>OX438766.1:3893029-4493029 GCA_949316455.1 Acleris holmiana
TCGACGAGCGGCAGGACGTGCACCTGCTCATCACCAACTGCCTGAAAAAGTAAGTCTAGCCTACTCCAGCTGTGACAAGCACTTTTTTTAGATCACTGTAAGGTCAAGATCGTCGAATACTATGTAGGCTTCGAATATCTTTCGAAGCCTTGCTGAAAAGGTAGTTATCCGTGTTCTATTTTATAACACTGCCACAGAACTTACCGACGAACCTTCCATGGCGTGTCAGTTCATATAAATTGTATGTTGCACAGCACTTTTCTTGTAAGTTAATCTAAGGCCCGGATAATACAGTGCAGAACGTTTTCAAGTCTCAAGGCGTATGAGTACAAGTGAGAGACAAATACAGTTGACTACAAAGAGATGTATCTACTTGTAGATCTTATCAGTTATCACAATGCCATAAAGTAAAATAGTGAATTCCTACATCTCTTTGTAGTCGACCAACCCTGAAGAGCGATTTAAAAGCTATTGCACGGTAAATATTTTTTGTCGCTTTAATGAAACTACAAAATCTTTGTTCGTGGTTCAGGAAAACCTCTGCTCTTGGAAAGATCGCTACTTCGCAACATTCAACTAAAGAATCCATTCAACATGTTTTCCTCTTAGTCCTTATAGGTAACATGTATAGTTGTGGATAAGTCAACCAATCAACGGTGGAGTAACAATGCTAACAGTTTGATTAGTCTGAAATCATTGTTTATTTTCGATTTTATTATTTCTTTAACATCTTTCTAAAAAGCCGGATGTCTGCCAAATGATAGTCTCCCTAAGTTCCCTTTGGCCCGAACGATATCCCTATTAAGTCTGCCCCGTCCCTGTCGTCTGCAAATAAACCTGTCCACCCCATCCGTAATTTCCCTCTTTTATTCTCAATTCCGTCGGCAATATCACCCCAGAACAATTTAAATTCACTCGGAGGTAAGAATTGTATGAAACTCGCAATTTTAACGTTAAGGCTTACAGAGACTGAAGTCGTATAAGAGTAGAGCTCAATCGGTTAGTCCTAGCGATTGTAAACGTGTGTGTAAGCGTGTTCAGATAAATGACATTCGGATTTTACACCAGCACCGAGACATGTATGCGTCGATTTTGTTCAGAATCATTGTCGTATTGACTTTACTACTACAAAAAATGACTGTATACTTTAAGTGATTTACCTATAGTAAACGATTCTGTTTACTAGCTGGTAATGATGGAGGAAGTGTCAATATCGGCCACCATTATTATTTATTATTGCTTGTAGGTGGCTTTGTTTCGTACGAATGTGGCAGTACATTGTTCAATTAGATAAAACCTGATTTATGGGTGTTCTATCTTTAGAAAACCTATCATTGAATTCTAGAGCATTAAACGGGCTGCATTTGTTTGTTAAAAGATTTTAACAAAGGGTTAATTCGGCTGTATTTTTTTGTAGGTTACGTAATATCTACGCCGACTGTTAACCTATCTTAATGGGTTCATCGTCAAGACCAGGTTCCCAATTTTACGTCAGAACGTGCCTTTATTTATTTGTAAGACGAAAAAGACTAACAAAGTCTATAAAAAAAAAACAGTCAAGGTGATGTAGGTAAGTCTTGTCTCTTGGAAAACTTGAAATGAGCTACTTCCACCAGATAAAGGCAGACAGACACTTGAAATTAAATTTGCATTTACATTTAAACGACTGCGTTTTTTAATACACTTTGCTTTTCGTCGACTTCCCAATTTACAGCAATCTAATCACCGTTAACTTATTATTGCGCGTTACTTTTTATACACAACTATGTATAGCTTGATATGCCTTAACAAATACACGACGCGTGAAGTTTTACCCTGTACAATGCTTGTCTGACAACAGACAATGCATGTAGGTGAACATAAAAAGCGCATTGTAACGAAAGCATTGTGTAAACGTGGCCGAGGTGAATGAGCCATTTCACTGTATGCGGCAGACTAGCCACTGCAGCGTTGAATCATCGCTTTTTTATACTAATTGCTTTAAATTTACAATTGTAAACAGAATAACTAGCAAACAACGAACAATATGATTATGTACGTGATGTGCAGTCGAACAAATTGAAATACGTACGACCACGTACGACTTTGGGATCCAGTTGTAGTTAAATGACATATTTAAGCCATACAAGTCTTGTATGGCTATTGTTTGACAATACATACGTATTTCAGATAATGGGGCTGTGTTTGTATATTTTAAGAACTTTAATATGATGATCTATGTTATGAATGGATGATAGATGATAAACGTTACTTAAAATGTTTTTAATATAAAATGTATTTAACTTTCATTGCGCAAAAGCAAGTATAAATGGCGGGCTTAATGCCTAATGTCATTCTCTACCAATAGAATAAATAATGAATCGAAAATTAATACAATTATAGAATAGATACCCTATTTATGCCTCCTTAAAATGAGCGCCGCAGTTTCACTGTGTTACTTATGCTGAGAGGGGCCCTATATGACGTCTTTTTACTTTTTTATTTTTATTTTTTATTGTTATTCTTCTGTTTGCTTTGAATACATTTTCTATTCTATTTATAGTGTTATAATTCTATTCCTACTTATAAAAAAAAATCTATAAGGTGCAAAAGTGTTATACAGTGTGGAAAATTAAGTCGGGCCCTGGAAATCCAGTTCCAGTTCCAGTTCCAGTTCCGCTTGAAAGCGATACCTGTAAATGTCTCGAAACGTCCGGGATGTTAGTTAAAATAATATACGCGATTAAAATCCGTTTAAATCGTTTTATTTACCTTAAAATGGGTTGTTTTTAATTTTTAGTTGTTTTGAGTCCCGGGTGAGGCAAACGAGTTTTAGAAAGTTTTTGAATGCAGTTTTGTTTCTTTTTAAAAATAAAGGAATGTCTCCTTTAAGTAAAATGAGCCAACTTAAGGATTTAAGGTAGTTTCCCTCCAGGTCCCGACTTATTTTTCCACACTGTATATCTGAGAACGCGACTGTTCATATTCAAATATTTTAATATTATAAATGTGCAAGTAACTCTGTCTGTCTGTTGGTTACGGTTTCACGGTTAAACCGCTGAACCGAAATTGATGAAATTTGGTGTTGAGATAGTTTGAATCCCGAGGAAGGACATAGGGTTATTTTTATTCCGAACAAATTGGACGGTTCCTGAGGGAATAGCGATAAACGACTTCCACGCGGACTGAGTTGCGGGAAACAGCTAGAACTATGTAAATTCGGTCTCGAATTAGAAAACCTATCTAATTTGAAGCCTCGAAACCTCGAAGCCTCCCTCGGGGGAGTATTCTGCGCTGGTCAGCAGAAATAACGCTTCGGATTTATGCGTCTGCGATTTTTATCGTTTTATGGCGTTTCCGGTTCTTGATTTTATGAAATGTCCATTGTTCATGCTGCGATTGTAATAAACGCAGTCCATTATAAATCAAATAACCAAACCAATTGTATACGATGGCTTATTATACAACTGATTGATTACTTACAACTTTGCAATATGTACGGCGATAAAATAGACCTAGGTATGTAACCTCGAGATACGGTAAATTTTTGGATATCAACGCTGAAAGGAATTAATAAATTGTATCTCCTATATTAATCTTTATGGTAGCTAAACTGAGCTTTGTTTAGTAAGTTTTATTTACTGACTTAAATGAATATTTAAGACAACAACAAAAAACATGTAAGATAAATACATAGTTTTTTCTACCTGTAGGTACTGGTGCTATGATTGCGAAACTTTGTCTTTTTGTCCATTAAGTTTTCACGGCCGTCCTTCTAAGCTAAGATTAATGAAATTGAATAGGTATGGAGATTGCTTGAACCTCGGAGAAGAACATAGGATACCCTTTTTCATTCCAGGAGCGATAAACGAGGTCGTTTCGCATGGTCTCGGCCTAAAGTTATTCCTCAATATTTTGCGAACTAACTAAGGATTATTGCTAACAGAAGTAGTAGCTAGTTATATCGACGTGTCGAAGCATGACTGATTGTAAGCCGGCACGCGATGCCGCTAATTCGAGGATAATCGCGTTATTTAGTGCGAAAACGCCCATTTTGTGATATCGTCGGTGACACTATTTCAGTGTCACCGCGTAACGAACAAATGAAATAAGGTGCAAAATACACCTTAACAAGTAAGTCAGTAAGGTATATTTTGCCACTTATTGAATTTGTTTGTTACGCGTTATTGTTATTGCGATATTTTTAGATCGGTATCGGTATCAGGCTAGTCTGCTTGCATTAATGTACGGTGCTCTCTAATCTAGGACGAAGGACTTTTGTAAATATTTCCATATAGTGTTAGCATTCGGTGTTTTGTCTTTTGTATTAAAAAAAAAATGTGGTATCGGTATTGTTTATGTTATTTCATTGCCTATCTTTTGTGGTTTTCATCAAAAATATTTTTGCATTTTCTTCTTTCATGCCAAGTGCACGTCAAACTAAATCCAAGTTAGTCGAGAAACGATAAACGCTTTCTTTAATCGATGGCATCTTCAATATCTCTCTCCTTTTTGTTTTGATTAACATTGTTTTTGTCACTACCTCCTCAAATTTTTAAATTCTTATGTCCTGCGCATGCTCAAAATAAACCTAGTTACATAATGCATTTTACTTTAGGCGCGTTCAAAATGCCTGCTTTTGAAGGTACATAAATTCAGAAGCAGAACGGTTTACATAAATTAGCTGATAAAAGGCTCGGAAAAGGAAGACTGTTTGGATACCTAAAACGATATGCAGAATTCCGCCCTAGATAGCGTGAGATACGTGCTCTATGCCGGGTGTACAATCCAAATGGGTCAGTATGGAGAAGTCGGAAACTATGAGAGATAGCGAGATCTGTTCTTAGGAACCATGACGTCAATTTTAGATTTAATAATAATTACATTCAAACTTTTTTATTAACTCCCATACATAAAAATAAGATTTCATAGCCAAATTTGGTCCTTTTTACTTAACGCGGTTACAAAAATATTGACCAGGTTCGATTCCCGGTTATGTACCGGTTATGGCGTCTGTATGCCCTGCTAACATAAAATGCAGTATCTGAGACAAAACTTCTGTAGCAAATTTAACCTTATTACTAACGTTTTAGGGTTGAATCTGCTTTGGCCATTAAATCTGAGATACTGCTTTTTTGCTTAGGAGGGCAGAGTCGGCGCCTTTTACGCTTTCCCTACATCGCTTTGTTATTCCTGCCTATGTTTCCCCAAACATATTTGTATATTTCTGAAGATGGGATTAACATTTAGACTAGTTTTGGGTTCGATGAAATAAAGTATATGAAGTATTCTGGTATAACCTTCAAAGTAAAGGTTACTTGGGGTGTGTACCACTTGTTTACATCGGCGTTTTAGTGAAGTCATTTACCGCTTTATATACGCCCGCTTAACGACTACCCCTAGGAACCCGAGCTAAAGACAGAACGGGCCTCTATTCTACTGGGGTAAAACCTTGACGTGTTCCCGTATTGTCAACGTTTTGATAGCTCTTATTTACTTGATAGTAATTGCGGTCAAGTTAAAAACAATACAACTCGTCAATGACAATATGGTTTTTACCGTGTAGAAAAATGTATATCGCATTTTTAGAATTATAGTGACCTAATCCAAATATTTTGAATTTCGACTTAGGTCTCTATAGTACTAAATTTATGACTCGAAATCGAAAGCTGAAAATGTTTGAATTAGGTCACTATAATTCTAAAAGTGCGATATGACGTTGGGCCTCTATTCTACGATATTGCCTTTGACGTGTTTTGTTATTGTTTTTAACTCGATGGCCACTTTACCGTCAAGTATTAAACCCCTTAACGCATAGCGTATCGAAAGTGAAACGCTGTGTTTAAAGTACATTTCCAAATTTGAATTTTGACAAAGCTACGAATATTACTGCATAAATTATAAGTTTGAAATTTACTTAAAATGTTAGTTTGTAAATGAACTTTGAAGACATTGCATCGCTTTTCTTATTTTACTTAATAATTTTAGTTCAAATCGTCAAAAGGACCCATTTAAAAATATAATACATGCATGAAGCCATATATGGCTTCCTTTGCGGTAAGGGGTACGAAAACACTTCAACAGCGATATCGTTTTAGCCCCGTAGTATAGAGGCCCAAAGGACAATCGCGATATCATGATAAAGATTCGGGTTACCTTCGTTTCGTCAATAAGTTTTTGCCAAACTGATTCATTTCCCAAACTGCTTTATTTTCGAAACTGTAAATATTTCAGAATCTTTATAAAGCTAACCTAACCTAACCTTACCTATAGGGATCCACACCATGGTCCTGAAAGAAATCCTGAAATATTTACAGTTTCGGAAAAAAAACAGTTTTGTCAAATGATTATGTTCGGGAAATGAATCAGTTTGGCAAAAACTTATCGACGAAACGAAAGGCTCAATTAAAGATTCGCCCGCGGATCCGTCCCTGACAACTCTGTTATCTTTTCCCCCTTGGGAACTATCAAATTTATCGGGTTGAAAGTGACACCAGGATGCAGGTGTGTCAAATTTAAAACAAATGCATTCAGCCGTTTATTGCAGAGGAGCGTCCGCACTAGGAGCATTCGCGTGTAATGAGCTTCGCTTCGAATATTAAGTGGTGTGGATCACAGTAACCCTCGGCTGAACGTCCACACCACTCAAATATTACACGCGAATGCTCTCAGTGGGGACGCTCCTAAAGACAAACATCCAAACATCCTTAGGTACTAACTTCTAAATTTGTAATTTTATAGTAAGATTGGTAGTATAAAAAGGAATTCCAACAAGTGTTTTTTTTTTTAAAACCCGCATAATTAAACCTGACTTCTAAAGATAGGTATCAATGTCACAGGATAAGGTTATCTATTTTACTGTTCAGGTCATGGTGGCACCCGCATTTTACGTACTGTTTGTAACTTTGTATGACTGTATGACCCTCGGACCTAGGTCGTTGCCCCTGTTTTTCGGGATCAATATTTAGCTGCCTCGGCGGAACAAAACCGGTAGGTGGGTTGGTTTTTGATTTATTGCCTCGATTCTTGAAGGAGATAACTTACGGTCGGGGTGGGGTTTGAAAAATTGGCGAGTCGAAAACATAATAGATTATTAAGGCGACCGGTAAGGCAATATTTATCCATACCAAACGTTTTTCGCAGATATCTTTATATAATATGCAAATTAAAATAACATTAAAATCTAAAATTCAGGAAGACGCACTAATCGAAGAGATATTAAACATAGGTATACGTGATGCTAAGGTTTCTTTAGTGGTGGTAGGACCCTGTGCAGGGTCCGTCCGGATCGCTACCGCCATCTTATCCATTAACCAACCGCCAAGCAACAGTGTTCGCATTGTTGTGTCCCGATGTGGGGATAAGACAACCGGTGAAATTACTAGCATAGAGGCATTCCATCTTGGTCCTCAGGGTTGGCAACGTATTTGGGGACTTAGGATTGCAATCGATTATAGTCTTGAGAATGAAATGTTTATGGGTCTCAGATTCCACTTACCATCAGGTAGCCTGGTTTTTTGTGTGCCTTCTCATAATCATTAAAAAAAAAAGATTTGGGATGAATACAAAAAAAGAAAAACTTGTACAAAATTCTGTTAGTATAGAAAGACGATTGCCCTACCCGTCGCCTTAATGTAATGTAAATAGTTCTCAATTCTTAGGCCATTTTATGAAGATTATGGCTATAAACTGTAAAAAAACTGTCAAGTTTCATCTTATCTACATTAAATCATAACTAGCGGCCCGCCAGCGGCTTCGCATCGCTGCAAATTTCTGACTTTCCCGGTGGATATTTCAGTTTTTTTCTTTCATAATCATTTCTCCTGACATTAAAAAACACAATAAAAAAATAATTAGCGAAATCGGTTCAGCTGCTCTCGAGATTTGCGCTTATCAACACATTCAGCAATTCATTTTTATTATATAGATTAATAAACCCCGTGTGGTTGCCGGGTTAGAATAGTGCCACTCCATGTCTTCCCGTGGATGTCGTAAGAGGCGACTAAGGGAATAAGGGCTTATAGTAGGCGATGGGCTTGCAACCTGTCACTAATACACTAGTAAACTTCTTAGCCTGTTTGTGCAAAATGTGGTTACAGAAGAATTATAAACAATTCTTTTTAGAGTTGTTGGTATTTCTGTAGGTCTGCCTTCCCCACTCTGGGAATAAAGGCGTGATGTTGTATGTATGTAGATTAATATAATTAAACCATTAAATCGTATACGCGAGCGGTTGTGTATTTTAATTTTATTAAGAACCAACAGCTTTTTCTTTAATTGTTGTCCCTCCCACGCTTTAGTATTTTTTTACGAAGTAACGTGTTGTGAGTAGGTTAACACTGTAACTGATGGATGATCCGTGATAGCATTCATAACATTCTGTCTGCGCATGAGTGGATTGAATGACTGTACCCATAGCATATGTGATAAACAGACATATCAAACATTTCTGGTTATAAAAAAATGTTTTTTTTTTACTTTATTGATGTTTATAGGTTTATTATATTGAGATAACGTAAAACCAAACTAATCAAGTAAACATCGTTAGATGAACATTAAAGGTTACGATTAAAATTAACTTAATAGGTCAATAAACTTTCGCCACGGCGCTCGCGTTATGGCCGGTAAGATCGATCAGCACTAGAACGCTAAATGTTCTGATAAGGGGACCTCGTTAATGAGGTATCGACTTGTAACCACTGTAACTAGCCTAGATTATTGGCGGGCGTAATAAACTTTAAAGTAGTTACAACGTGTAGAAATTAGATGTCTTAAAACGCAAAAAGAAATTCACTAGGAATGTGATAAACAATATTCGAAAGAAAATCGACGCAACGTAGTACTAGTGATTTGTTTACACTCGAGCCAAATTACCCAAACCCTGGCCTAAGATGGATGCATGGGTACATTTCATACATAATCCATCCATCCATCTTAGGCCTCAGGATTGGCAGCGCATTCTTGGGAATGCAGTCTTAAGATTTCAAATATCTATTGGCCTCAGTCTACTTAGTATCAGCGGCCTGTGGACCCTTTGTGTTCCGATCAGGGATTGTAAAACCGGTTTTATTTAATACCTGTATTTACATTGTCAAATTATTACCGCTAAAAAATAATACCTATATTCAAATAAGAGGTATTGTTGTCATTCCGCTTTTGTTTTTATCGCTATGTATTCACTATTAACAGTATTAAATACCTGTATTCAATACCGCTATTCATTGTACCTGATAAGTGAGATGTCAATTAGACTTTAATGAACTGTAATTTCAGACTTGTCTAAGGCGAGTCTAAGTTTTTTGTAAGAGCACCGAAAACATTTACATATAAAAATAAACGAGAATATTGACACTGACAGGTATTACTGGTTATGGTTTTTAGGGGTAAAGTATAAAAAGGGGTATTGGTGTCAATTGTCTAAACCGATAATAAACTTGAATACCGGTATTCATTATACCGCTAATCAGAGCTTTAGCGGTATAAATAGTGAAAGTCAATTATAACCGGTAATACCTCATTTAAAACCGGTAGTCAGAATACCGGTAACGATCCCTGGTTCAGATTGCCATAAAAAAACCTTTTTAGTAGGGGTCTATAGTCGAATGACCTACGCGTACATAAAACACTGCAATCTGTATTTCCGTGCAGGGGTTCTTAACGGGTGAAATTACTAGGATAGAGAAATTCCATCTGGTAGTTTCAGATTTGCAGTCTTGAAAATGCTAATGTCTATGGGTTTCAGAGCCCTCTTACCATTAGGGGACCTGTGTGCTAGATCTTCTTGCCTTCTCAAAGCCAAATAACATGTAAAATAGCGGCCCAGTCAAATTGTCTATCCAGAGCACCAACGACCAATCTAACCACACCCTCGTTCCGCAGCGATCTCAACAGCAACACCCAATTCGTGGTCGGCCTGGCGCTCTGCACCCTCGGCGCCATCGCCTCCCCTGAGATGGCGCGTGACCTGGCTTCGGAGGTCGAGCGGCTCATCAAGTCTCCCAACGCGTATATCAAAAAGAAGGCGGCACTGTGCGCCTTCCGCATCATCAGGCGGGTGCCGGACCTCATGGAGATGTTCCTGCCGGCCACTAGGAGTTTGCTCACGGAGAAAAATCACGGTGAGAGAAAGCTTTTGTTTCGAGATTATAGATAAAAACAACATAGAAATTATTTGTCTTGAGTCTGTGAACAAACTTATCTTAATAATAGTAGAGTAAAAGGTAGATAAGGGACTCCCGCGACTTTGTACGCGTCGAAATAGTTTCCCGCTACTCTTATTTCTATAACCAAAAATCTCTTCTTATTCCTCGTCTACGCCTTAAAAACAACACCTGTGAAAAAAAAAAGATTTCTAGGTCCAATGGTTTAGGCTGAGCGTTGATGAGCCAGTGAGTCAGACCTCTTTTACCCGACTGCCAAAGGAGGAGAGTAATGTTCTTGACCTGTATGTATGTATGGTTCTTTGTTCCCTCGTAGAGGCTGGATGGGCTGATTCCAACAAGCGAGGTGTCGTTAGATTTGGCTGAACGTCGCGAGTGTCACTGTTTATTCAAAATAAAACAAAAAAAGAATGGTAATAAATAAAATATAGATAGTAGGTAACTAACATAATTATATAGAATTAAAACTTGCAGGCGGTTTTTGAAAACTTGTTTTTTTAACTTGTTATATATCTAGACCTCAACCCAAGAAAAGGTTTATAAATTGTATTGTATCAAATTTACATTTGATTGCTAATTGCGACGTTAAAAGCTGAAGTCGCCTTTAGAATACCTAAACAGCAGAACCAGATATGCGTCCTTTGAAATTCAAAGAAGCGTGAACGTTTTTTAACGTAAACAATAATGTGGTGTAGGGTGTCCTAAGGTGTCATATTGCTCTAACTTTGGCGGACTAGTTAAATATAATGAATGAATGAATGAATGAATGAACCATGTAACATGCATATGCAGGCTGGAGACCACACTACAGAACTATCTAGATAGAGTAATGGCGTTTACGTATCGTTTGATCCGAGAGTTTGATAGCCGTCTCCTTTGAAGCTGCACGCTTGGTCTTGGACCTTAATTGCTGTACCACATTTTAACCCAATTTCTCCGATTCACAAACGAATAGTCGCCCAGGTCTACGGGTTCTTATCCCGGACATACTAGAATTTTAAAACAGTACGTCCTCAATGTATGAGAAGTCCAAAACTCAACATTAAATGAAGGTATTTAATTGTTTATTATCGTTACCTAATAGTTCAAATCTGATGCTATGGGAATCTGGTAAAGAGATGAGTCTGATATTTTAGGATTATTATATTTTGGGGATAAGCGTCACACGTTATTAAATTGTTTTGCAACTATGTTTTCCTTCCCCTTATTGTGGTAAATTTTAAATGGCATGAAACATTTAAAATACTACAATTTATTAATCTTTAATGATATGGGAACTCAACCATAATTGTTTTTTTTTTATTGTGACAGCAATATCAAACAAATATCAAATTATTAGTTAAAACTAAAAATTACCAGTTCAAAAAAATAACACAGTTACGTAAAAGCTAATAACAATAATGAAAATATTATCTTATTCAGAGGGCCCTCTCAGATACACTTCGATCCTGTTGTGTTCTTTGTGACATTCTGTTCATACACATACCTACACTTAACTGCATGAACATATTTACTCACGATATTTGCTGACAAAATTACACCCCTTTACACTAAGTTCGGACCGCGGGAAACGCCTCGCGCCGTTCCGGTCTTCGTCCGAACATCTAAATGCAACGCGGCGCGTGGCGGTTGGCAGTTGTATCCGTGACAAAAACTTTTGTGTTATTATCACATTCCACGCCCTGGTCTAAACCGCGCTCCTAACTCTGTAAAATCATTTACACGGACAGCTTGAACCGCAGGCCGGCAGTAATTACAGATTGTGGCCAAGCGCGCATCAAGACATTTTGTCGTGCGATAATTTTGTCGCAGAAATGCAACGTATGGTAAATGTAACGTATATTGCGCGCATATACAAGAATAGCATCGCAGCTATTCTCAAATTGTGATTTGTCACATTTTGACGCGAATGCTCGCGGGGCGACTGTCGCAAATTCAAATTGCAGCATACGGAGTTGCATAAGGGTCTCCCCACACCTGCGGAATAGAGCGAAAAGGCGTCGAATCGGCTCGGCTAGCGTCGGTTTTTTGATCAGCTAACGCCGATTCCGCGAGGTGTGGGGAGACCTTAACATGGTACCGCGCGCACAGCGGGCCCTGGCCCCTGCGTTCGACGCTCAGTCGGCGTTCCTCTCTCCAAGCGTAAACATGTCTTCCCCCTAGTCCTCAAGGCAAGACAAGTAAATTGTATGAAATCCATGTTGAGAATCCATCCATCAACTTTTTCATGGCAGTGGCATGGGTGTGTGCAGAAATTTCTGAGATATTTTACGAAGATGTTTTAAAATCGTGGTTGGCCTTAGCCGCGGTCCAAACCGTGGTCAGTTTTTGATCGTAATATAGTCTTGACAGTTTGATGCGCGGTTGAAACTGGCAGATGGACAGACGGTCTGAGTATGTAGTACATAATCATACGGCATCGTGTTTGATCGGAAAATTCTGTTCTCGTGTTGCTCCTTCAATTAGTTAATAGACGGGGTAGTGAAGCTGACTGAAAAAGCATGACAAATACTAACTTTTCCAGCCAAAAAAGATGTCGTATGTTTATTCGTATATACATCTGTACTTCCCAAAAAGATGTCAGCCATTGTATTTACTTCTTGTGTTTCATTTTAATACATCTCCATAAGAAGTATTGGTGTAACTCTTAACGAACAAAAAACTCCAAATTGCCTGTTAGCAAACTTTAATGTTAAGGGTTTTGAAGCGGAATTGTGCTTGTATTTTGTAATTGAATTTACTTTGCGCTCTCCTTTACTTGAACTAAAATGTTTTCAATTAAATACGCTTAAAACGTTAATAGGATCGCTCTGTTTGAAATTCTTGATATTTAACGTTATAAGGGCGAGTGACATTCCATACTGATGAAATAGGTACGTTTTGGTGATTTGCAACGGACAAAGCGATTTAAAAACGACCGAAGTTTTATAAACTAAAAACATTATACAAATCGGTTCATTGTCGACGAAGATAATTGCCTTACATACACCCAAAAGAAATCTTACTGAGAATCCCCTTTTCCATTAAAAAAAACCAGTATCAGCGCTACCTACTGCCTGATAACAAGCGACCAAAATAGCACTGTCTATTATTCATATAAGTGCTCATACGAGCGAGGTTCCAAGTTACCCTGGTAATCTTATCTATATGTCAACAGGTGTCCTTATCACCGGAGTGACGCTCATTACGGAGATGTGCGAAAATAGTCCCGACACACTCAATCACTTCAAAAAGGTAAGAGTTTATTTTGCATATTGACGACACGCTAGCCTAGTTGGGAGTGACCCTGCCTTCGAAGCTAGGGGTCCTGGGTTCAAATCCCGGTAAGGGCAGATATTTGTGTGATGAGCACGAGTATTTGTTCCTGAGTCTTGGATGTTTTCTATGTATTTAAGTATTTATTTCTCTATATAAGTATGTTTATCGTTGTCTAGTACCCATAGTACAAGCCTAGAGCTTAGTTTGGGACTAGGTCAATTTGTGTGAGATTGTTCTGTGATTATTATTATTATTATTATTATTATATTGGACTACATTTGTTAAGATTTACGAGTCATTTTAGAATAAGTCGATTGTGTTGCATAACAGCATTAATTATAATAAACCAAAAATCATCAAATAAAAGGAAAGTAAGTTTAAAACGCAAACAAAAACAACAAAACAGGCTTTGACTGATAATGTGTTGTCAGACGTAGATTAAATTTTATAGTGATAAGGAAACGTCGATGTTACAGTGTCGACACGACCTTCATGTTCTGTCATGTTTATTTAAAAATTAAACTCCGTGAGGAAAAGGTACATACTTACATTAAAACTATATTTTGTCGGTCTGTCATCAATACTAGGGATATTATTTTTCCGACGAACGAGTGTATCATCCTGCCACAATTATTTAAAATGACAGTATATGCGTGTCTCCGGACGGCGACATCGTGGGCATACGGAGTTAGAGCAAAAATATTATTTATAATTCAACGGTTGTTGCCAGCTTCAAATTGCCGTAAAAAATCTCATATGACGTCACATTCTCACACGACTACTTTGGAAAAAAAACCAATGATCCTGTTGGGTCATAGACACTCTTAAAAACAAAAGTTGTCTTTCCTGTGGTCAATAGTTAAAAGCTTGTGTGCATATAAGTTTTGTTTTTATTTGATAGGTCTAAAGCAACCCTGACGCCGTTGATGCGGGAATGGGCTTAGCCAGAAAATTAGGCCTTAAAAATGTTAACTTCCGGCGTGTCCACAGGAAAGACGCTAACCTAAATCTAATATGACCTACCTACCTATGTACCTACTTAATATGTTTCAATGGTTTTTATAAACAAATAAATTGTTAAAAGTCGTATGAAAAGTGAATCTAATATTAATTTAGTCTATGGTTTAAACTTGTTACCAGTCCAGTTAGTAACGCGGTCGTTTAACTGATCGATGTAGTTCGACGGGTTTTTGCCATCTGTGAAATCGAGAGACCACAACTACTCAACCCAGCCGGTGGATAACTGTACTTTCAAACTAACTTAATATAAGTTTTTGTCAAACTTGCTCGGTGCAAATTGGCTGTTGAATCTTGGTAAATTTTTGAGACATTTCCTCCTCTATACGTGGTTGAATAAAAAGCTTATTCACTCCGAGGCGTCGACAAGACGTGACTTTTTCATCAATTGGCCCGTACCGAGTACAATAAAAAAATCTGAACATTGGAACGGTATTTAAGAACCATGTTACACTGTTTGGAGTAAATAATCTTATCTGTATTAAGCAATGTACACAATAATGCGACCCACGATTTATAATATAAGATAAGGCTATCAAACAGACGTGCATTCGCCCTGCTTCATTGATATAGATTATGTTAGCCTAGTAGATAATGCAGTCCTGTGACTTACGGAATCGCTTTGTATGGGTTAATTTTGTATCAGCCACATTCAAAACCATGTAAGATTTATATATAACTAGCGACCCGCCAGCGGCTTCGCCCGCTGCATTTTTTTTTATGTCTCTTAGGTGTATGAAAAATAGATAGTAGCCGATTCTCAGACCTACTGAATATGCGTATAAAATTTCATAAAAATCGGTCGAGCCGTTTCGGAGAAGTATGGTAACTAACACTGTCACACGAGAATATTATATATTTAAGATAATTAGTGCCCTTATTAATAAAAGTGGAGTAGGTCACCCATTCTTTGTCCTTATCTGTCATTGTGACATTTGAATTCGACAGGTAAGGACAAAGCGGGGATTGTCTTGACAGAAGCGCGTGGAGCTTACCCCATGTGCTTCTGTTTGGTCTACAAAAAAAATCTTTTTTTACCGATATGGTCCCTTTACTTTCTCAACCTCTTATCTGATCGTATAGTTTCATAGAAAAGTAGTCTTTATTCCTCTTGGAACATGAGTGCGTTTCCTATTAATCAATTAGATACGATACGACGATATCCATGGACTTATTTCTCTAATAAGTCCCTGGGAGTGTCCATAAATAATTCGACATTGGGCGAAATACATCTTAACAGGAGTTAGAGCCATTAATGAAAATCAGAATTAGAAAACACGGATTATATACTCTACGCTTACTTCAGGTTTATTAAAATTCCGGGCAAGTGCTAGTCGGACTCGCACGAAGGGTTCCGAACGATTATCTATACAACCACGGTGTCTGTATTAAGATCGAGCAAAAAACGGCAAAAAAATCTCATTTTTTGTATGGGGCCCTTTTAAATATTAATTTAATTATTTATTCTTAACCGGCCAAGTGCGAATCGGACTCGCGCACGAAGGGTTCCTTACCATTATCTATATAACCACGGTGTCTGTATTAAGGTCGAGCAAAAAACCGCAAAAATATCACGTTTGTTGTATGGAAAGGGGGGCCCTTAAATATATATTTTATTTTGTTTTTAGTATTTGTTGTTATAGCGGCAACAGAAATTCATAATTTGTGAAAATTTCAACTGCCTAGCTATCGCGGTTCTTGACATACAGCCTGGTGACAGACGGACGGACAGACAGCGAAGTCTTAGTATAATGGTTCCGTTTTTACCCTTTCGGTACGGAACCCTAAAAAGACGTGTGTGATTTGATAAACAGTGAAACGTCTTTCAGATAAACCAATGAGTAGATTATGGGACCTTTCTGATCATTATTATTATTACCCTTATCACAAAGTTTGTAAGTGTGTAGGTTAGATTTGTTAGTTCTGTACGCTAAATCAGCTTGATGGATTTGGATGGAATAAGATACGTTTTAGATTGAAAAAAAAACACTGTTTCGGTGGGACGGTCTACGTGGACGGTCTCACAGACAGTCACTTATGTAATCGATTTAAAAAATCACACTGTATAAAAAACAGTATTTATCGAAGTCTATTATAAACCGGAAAACATTGATTTACATCGTATTTTCATACATACATACATAACGTCACGCCTTCATTTCCAGAGTGGGGTACGCAGAGCTACAGAAATACCAACAACTTTAAACTTGTTGATAATTCTGTAACCACATTTTGCACAGTCAGGCTAAAATGTTTACCAGTGTATTATCTTATCATTCATAGTATTTTCATTCCAATTTATATTGATACAAGGAAAGAGGACCCGATTCATTACGGCATTATAAGTAGAAATAAACTTTGCCTTCTCCGAAGCATAATAAAAGGAAATGGAAAATTTATATTACTTTCTGAATATTTTCTTTGATGTCTGGAGGTCGTTTGATAAAGTATCTAATAAAGCTATACTTATACATATATTTATACTTTTCTCGTCACGTAGTCATACTTGCAATACACACATTTCACGCTCGTCGATTTGGTATGCCAGTTTTATAACGATAGAAGGGGAGAGCGGGGCTGCAAGTGCCGATTTTCATAAAACACAAAATTTAGCTATGAAAATAGTGTATATATTGTGTGGCTTACACACACATTTAAAGAATGGTTATTGGAGTTTTTGAATAGTGATATTATTTTGTGCATCGTTAAACAGTTTTCAAATAAAATCATTTTTTATTGAGATCGATCGGAACGGAACAACTAACCCCACTATGGGGCTGGTTGTTCCATCCTTTTGAAATACAAACTTATCCTTAAACAAATAAATCTCAGTTCTCACACGCTAAATGAGTATTTTGTAATTCGTCAAAATATGTGTTTATTTTGTGTGCACTATCAACTCGGTTAACAAAAAATCAAAGGCAAAAAGGTATTATTTTGTGGGGTTCGTTGTTCCGTTGATTTAGTATTTTTTTCCATAAGCACTAATATACCAAAATGGAAGCAACTTAAACGGCTCCTGCAACGGCATAATTTCATAACGTTTCGCGTCAAACATCATACAAATTGCTCCGTTTTTTACTTGCATTTCTATTATCATCGGAACAACTTACCCCCGGCACTTTCAGCCCCGCTCTCCCCAACAGTAGAATTATTTTGAGTTTAACACTGACAGATGGCTTCCCTTCATTTAATTTTCAGCTTTAATTTCATACAAATAAAATAGTTATTACTAAATCGGCAGGCGTGGGTAACAGTATTCTGAAAATTTCTTTATTTGCAAGAAATTAAAGTTGAAAATTAAATGAAGACAAACCCTCTGTCAGTGGTAAACTTACAGTAATCGTACTGTAATAGTAAGCACGTTAAACTCTACTTGAGACTTGTCCAATCTAGATTAAATTGCTTATCCCACTCCTGGGCAAAGGCTTGCGGCTTGTAGAAATAGACGCGCCAAAAATCAATACCAACCAATTAACTTAATACTGAGTTGCGAATGTCAAATATTTATGTGGATAGTTTGTTGCTTTTAAGGCTTAGGTATTCTATACAGAAACTTATTTTTCCTGAGGAAGTAGCGATTCATTATTTGTTTTATCTTTTGAAAGTTGACGCCGCTTAAAGTTCTCATGAGCTGTTGCGTATGCCTAAACTACAACGTTACCGACGCGAACCTTCAGCTTAACAAATGCGCATTTATATAGACGTAGGCCGTTAAAGACGAAAGGGGAATCATAAACAGTTCGTTCTAAAGTATTATGCGACATAAAACTTCATTATTCTTTGTCTCCAAGTTTAAGGGCCCCTAACAAACTTCATTGTCACACCCTAAACGCTACGTGGCTTTGTACCCTTATATACAAAGGAAGCCGTTGAGCAGAGTCAAGATTTCCACTCGAGGAATTCCGTAAACGAGCCTCAAATACACTTGCTCGAGGACCGCTTGAGGACGCTTTGATTAAAATTGACAAGTTGTTTACAAATGTTGTAGTTGGTATTATATCGGGCATGTTTGATAAGATATTTTTTTTCAAATTTAATCATGAGTGTAAGGGTGTGAAGGTGTTTGATTTTCAATGACGCGTTGAGAAACGAAAAAATACCTTCCTTCAAAACGTTATGAAAAATACCGTTATCAGAACGCTGTATAAATATATCGATATACAATCGGCGTCAAAAAAATCGCACCTTTTGAAATTTTGGTATGAAGCACATGTAATATAATATAAGGAAGGAGGTATGACTGTGAGGCTTCTTTTGAAAATTTCAAAAGGTGCGATTTTTTTGACGCCGATTGTATATCGATACATTTTTACAACGTTATGCTATATCGTCATTGTTGTGGTATCATCACAGCGAAATCAACATCGTAACAAAACCAGAATAACGTTATACTATCGTTATGAATTGTGCGATGTTACCAGTTTGTACTTTTAATGCCGTAAATTAAAGAATCGTGCCGCTGGCGACTTATGATGCATATGATGTGCGGCAATGAAGGCCACGCAAGGTATTTTACGAACCAGTGAAATTAAATGCAGTAAAAGAAAAACGTATAACGTTGATGAATATCGCAATGGATATAAATTTCATATTATTGACTGACTCGTTTAGGTAGCATTTGACGTTTCTTATAGACTAGTGATGTAAAAATGTTTTTAAGTATAAGTCGAGCAAAAAAAAACAATAAAAAAACCTTGTCAATCATGCAATAGTATATGTACATGTATGACGTTCGTTATAGACAGTGAATATTTGTTCTAACTTCTTAGAAGTTGTCCTAGGTACGTCTTCTATTTGCGAAAATCCACTCAGTGTAAGAAAATGATCTTTCGACTTCGACTGACGTGATGGGTACATAAAGCATTCTTCTGTAAAGTTGCAGCGTATTTATCTTGGTGTTTTCTTTGATTGATATCTTGGTGATTTTTTATTGTAAGATATCCTGGTTTTAATGATAATACTATTTTTGGATGCAGTTTCAGTAATGAAAGTTACTTTTCAAATTATTTTTAGGTATTAGTTAGTTATTTTATATTATCTGAAAAGACACTTGAAAAAGTGTCTCATCACTAGTGCTACCTAATTGCCACGAGTCGCCGATGTTTAATTATGACGTTATAGTAAAATAGCGCTGTTATAGTGCTGTTGAAGGTCAGCACAAAACTGTCTTGGTGGCATATAATAAACGCATAGCATACATTATTAAACTAAACGTTTACACGTGAAATTATGAATCAAACTAATTTCGTATCGTATTATAAGGTTTCATAAGCAACCGCCCGACCCAAACAATTCGATATAAAGAATGAACAAATGGATTACTATTCGATTAAAGAAGTTCCTCGAAAGTAAATATTATATTAGGGCGCCTGTCGTATCGCATAACGTTTTTTCTCCTAAAAATGTTTGGCCGAGAATGTTTGGCATACTGTTGAATGGCATACTACTCGTTGGTCCTAATAATTTTTGCGCATACTCATTTAACGTACTAAAGCAAGTTTGTCCTAATATTGATAACTCTAAAGTCTAATTACCTAAATCATAATATTCCTAACATGAATTGTCCTAATAATTTTTTTGCCTATTATTAAACTAGCTACAATTACAGCACCTAATCTAAACTATGGTAGGCGTGAAGTCAGCATCGTTACGTATTTTACCTTCAGGCAGGTCAGATTTCGGTTAGGTTAGGTACGACGACGAGCCAAGCGAGGAGGAGTGTTAGGTAAAACTGTGACCCTAACGATCGAGCGAAACGCCAGAACCAACAACTTTGCACTTACAATTGCGATTTTGCTAGGCGTTAACTTTTAACTCTGCTTGCTAAAAAGATTTATGCCTAATGACATGTAGTCAAAACAATTTTAGCACATTAAATATTATGAATATTACAATTATGCACATCAATCATTCGACAGTTGAATCTTAGCCACATCAAACGATAGGACAAATAATATTTAGGACAAACTATAATAGGAGCAACAATTTCGGACAATCAAAAATATGCGGAACAAAGTGTATGCCACACGTTATTAGGACAAAAGACGTTATGCGACACAACGATAGGATTAATAATTGTATGCCATTCGATATAGACCCGTTATATATTATAATGCCATCTTACATAAGTACTATGAAAGAGAAGATGGACGGGTCAACGGCTTAGTCATTTTAATTCTTCGTTCGTGAATCATATTGAATGCTTGCGATAAGAAATCATTTCGTCTTCGGTTTCAAATGGCATTCAGTCACGTCCCAATGGGCAAACCCATAATTTAAATAACAAACGCAATAAACAATCGCAAATACCTTTAAGTTAACAGCTGTTAGACTGTTAAACGACCTTGTCGTACTTTAGACATAAGCGACATAATTCACACATCCATTTGCGACATATCTTGTAATATTTTCCTACCTAAGTCGTCTGCTGAGTTATTTTTTACCAAACTGTCAAAAAAAAATGTTAATTTAAGCTATTATTATGATAGATAACTGGGACTCAATTCCAAAACCATGTTGCTTTTGACATCATTAGTAACGTTGACAATACGATAACATTTCAAACGCAAAATGCCTACCGATTAGAATAGAGTTGGTTTTTGCTAAAGAATAACACTGCAGAGGACCTGGTTGCTACATCGATAATACACTAATTGGTTTGTTTGTGTTGTCCCGTAGGAGAGCGGACAGCGCGAGGTAATCTCGATGGTCCTTGCACGCTAAGCGGCTATAGTCTGATGATGCCTTGATACTTGCTTTGTGCACCCCTTTTGTGGGAAACGTGTCTTTTATAGAGCATCCTTTCTGCCGTTATATCAGCATTTTAGCTGACAAAGTGTTTTAACTAATTTAGTTTGTATTAGATTGCATTATGCAATTTAACTCGTTGAAAAAGAGGCGACTTTTTGCAAAGTAAGGTTTTCAAAATCATATACACAAATTATAAATGTCTAGGCATAATAAATACCTTGACAATGTAACGCAACGCATTACAAAATGTAAAAATAATGTGGGGATATTTTTTATCCCCGACGTTTTTGATGCGTATAGCGTTATTTAAAGCATTTATAGAAATATTTTTTAATGACCAACGTCTCCTTAGATTGCAGTGAAAACTCTTTGTAACAAAACTATAGCAACTGAGTTATTATATCGTTCTGGAAATTGATCTAGTTTCGTCCTGAACAATTTTAGGATATTGTACGTAAATTGGTTCCTATGTTGTTGTAAAATGTAATCAAATATTCAACAGACTATAGCTGTGGCATCAGCATGTATGTCTTGTGTTGGATACATGATAAGATTGATAAGCATACATATTTATGTATCGTATTCGTATCGTATTACACAGCTTACGTTAGTCTCACAGATCGCAACGAATCTCCTCCGTTTGTTAACTCAGACAGGAGCTTATTTCGAATGAATCTGTAAGGCTTTCAAGACGTCGGGTCGATTGATAAACATCAAGTGGTATTTACAATTTGAGTAGCGTTAATAAACGTATTGAAAGTACACATTTCACTCTGTGTGCGTTTTAAAACTTCTCCAAAGGACCATGCGCCAAAATGGGCTCGAAACTAATGGAGTTGAATATTTTTTTATTAAATAGGTCTTTGTATGTACTTCATTTTCTATTATTGACCATATTTATATGGCAGAAACATGGTTAATTATTGTAAGGAAGGAAACCACCCGGTGTAACCTCATTTTCCCATACAACATTTTTATTCCGCAGTACATTTTGATTTGATGTCCAAAATAGAGAAATAAATTACATAGAACAACCCATTTCATGACGTAACAGCTCTGTTGGTCCCGAGCTCAGACTTCATACAAAGTTGCGCATGGTCCTTTCCCTTTACTCCTAATTTCTATTCACACGAACTAACTATCATCATTTCAGTATTGTTTGATTTGTGACACGATTTCGTCACATAGATTAGAGTTAGCACCCATGTGACTAATTGACACGGGTTTCGGAGCATTTTTTTCTGCTGGCAGTATTTAAGGCCCTATTTAATTTTATCGCTGTTGTAAAGGTGTTCTATGTTATTTGCCCTGTTGTGTAAAATTGATGTATTCAAATTGTATACTTTTATTTTTCATTCGGTATTTAGAGTATGGATATAAAACATACATAATTGGCTGAATTCGTTTTCTTTTCGCTTCATATCTTTATTCAGTGTATATTGGGCAAGCTGTTATTATAGATTATTTTATATAAGATGGGTTGTGCGACAGAAGGCAATTTTATATAGCACATTATAGTGTTTTTCATTGTTTTTGAATTGCGTACTTTTGTTACGAACATTAAGCCAATTACACGAGTAAAAAAAGATAAAAAAAACCTTTTTTTTTTGACAACTACCTTATATGGTAAGAAGAAGGCGAGCGAGCACACAGGCAAGGGTGGTAAATGGGATCTGTGACCCATATACATTTGCAATCTTAGGACTGCACTCCTAAGACCGAAAAGCCTATACGTTGGCCTAGTTGGTAGTGACCCTGCCTACGAAACAAGCGGTCCCTTGTTCAAATTCCGGTAAGGGCAGATATTTGTGTGATGAGCACTTAATTGTTCTTGAGACTTTGATGTTTTCTATGTATTTAAGTATATATTTCTAAACATATTACTATGTAAATAAGTTTATCGTTGTCTATTACCCATAGTACAAGCCTACAGCTTAGTTTGGGACTAGGTCAATTTGTTTGAAATTGTCCCGTGATATTTATTTATTTAAGGATGGCGTGGTTCGAATTTGGCATGTGTGCTTGTTTGACCTCCGTGCCATAAAAATATAATCTTCCAGAACTGATATAATATCATTTTAAACTTAGTTACAACTTTGTGAAATGTAAAATTGCCTTGTACTGCACCACACATTCCATCTCATATGGAATCAACTATAAGTTATCTCTGTGAATATGTGTTAATGTGTGTTTTTGATGGTAGATCGTTCCGAATCTGGTGCGAATACTAAAGAACCTCATCCTGGCGGGGTACTCGCCGGAGCATGACGTCAGCGGCGTCTCCGACCCGTTCCTTCAGGTAATAAACGATTAATTAAGACTGATCCGAGCGTCCAGTGGAGCTTTCATTGACTATTATTATTTCTAAAAATAAATAAGTATTGTCTTGAAATTGAAGAGGTTAATATCCACTAAAATGTGTTACATATTTAAGGTATATCGTACCGTTGTATCGTATGTCGTGGTATCGTTGTAGTTAAGATGGTATGTTGGGATCATATCACACTATATAAAGTTCAAAATACATAATGGGTCATCATAATCCATAATGGTTATGATATATAATGGTTTTATTTCTGAAACCGTAAACTTTTCAGGATTTTTAAAAGGCCATTGTTTAGAACCCATTACCTTAAGTTAGGTTTGTTTTATAACAACCTTGAGAAGTTAACGTTTTCAGAAATAAAACTATTATATATTATGACCATTATTTATAATGGCCCATTATGTATATTGAACCTGTATATTATGATACATACCCTGGTATGTTGTAGTTAAGAGTCCACTTAATTTGGATTTTTACTGAAGAATAGATTCTTGGCCATATTATTAGATCTACTAGGATTGATTTTTATGCAAATTTTCTAAAACATTAGTGAAAAATATTGTGACGTGATTTTAAAAGCATTTTCTTTTCGTCGAAATATGACATAAGTTAGTTTTACGACCAAATGTCGTGACGGATTTTGAAGTTCGAGATCGTTGGATTGGTATTCCCCTAAGAACTATTATAGGCTATAAAATCCTACCATTCGTCATTCATTTCGCCGAACGCTATTTTCTGCTTAAACTATCATGTTAGACTTGTGATTACACTGATTACTAATAAAAATATACTCATTAATTCTTCTTAATGATACATTATTTGAAAGGTGTTTCCATAAAATAATAGCTACAACAATAATATAACCTCCTCAATCTTGATGCTGTTGAGGTAATCAAGTTTTAAAAACTTGCTTCTTATTGCACTTGTTTTCCTATATAAGAACGCGTATGTTCCCAAATTGCAGGTGAAAATTCTCCGTCTCCTCCGAATACTGGGCAAGAACGACGCCGAAGCATCAGAAGCCATGAACGACATCCTCGCCCAGGTCGCCACCAACACCGAGACCAGCAAGAACGTCGGCAACACCATCCTCTATGAAACCGTCCTCTCCATCATGGACATCAAGTCCGAGAGCAGCCTCAGGGTCCTCGCTGTGAACATCCTCGGAAGGTTCCTCCTGAATAATGATAAGAATATAAGATATGTGGCCCTCAATACGCTGCTGAGGACGGTGCATGTAGATACGTCTGCGGTTCAGAGGCATAGGACGACTATTTTGGAATGTTTGAAGGTTTGTTACAATTGTTTCTATTGGCATGATGCACTAAATTGTAGACCTGTCAAAGAATACAATTAAAAACGAAAAATTCCAAATCGTAATTATTAACATGTTTTAAATTAGATTATGTCGAATTTCTTCGGTTAAGACTAAGTTTCGAGGAGAAGGAGATGATACCTGGGGATGACCATAATTTTATCTGGAAAAAATGTATTTTCTTAAAGACATTTTAAACAAATTTCGGCACCTGTGTGACATCATCATCAACTCGCTGCAAAGTGATCTGGCTGGAAAAGATCGTCGATCTTATTCTGTTCGCGCTGTCTATAACTTACTTGCCTCTCAAAACTCAACATTTTTTTTTAAATATATTTCCAGGACCCAGACGTATCAATCCGCCGGCGCGCCATGGAGCTCTCCTTCGCTCTGGTGAACCAGCAGAACATCCGCAGCATGATGAAGGAACTCCTGGCGTTCCTGGAGCGGTCGGAGCCGGAGTTCAAGGCGCACTGCTCCAGCGCCATGCTGCTCGCCGCCGAGCGGTACGCGCCCACCAACAAGTGGCACCTCGACACGCTCTTCAAGGTGTTCCTGAAGGTACGGTGATTCAAGCATTCTCACACAAACAAACACATGGAACAGACGCTTACACATTTATAATTGTAGCATAAATACTAAGTGGGAGTAACTGACATAACATGTTTATTTAATAACGTAAATCACAAATTTTTTGTCGGAACCTTACCCATGGAATTAAATCAGGTTAACGAGTTCTTATTTCCATAAACGGAATGACTATGTCACTTAGCGCTCACCACGGCCTCACCAATCTCCAGACTTAACCCTTATTCCTAATACAGTTGTTTTACCTCACGAAAGCGGGTGGGCCATAGGTACTTGTGTGTGTAGATGCACATGCTCGTTGTGTCTGAGTGCGTAGATGTCGTCGCTAAGCGTTGCCGTAGTGTCTATACGCATAACAACTACAACGCAACTGCAGGCAACAGACACACATGTTATATTATCGTTTCAGGCGGGAAACTATCTCCGCGACGACACAGTGTCGTCCACCATCCAGATAATCTCGTCGGCGCCGGCGGAGCGCCAAGCCTACGCCGCTATGCGTCTGTGGAGCTCGCTGGAGCGCGCTGCCCTCAACGGGGACGCCTCTGAGAAGCAGCCACTCGTTCAGGTCACTTACACTAACATTAGCTTTACTATGTTTGTTTAGGAACTTTACTAAATGTAAACAAACCAAATCACTCTGTTAATCAGCCAATCAAAAATGTTTTGGCGAGCTTTGACATATCAGTGTGCTTCTATTGGCTACATTTAATTGATTACAGAAACATGAGTTACAATTCCGTGTTGACTATTAGTAAAAATTGAAGGTTCTAAATATTTACCTCGAAAAAAAAAAGAATTGAAAGAAATGAAGACGATGTTCAGAGTCAAATTGGCAACACGATCATTTTTGCAAAATAATTCTGCTCTTATGTCTAAAAAAGGAAGAAATCAGTCTTTTCAAAGGGCAGGCAGGCAAGGAGGTTGATGGGTGGGCTGTTTAAAAAAAAAAATACATACTTAAAGGCTTAACGAAAACAAAAATCACGATCGCGTACTTTGTGTAACGCAAGTTAGTCATTCAAACTATATGGGTAACTCTCGTTACACAAAGAAATAAATTATTTTTTGTTTTAATTATAGTCCTTAACTATGTTTTTTTTTTAAAACGTTCTGGGTGACGCTGACCGCTTACTATTAAGTGGCCCGTTTCTTCTTTTTACTTTTATACCTATGAAATAAAACACTTGCCACGCTGTATTCCAAAAACCAAAGTTCGAAGTTGATTGCAAAATAACCTAAAAGCAGCAAGGTTGGTGGTGGTAGGATCTTAGGACCTATAGGATCATCTTACCCCTTTAACCCTTTGAACGCTTTCATATTTAAATGAAGTTATCACTCACACGCCAAGCACTGTTGCGTTATCAAATTATATCCGAAGAATAACCCTGATCAAATATTATAAGGAACAAAATGTGAATTGAGGCAACGTGAGCTAATAAAAACAATTCATAATCGATTTTATTCATGAAATGAAATTACACCTTCACTGCGACACTTATGGGTTGTTGGCGTGATGGGCACGACGGCACGACCGCTTTAGGGGTTCTTGGCGTTCAAAGAGTTAAACTTACCGTCAAACAACTATAAAGGAACATATTCCTATCGGGTGCAGGTGGCCACGTGGACGGTGGGCGAGTACGGCGACCTGCTGGTGTCGGAGGCCAGCAGCGCCATCTCCATGGTCGACGACGACGGCGTCGGTGAGTGCTGGTTGCCTTGTTATTTTAATTGAAGCAATATGAGATATATATTTTTTGACATGGCAACAATTTTCGCCGTCAATCACTTAACTGTCTGGCTATACCTGTCCAGTCGCTATGCATTCTATGATGCCAGCTGGTGATATTTTAAATTTGCCACGTTTTTTATGGCTACGATTAATTGGGAAGACTAGCTACTTAGGGCTCTTAAAGATATGTGACCCATCTGAAATTTTCCATCCTTTTCATTGCACTGTTTTTTTTTTCCAAATGTGTTTGCATCTTAAGTCTTGTACAGACTATACAAGTTACTTACGACTAAATTACTAATGTAGTCTGTACAAGCCTTTACATCTCTGGCACATTGGGATAGGCTTTTCTTTATCCGTTGCCCCAATTATTATTGTAGTATAGGAGGTTAATTTAAAGAAAATACCTTAGCACAGTAATCAATCATCAGTAAATAGAGTATACACGATTTTGAGTCTATTACTAACATTAAAAAACAATTAGAAGTTTATTGGGCCTTTATTTTACATTATATTAACTTATCTTGCTACGATACCATAATCATATTGTTGACGTTATGTTATGACTGCATCTATTAACTTGACGATAAAAACTTTGATATGCAGCACGCCTGAGGAAATAAAATCTGTACTGTTTTCTTAACCACTTACCCCCTTACTAATAAACGTTGAATAAGCTTGGAATAGTTATACCATGCTGTGTCCTTATCTGTCATTGCAACATTTGAATTCGACAGATAAGGACAAAGCATGATATAACTATTCCAAGCTAATTACAACGGAAGATCAGCGCTGACAAATGCCAGCATTATGCTGAGTTGGAACCATTTCGTGACTACATTTTTCTGGTGCGTATTTCTCTGTTATTTGTTGATGTTTGTGACGAATAATTGTATTTCTTTCTTTCTTTCTAACTCAACGTTTTTTAGTAAGGGGGTTAAAATATTTTAAATAAATAATGTTTGTACTTGCAGATGACTTCACGCGTCCGAAAGAAGAATACGTGATTGACATCTACCAGAAGCTGCTGTGGTCCACGCAGCTCGCCATCACCACCAAGGAGTTCCTGCTGCTGTCGCTCGCCAAGCTCTCCACCCGGTTCACCTCGCAGCCCAGCCAGGAGTACGTTGACATTACATATCGCATCTTTAAAATTATAGTCACCTAATCCACATATTTTGAATTTCGACTTAGGTCTCTACAGGGTAATTTTTTAATAGGTGCACAAATTTTAATGTTTGCTTCGCTATTGTTAATCAATAACACATGTTGTGTTATTTTTACTCTAGCTTAAAAAATATTAGAGATTATTGCCGATTCAATGATTCCACTAACTTAACGACATTCATGAACCCTCTAATGCAGGGGTGCGAGGAGAGGGGAGTGTTGATAAGTAAGTTAATAAATGAAATTTCAAATTTAGAATATCAGTAGGAGAGGGGCTTGTTGTCTGATAAGCTGTACATGAAATTTCAAATTTCGAATATCAATACAGTGTATCGCAAACTTCTTTTACTGTTGTAATATATTATATTAACGATACAAAATTGTATGTTAACATTTGTGCAATGATAAAAAAATACCCTGTATAATGCTAAATTTATGACTCGAAATCGAAAGCTGAAAATGTTTGAATTAGGTCACTATAATTCTAATACCACTGATATTGCAATGACTTGCAAATTTCGAATAATAAATTATGTTCGAATCGTCAACTACCCATTACCATTTTGAGGGAAGTGATTTCTTAGAGATTTTTTAAGAAATAATGATATCAATGTAGATAGATAAAGTATGTGACTGTTTGGCATTATTATAACATTCGTGTGATCGACTCGCGTAAGCTTGCGGGACAATGCCTATCGTTATGCGCGGTAAGAAAACTACTAGTTGTCAATTGGAATAGGAACAAAACCAAACGAACCAATTGACCATTCTATTACTCGATAATCACGTACTTTTAAATATCAAGTGACGTTTTAGCAATTATTTATACATCTTGATTATTACTTTCATATTTAGTTTAAGATTAAATAATGTAATTATTATTTATTAAGATTGTGTCAATTTCAAATGACACAGACAATGTTAAGATCGTATGTGGCTATGGGCTCATGTGATTGTGTTGTTGCAGCAAAATGCGGGTGATCATCGACACGTTCGGGTCACACATCCACATCGAGCTGCAGCAGAGGGGCGTGGAGCTGTCACAACTGTACAGGTATAGGAAAACAATTGTATTAGTAGATAGTGTCACCAGGGAACAAAATGGCGAGGGCGGTATATTGGATATAGAGCGAAAGGTCTAGTAGAACCCTGTTTAGTGAGTCTCTAACAACAGAACAACTAAACTAAATTTCCAAGTGCGCCGTACTGCTGATTCACATATGAAAGGGCCATACACAGATTTAGGTTAGCGTCTTTCTGGCTAAGCCCATTCCCGCATAAACGGTGTCAGGACTGCTTTAGACCTGTCATATAAAAAAACTTATATGCACACAAGCTTTTAACTATTGACCACAGGAAAGACAGCTCTAGTTTTTAAGTGTGTGTATGACCCGAAACGTTTCTACGGCGCCGCCAGTTCCGGCGTCAAGTGACGACAGTGGAGGCTGGCCATGCCATTCTAATTATGTGTATAACTGGCGACCCGCCATCGTTTCGCTTCGGGTTAAAGTATTATACATATCAATCCTCATGAATAACAATATCTATTTAAAAAAAACGCATCAAAATTTCGTTGCGTGGTCTTAAAGATCCAAGCGTACATAGGGACAGACAGCGGGAAGTGACTTTGTTTTATACTATAGTAAAATAAAATAGTACTTTGCTTATTTGAGCTACACCAAGTTTTATTCCTCTGAATATAACGTCCAACTTTAGAAATGATGAGAAGAAAATTTATTTGGCGGAATAATGCAGCGGTGTTTATGATTTGACCATCGGAATCGGCTGAATGATCGACAAAATCCTATTAGTTGGGCAAGGTCACATTTCCGTGTCCTTTTATAAATCGAATACGCTACTTAATCTCGTGAACGCTTGTTGTATTTATCTCAATGTTTCGATCGTGTTGCAACGACCGTGACCACGAGCAGCCTGGGCTGGGATTCTACACGGTAATAACAATATCGTCTTTGTCGTGTTTCCGTATTGTCAACGTTTTGATAACTCTTATGTCATTTACAATAATGGCGACTGTGACATAAACGATTCTAGAACACGTCAAACGCGATACCGTTATAACGCAGTAGAATAGAGGCCCTGGAGATTTCAGTTGAAGAAGAAGTATGAGTAAGAACCAAAAAGTTGGTCACGCTAACTCACTCAATTAATTTTTCTATGAAACTTTTCCGTTGTGACACGAAAATTAGCCATACATTTGTAGGGATAATTTTCGTGTCACAACGGATTTTTTTTAGCTTTTCTTGTTTGAATGGTTAACTACGCTTAACTATGGTCCAACTATTTGGTCCTTACCCGTATATGTTTGGACATGTTTGTAGACAATACGCCCATTTGCGGCCCGCGCTGCTGGAGCGCATGCCGCCCATGGAGGCGCCGGCCGCGCGCGCGCGCGACGACGAGCCCGAGCCCGCGCCCGCCGCGCCCGCCGCGCCGCCCGACTCGCAGGTGCGGCCCCATCACAATACTAACTATAATTACCACACCTGGGATATCTCGGGCATCTATACGAAAGTGATGTAGCAAAATGTTTTATCGACAAAAAATATATCGATGCTACTGCCAAAATCTAAATGTTATGCGACATAAATGAATATTACTTATTTTCTCCTCATTTTTAAATAAAAAAAGAAACAAAACGTGTACCTGTTTATATGTTTATTTTAAAATAGTTTTCATGATATACATTCAATTTTTTTTTCCATATTCGATGGTATTAATGATTGCCGTCTAGATGAAAATATCCACTTTAAACTGCTAAACGTTCTATCAACGACCACAGTGGTCAACGGGGCATTCTTTAAATATTTATAATGACTCAAAGCCAACTTCTCATTTATATTGGTTATTGAAATTTCCTCGCCTTTTATAAGACTGTTTACTTTTTTCATGACATCTTTTTTATCGATATCAAATCCCTAGAACTTGCCCCAAGTTATCCCAGGTATGATAATTACCGTAGTATGTGTGCTGTTGGTAGAGTAAGGAATGAAAACATCAGGGAGAAGTGCGGTCTGAAAGAAGATGTAGTGACTAAGATTGAAAAGGGCATGCTTCGATGGTTCGGCCATTTGGAAAAGATGGATGAAAAACGATTGACGAAAGAAGTTTAAAGTGCAATGGTGAGTGGAAGGATCGGAAGGGGCCGCCCTAGGCGTACTTTGTTGAATCAAATCGGGAAAATACTAGAAAAAGGTCGTATCTTAAGTACCCGAAACGCATGCACGTGCATGCATGACTCGATTTATGAATGTAGAAGAAACGACAGAAGATTTGTCAGGATCGTAGCAGGTGAAAAGAAGTGGTCTCTGCCTACCCCTCTGGGAAACAGTCGTTATTTATGTGTGTATGTATGCATGTATAATTAGCAAGATATTTTTTGTTTTTTTAGTAATATACATGTAGGAGTGAACGGATTGTAGGATTGTACGAATGACCGATGACCGATGACTTTCGAATAAAACCAACTCTTCCGGTACTGCTTTTATTTTTAGAAAAAATCAAAATATAACCAAATTTGCAGCACAAAGTTATTAGGTGAGCACACGTTACGTCCTATCCCTCTACTCATCGTCCTTCCTCCCTCTCTCACACCCGTTTTTTAGCCACTCCAATCCTTTCATTCATTCATCTCGGTCATCGGTCATTCGTACAATCCTACAATCCGTTCACTCCTACATACATATGATTCAGAACGTGATGTAATGTATAATATGACGAGTAAATTTTATTTTACCAAATATATCAATCAATCAATCAATACCTACTCAATACCAAGTATTGATACCGATGAAAGTATCGGATCAAAAGTTTCGATACCACTCAGTATAGAGTACTTTTTACTGGCCTCCGGAAACGTGTTAAAAATAACAAAGAAAGTACATTCTTAGTTAAATCTTTATTCAAAAATAAAACAAAATAGGTACGTTCAGGCAGTAAATAATATGCAACGTTTTCTAAAACAACTAATAAAATATAATTCATGAAATCATCCCATTTAAATATACCAAGATCTGATTAAAGTTGGCTGAGTAAGGTTGAGTAACCGGCAACACATAACCGCTGATTAGGAGATTTGGATTCCCCTAGTATAGAATCTAGATCAATGATATTGAAGGGTAAAAAGTATCGAGTACGAAAATACTAAATATCGCAACACAAGTATCGATACTTTTTGCGGATCCCTACACGCAGGTACACCGCCCACACCGCGACACAATAACGTCCCAACTAGTTATATATACAGTCACTAAATAACCCTCTAAACATTCAATCACGCCTGTTTCCCAGAGGGGTAGGCAGAGACCACTTCTTTCCACCTGCTACGATCCCTACGAATCTTTTTCGCTTCTTCCACATTCATACATACAATCACTAGAAATATTATATTATTCACGTTGGTGCTCAAGAATGTCTGGCACGCTTTTGCCTCTACTTGAGTAATTGAGACGTGTCACATAATTTTAAATAATATATTTTAAAATCTGTGGGATGGGACCCATTAATATGTCAAATACTAAGTTTAAACTAGTTTGTTATTATTTCTTTGGAAATTTGTTAGTATTCCTGAACGAAAAATATCCTATGCCCTAAACTAGGACCTTTATGTATATATGGGAATGAAGGCGTGATGTTAGTTATGTAAAATTACATAAATAGTCTTAATATCCTCTAAAATCCTCCAACTCAAGGTGAGGATTGAAAACAGCTTTCATAGTTGAGTTCTGCACCTTTTCACCATCAATTTTCTTTGTAAATGCCCAATTATGTTCTTATGTTTTTTGAAGTTTATCGGTGAATAAATATTCTTTTATTTATTTAAAATAGCTAAAATAAACAATATACACACTAGCCTTTTCTATGTTAATTATTGTAAGGTATTGTGTTGTCCCTCCAGGACGCCCTGCTCGACCTCATCCTCGGGTCGGAGCCGCTCACCAACGGCGACGCCGAGCACCGCGCGCCCGACACCAACAACACGCACGTGAGCACTTCACCAACTACTTGACGACGCAAACACTATATACGAGTAGCTAGCTAGCATGAGCGACGGAGCTTAACTCGGGTGTACTCGTAGTGTCATCTATACATGTCAACCTGAAATGGAACCTGAATCGATCTTTACACCCGAAAAATCGTTAGAGCTGTTGTCAAGAACATTATTACAAATATACTGGGTTTCAAGAACGTTATAACAGTTGTTCCATACATTAACGGTGAATTAATTGAGAGTTAATGTATGGAACAGCTGGTTCTTTTTTGGCGATTTCGTGGTTGGTCCTATCGGAAGGGTTGTTCAGTATGACCATCTTATTTACTTTTGGCGATTCCGAATCATGACCCCAAAATCATCCAGTATCATCATCATCATTATATCAGCCGAAAGACGTCCACTGCTGGACATAGGCCTCCCCCAAGGCTCTCCATTCAGACCGGTCCTGTGCTTTTCGCATCCACCGCGTTCCCGCGATTTTTACAAGGTCGTCGCTCCATCTTGTTGGAGGCCTACCTACAGCTCGTCTCCCGGTCCGTGGACGTCACTCAAGAACCTTCTGACCCCATCGGTCATCAGTCCTGCGAGCAATGTGCCCCGCCCACTGCCACTTAAGTTTAGCTATTCTTCGGGCTATGTCGGTAACCTTAGTTCTACTGCGGATATCATCATTTCTGATTCTAGTCATCCAGTATACAGACCTCGAAATATACAGGGCAAAATTAAATAACAGCTAGGGATTGCATATACATATTGATAAACTCAATCATCGATGCTTTTCCCATATACTAGTTAATTTGAATAATTTGGAAGTATGCAAATGTAACGAAATAGCAACATAATCTTGGTTATTCTTTATTTTTTTAAAGGATTTTTGAACCTTCATTATCATCATTTGATTTATGAACTTTATAATAGTCTCCAGAATAGTACATACAAAAAAAACACATTTACAAACAACGCTAGGAGCGATCACTAGTTTATGGGAAAAGCATCGATGATTGAGTTTATCGATATAGGCGATCCCTAGCTGTTATTTAATTTTGCTTCGTATATTCCTAGCTCTGCAAATAGAAGTGACAGCGACCTCTAATGCTGTGGTATCACTGTAATTAATTATACAACTGTTACGTAATGGTGGCTCTTGGGATACAAGTGAGAACTTAGGAGATGAGGCGTTGTCGAACCGAGGGAGTTAGGTGAGATAATATATTTCAGGACATCCTGGACCTGCTGAGCGGGCTGGAGTTGTCCCCGGCGCCCGCGCCGACGGCCACGCTCGCGCCCGACGCCTCACTGCTGCTGGACGGCCTGTTCGCCGCGCCCGCGCCCTCCACAGACAACACACGTAACTACCCTTTTTAACACAGTTGCTCATAAAGTGGTACTTTTCGTAGCTGTATATCGTGCGGAAAGTTGAATATTACGCACTAGTGCGTTATAGTTCTCCATTTTTTTTTTAAATATAATTTTGTTTTAACTTCCAAGCCGTGCATCTAACCAAAGAGTTTGCATGTTCAATCACTTTTTGATTACTTCGTTTAGCATTGAAACTTATACATAGGTAATATAATTTAAAATATTAAATTAAATACATAAATACATACATTCATACACACATAAAATGTATCTAGGTAATATTTAAAAAAAACCGCTCTCATCAAGATGGATGAATCTGATTTAGTATTACGAATGATCGGATAGTTAGGTATTAAAGTGGATTCACATTACACCATGCCAAAACCTGGCCCAGCCCAACACGGCGTAATGTGAATCCACCTTTATGCATTACCGCTGGTTAATAGAGGATTTTTGAATGTAAATAATTGAATTACTCTGCGAGTTTTTTTTTTTGGCAGAATGGTCACAACCGTTGCCATGTTATAAAGTCTGTGTCAATTAAAACTAAAACTGTCTTTTGTAATAGTTTATTTAGTGATTTATTTTTGATTCATTGATATTTTTTCGCAAATGTACTAAAAAACGTCGTTTGATACACGTGCGAAACTATCACTTTAACTCGTCCCGAGTCTTGTCATTGTCCACATTTAGCGTTAACACATGTCATAACGTAGATTTGCCACGCAGTCCGATCCTATAGTGTGGCCCCTTTAGTGCTTTTTCTAATTTACTATTATACAGGGTAATTTTTTTATCAGTGCAATTTTAACATATGATTTTGTATCGTTGATATAATATATTACGACAATAAAAAGAGTTTATATTTTTTTTTTCCAAATTATCTCCCTTTTACCTTCTCGTGTGGACACAAAGTCACACTAGAAATGATGACATGGGTTGTCAAGCTGTTGGTATGCGATACACTGTATTGATATTCAAAATTTGAAATTTAATGTATAGCTTATCAGACAACAAGCCCCTCTCCTACTGATATTTTAAATTTGAAATTTCATTTATTTACTTACTTATCAACACTCCCCTCTCCTTGCACCCCTGCATTAGGGGGTCCATGAATATCGTTAAGTTAGTGGAATCACTGAATCGGCAATATCTCTAATATTGCTTAAGCTAGAGTAAAAATAACACAACATGTGTTATTGATTAACCTGCTAAGGCCTTTCGTACAAAAAATTGTCCATTAGAAAATAGACCTATTGCAAAGGGAATAAAATAGGGTTTCCTTTGTTTTTATGAGGGACTATCAAACTAGAAAATTGACTCTATTGCATTTGTAATAGGTTCATATTCCATTGGCAAATTTCGTTGTATGGTTGGTCTTAGGAGGTTAATAATAGCGAAGCAAATATTAAAATTTGTGCATCTAATAAAAAATGTCCCTGTATATGGAACGTATAAATGTTTCCAGAGCCGATGATCACAGTACCGGCGCTGGAGAAGAACGGAGTGAGCGTGGTGCTGGAGGCGGCGCGCGGCGCGGCGCAGTGCGCCACGCTCACCATGCGCGCGCGCAGCGCCGCGCCCGCCGCGCTCTCCGACTTCCTGTTCCAGGCCGCCGTGCCCCGGGTACGCGCCACCGACACAATACACTGACCTTTTCAATACCACCATACGTTGGTAGTATTCAAAAGATCAGTAAGTAGAAAAAAATATATAAACATTATTTCCCAAAAAATTGTATTTCAGCAGTAAGTTCAGCGGTATTAAGCTCTAGGCTTGTACTATGGGAACTTGTTGGTCCGTTTGGCACGCAATTCAAATGTGCTGCGGGCGGTGGGTGTTCGTATTTATAATAAATTGAGCATCTTATGGTTTGTATGTCAGTAGGTTAAACATATTTTTACTTGAATAAGCGTTATGTAGTATTGCGGATTTTTATGGGTATATTTAATTTTATGTTTTGTAATTATTTCTTTTATTTTTTTTATTGTGAATTTTGACTTATGTAATTGCATTAAATTATTTGAAAATGCGATAAAAATCATATTGGTAACAATATCGTTAGTATAAGCGATTAATTTACACTCATTTTAATAAAAGGAGGAAATTCAATAGAAGAATGAGAGCAGGATTCTTATCTATAGGTAGTTCAGGTTCCCTTTCGCCTCTCTTACCTGGAACTTTCCACTCGATGATATTTTTTGAAGAAATCATCATGTCGTAACATCTATGGACTTTCCGCTTCTCTTCTCTTTTGTTTTTAACATGTTTGTCTTTTCATTTACAATATCAAGGGTTGGCGCATATATAGTGAAGCGCAGCAAAAGCATCATCGTCTTTGGACTTGTTGAAATACATACATACATAACATCACACCTTCATTCCCAGAGTGGGGTAGGCAGAGTTACAGAAAACCAACCACTTTTAAAAGACTTGTTTATAATTCTGTAACCATATTTTGCACAATCATGCAAAGAAGTTTACTAGTGTATTAGTTGCAAGTTGCAAGCCCATCGCCTACCAGTACTATACAAAACGTCCACGAAAACGGGAACACATGTAGTGACACTATTCTAACCCGGCAACCACACGTGTGTTGAAATAAGACCACAATATTTAAATCACAAATTCGAGGAGACCCTTGCCAAGATTATGTGGCGTTACCTCTTTTTGTCATGGTGGTAACCACATAATATCGGCGTGTTTTTGTTAGAACCATCTAGCGGCAACACGGCATATTGCGTAAGCAATCACAAGTACTAAATTTGTTGACGAAGTCAGTGGTGAAGGGCAAAAAATGAATAAAATTATAATACTTACCTATTATTTTGCCTATTTATGCTCCTAAATAATAAACCACTGCAAAAATTACGTCTATATCAATTGAACCAAGATCTGTGCTGCAAAGTGTTAATAAATCTCGACATTATTTCAACACGTCCAAATACGATGATGCTTTGGCAGTGAAATATTATCGCTGCGCTGCGTTTCACTGTATGTTGTGCCTCCCCCTCCATCATTTACCAACGCCACGCGTATTGCTGGGTCATTGTAAATGTGTTGTTTCGCAGACCTTCCAGCTGGACATGATGTCGCCGTCGGGCACCGTGCTGCCCCCCGCCGGGGAGATCACCCAGGTCCTCAAGATCACCAACCCCTCCCGGGTAAGAGACAAACGCATCACAGCTTGCCAACACGTCCAACTTGCCAACTTGAGTTGGACGTTGTGACAGGAGTTCTGCCGTGATACCAAACAGGGCGGCTGACTGCATAGTAACAGTAGAAGCATGTCCCCCATGCACTGAGAGTAGTGAAAAGGTGGTTAATCACACAAAGTTACAGTGAAACTGAAGACATTATTAAAGCCACTAAGATAAAATAAACACCAACCCATAAACAAATACTACGTAGGTTCACACCTACGCACACGTACACACACTTTCTCTCACAGGCACACACACACACACACACACCTTCGCACACACGCACACGCGCACACACGCACACGCGCACGCGGCACGCCCGCGCGCGCGCGCGCACACATGTCGCACTGCTAGATCAAAACAGCATCAACTCAAAATAAAACTGTATTTTAAAATCAACTTTAATACCAATGTGTTTGGACTTGAAACAAATCTAACAGTTCTTTTGAGTTGATACTGTTTTGATCTAGCAGTGCGATGTATAAAACTGTATTGCTCGTTTTTAATGCATAGATAACTGTTAAGATAAAGATCATAATTAAATATGGGTAAGGACCAAAAAGTTGGTCACGCTAACTCACTCAATTAAATTTTCTATGAAACTTTTCCGTTGTGACACGAATATTAGCCATACATTTGTAGGGATAATTTTCGAGTCACAACGGAACTTTTTTCGCTTTTGTTGTTTGTATGGTTAACTACGCTTAACTATGCTCCAACTATTTGGTCTTTACCCATATGTATTTTGTTACATAGGTATTTTGTCAACCGTACTCGGAGACGGCCAAGATACAGGCTTAGCCTAGTTTGGTCTCTGAAGGACAACTATGCTTTTGTACAATGTTTATTTTTGGCAAATAAATTATTTTGTATTTGTATTTTAAACTTATTGCGGTTACTATTAGAGAATATAATTCTTCGACTACTTCATTGCAGCTGATTGGCTTCTGCGGTATTATGGCAGAAAAAAATAATATCTGATAGGCATTCGATAAAATTGGTCAAAGTCGTGTCAATTTTACTCCATCCACCGCCCTCATTTTTAGGGTAACGTTGCCGAAGGGTGTATATTACTAAACCTTTATTACCTTTTCGTTTCTCCGTCTGTCCTAGCTTTAAAGAGCTGTAACTTTAGAACCGTAAAATATAGTGGATTGTTTAATTTTTCCAAAATGTGTCATTTTTTACGGCAGATTCACTAAAAAAAATGTTACAAAATAAAGGGGTTTATTTTTGATGTATCAAATTTGCTATGTTTGTAGAAGAAACCCTGAACGACAGCAACAAATACTAAACAATGGTCAAGAGTGAGATGGGCTTGCACTGATTCGATTCAAAATGGAATGGAATTATATTTACTGTGCGGCGGTACGCGAGTCCGACTCGCACTTGACTGGTTTTTTTTTCTGTCCCTTATGTCAAGCTATTCACACTAATAACTTACCTTTACTTAACCTTAAACGGCTAAATCGTGGAACTGATTTCGATAAAATTTGGTATGGAGATAGCTCGAACTCCGAGGAAGGTCATAGGGTATTTTTTTGGTTTAAGTCGTCACATAACCCTCGGTTGTTGTTCCAGAGTCCCCTCCGGCTCAGGATACGCGTGTCGTACAGCTTGGACGGCGCGGGCGTGCTGGAGCAGGCGGAGGTGGCGGGGTTCCCGGCGGACCTGTTCCACTGACGCAGGACCACCACCACTGCCACCTCGCACACCCATACACTCATACACTCGCGTTCACTGATAACTATTTATATTGAACAATCACGATAAATCACACACCTTCTCATAACTATCTAAGTGAAGGTCTATGTTTTAGGACATGATTATCGCAAGTCATGAGGTATTTTTGAAACGATTACTTTTCACGATTGTTATTAATCTAACATGATTCATGATAGTTTACGGGTCCTGCGATATAATTTATGACTCAATAGTCATGCAAACAAAACATTATGACCAATGTCTATATGAACGCTTTTATCAATGTCAATAAGTGTGGACAAATTCGTTATTTTCTCACAAGTATTGTGTGTGCGAGTGTGCTTAATCCGCAGCGATAAACGCGACCGAAGACCTACTGGTATAAAACCAAGTGTTCACAAGGCTGAACTAAACCCCCCCCCCACACAACACTGCGGGCATATTATGCTGTGGTTATCGCTATGAATATATATAAATAAAATCTTCGTCACCTTCTTATGACTTTGTAAGTTCAAGAGTGATAAGTGCAAAATGTGGGTACTGAATTGTCGAGAAGTCTTTTTGGAGTTGTTGGTATTTCTGTCTGCCTACTCGGGGAATGAAGGCGTGGTGTTATGTATGTATGTATGCAAGAGTGATGGATGATTTATCCATAACGCGATCATAGTAAGCTCGCTGGTATATATAATTCGGGGTGTATTAATAAATTGATCTAGACTGAGATGACTAACTCGAGACGCATCACAACGTCAATTCATAGAAAACTATTGTTTTTGACGTCTTGAGACGAGCTTCTCAACCAAGATTACTTTAACACGGCATTGGTGTGTCCACAAGGCTAGATAGACTAATCCTTCAAATACTGCTGCGGTATTATAGTCGCCTTTATTGCTGTGAATAAAACTTCCGTCACTTTCTGACTTGTGTGTAAGGGCGAGACAAACGATTCACGCGACCATAATAAACCCACTGGTGTAAACTGTGTTTACAAGGTTAGAGGAACACCTCCAAATGCTATACAGCCAGCACACATTTCTCACTTGTCACTCAGTAAATCTTATTAGGGTTCCGTACCCAAAGGGTAAAAACGGGACCCTATTACTATGACTCCGCTGTCCGTCCGTCTGTCTGTTACCAGGCTGTATCTCATGAACCGCGATGGCTATACAGTTGAAATTTTTACAGATGATTTATATCTGTTGCCGCTATAACAGCAAATGCTAAAAACAGAATAAAATAAATATTTGAGGGGGCTCCCATACAACAAACGTGATTTTTTTTGCCGTTTTTTGCTCGATATTAATAACGGCACCAGGTAGACGCTTGAATTATTCACAGAATATTTACTTTAATATTCACTATTAGTTAAAATAAAATAAATATTGAAGAGGGGCTCAAGTACCACAAACGTGTTTTTGCAAGAAACGTGTGCTTATTTGCCGTTTTTGCAAGATTTAGTTTCAGACAGACACCGGGACAGATGAAACTAGAAAAAGGATATAGTGTCAAATGTAATGTTGTATTGGTACGGAACCCTTCGAGCGCGAGTCCGACTTACACTTGGCCGGTTTTTTATAGATTAGGTAACGAGGAATTATTGAGTGATAGACTATTTATGCTGGCTGCCTTGGTATATAATCGTGTCCACATGGCATAGCCGTCCGCACTATAAAACAGTGTGACGCCATGACATTTTAGAGCGAGCAATATAGAAAGAAAGAAAATCTCATATCACTTTCTCTTTATGTACTCTCAATGTAACGTGTAACTTCGCCGCGAGTGTTTTCTAACCTAGTTACTTGGCGAAGCACTTCTTGGATTGAAAACGCTGTGCTCTGGCTTATGGCTTTGATGGCCCACCGTGTAATATAGTACAGTCAGCATCAAAAGTAGCTAAGCAGAATAAGAAGCTCAAAATGATCTAGACACGACGTTCTTTACAATAGAGTCGAGTGCAGATTTTTTTGAGCTCTTCGGTTTCGTAGCTACTTCTGGTGCTGACTGTACATTGTTGCCGAGGGTAGACATTACGTGATTTATGGTCGAATAATGTAGAGGCGCGAGACGTAGTCGAGGCCCTCTACTGTACGTGTCCATAGATTGCACATTCTGCCGAGGAAGGCATAGAGATTGTGAATAATGTTTTATTTCCTAGCTGTAGTTGAGAAAAGCCCTATAAGCTTGTTGACCATAGCGTTTTTGCCGGCGGTTTCTCGGCGGAGCGGGAACGCGACCGGAACGCTGCGAGCACGCGACCGAAACGCGGCCGTGCCGCAGAAACCGCCGGCAAAAACGCTAGTGTGAACAAGCTAATAGGGCTTTTCTCAACTACAGCTAGGAAATAAAACAATATTCACAATTATTTATTTGCTTAGTAAGAAACGGGCCAAGAATGTCATAAAAGTGATGTTTTCTGACCCCAAACCAGACAAAAAGTGATGATATTTTATAGCAGTGCTGAGAGACTATAAATTTTGCCCCTTATATGGACTCCATCGTTAGATAGTTTAATATTTGTTCAAATGAATAAGAAAAATTACAACTACTATATCAGCCTTGCCCGTTCCTGAATAGAATCGATAGGTGTGTGCATTAAACGGTAGCAGGCTAATATGGATATTAGGGTTTATAGGGCATGAAAATCAAATATCGAAGTTATAGCTCCATCTCTTTTTATCGATTCAGACAGAAATAACGAGTAAAAGAGATGGAGCATCCGAAGTTTGGAATTTGAATGCTTCGTGGCCTTACTGCTTTATTCCTATAAGCCTATTAACTTTCGACTGAATATGAGATTGTTGCAATAATATACTGATTGTCAAGTACTATATGTCTATTATAATAAAAAGCCGTCAGCCGTCTACCTGTCAAGCTCACCATCGCGTCGGCAATAGAAGACGAGTGGATAAAGTGGATGTGATTGAAGACGTTGCGAAGTAAATTGCGACTTAACACCTTCATTCATCTCAAAGTAAACATACGCCCTTCATTTACTCACTTTTAAATCTTGTTTTAAACGCGGCGTTTTCCTGACTTTGACCCAGTGCTTTGTACGCGTAAGTCCGTTTTTGCAGTATTCAAGTTTGGTAAAAATTTAAAGTCACGACATCTTTGGTCTAGTAATATTGTCTACCATCGGTTAATATGTAATAATAACGCAATCGCTGCCGTCTTTTTGCCCAGAGCCCTGGCCAAGATGCGTTCGCTAACTAGCGTTTCTATTCGCTTTGTTTTTAAACCAATCGCGCCACTAGTAGATCGCGTCATACGAAAAGTCACGTGATCTACCAGTGACGCGATTGGCTAAAACAAAACTAATAGAAACGCTAGTTAACGAACCCATCTTGGCTAGGGCTCTGGGCAAAAAGACGGCAGCGATTGCGTTATTATTACATATTAACCGATGGTAGACAATATTACTAGCGGCAAGAATATAGTCAATACTGAAATGTATTATCCCAATGAAAATTAAAACGAACCAAAATAAAAATACTTTGTAGCTATAGCGATCTTGCCGCTATTCATGTATTGCAATTTGAGTACCGTCATCCGCGGCAGCTTATAGAATTACTGGAACCATCATTTTAATTGCTAAAGACTGACTTCACTAGATCTTCAAATCTATAGAAGTATGAGGTAGTTCTATAGTTAATTGCTTGGGATTAAAGCCAATATTGCCTTGACCTAGAGACGACAATCGCTTGTACATTTTTCTCGATTACATTATCGTTCAATTTCACTACGCTATCAATTAGTTATTGGGTGACTCGAGATGTATTAGCCCATAATGATGAGAGGTCTTATTCGGCTGACACAAGAGATTTTTAAACATTCCAATTTTTAGATAGAACAAGACTACCCTATAGTCTAAAAAAATTAAGGGTGCAACCAGTCCTTATTGTAAATGTGAAATTATCGGCCGAGCAGACCGATTTTACCAACATGCAAAGATTCTGATACATATAGTGTAACACATAATACCGTTTATATTAGTTAATTTATGGTCAGACTTATTTGTCAGTATTAGAACAATCTCAAACTGAACCCCTCCAGTCCGATCTACTAAGAACGGCGCGATTTTTTAACATTGCCTTTACAAATTCCGCTTATAGTTAGCTAAAAGAAATATATATGACAGTGAAAAAAAAAACATCGCTTGTTTCGTGTATCGAATAATTCGAAGATGTTACAGTAGTGTGGGAAACGGGAACTATGTGGAATGTACTTAAAATTCAACTACTATATGGTAACTTACGTGTGATACAGCACTTAGAATACGAGTTAAAATATCCCTTCGATAAAAAAAAGTAGTCATTGATTTAAAATTTCGCACGCCTGTGTTTATTTATTGAACTTGTAGCATATGTTCAGTGTCAAATCTAGTTTAGTACACATGTTCCCGATGCATTTGTTTATTTAAGAGTATAGATCGTGGGCCTAGGCGCTCGCGCCGGCGCGGTAGATTGATAGGCCTTGTGTTGTAAGCCACGCAGAGCATTTTATATTCGGGGAAATTGTAAATATACGGCTTTCAATCAAAAACACATGCTGGATAACGGTTTTGTAGTTTTGGGATATTTTAACATTAAGTAGGCACTAGTTTTAATTTTATTTTGTCCTATTTATGTTTATGATTAACTAACCTAACCAACATATTATAAATGGCATGTTTCGCTTACTAAGATATGGAAAATGAAATGCAGAATGTTTTTCTGGATTTGGCAATAATCGTCGAGTGTGATTGTATAGGAGTATTATTTCCCAATACCTAAACAGAGCTTGGCAAAAGTTAAAATGTATTTGGTGCTTATTTTATTATATCTGATTATATAGAAGGCCCTCCACAACGTGAGATGTTATGATTTTGTGTATAACTAAAAGTAAAGCTATGTGAAAGATGTACATATATGATTATAATGATTTTATGTAAATTGGTTAATAAATATTTGAAAATGTTTATATAATCAACAGTTTGTTTTATTCAAAGACTCATATTTGAACTTATGTTTATTATTTTAGTTATAAATTTTACAATAGTAAATAGGGGCCACTATCAAATCGCTAAAAGGGAGCTGTGGAATTCAATGCGTCCAATTACAGAATCAAGAGTTATGATCAATCTTCTAGATTCTCACTGATGGTCAAATACCGCAGCATGCTTGGAACATTATCGTCTCTCAACAACACTTCCTTCAGCAGGGCCTAGTCCTCGAGCATGGGCACGGGCGGCGCGGGGCGGCCGCTGACGCCATTAAACAGCCGGTCCTTGATCATCTGGGCCATCAGCCCGTGAATCACCTCAATGGTCGTCTTGCACGCATCCTTTGTTGCTTTCACCAGCTTGTCTTCAGTTCTCTTCTCATGACTGTCTGGGCCGATTGAGTAGCTAGCACGACCTGGAAATGTTTGAATGCATTACAAAATTGAAATGAGATGCTATTTATGCTCGCAACAAATTGCAATGACATGTTGATTATTTACAGCCCCTTTATAAAAGTAATATAGTTAAGAGCAATCAAACTTTTGTAAAGAAAGTACATACATACATAACATCACGCCTTCATACCTAGAGAGGGGTAGGCAGAGATAAAGAAATACCAAGAACTCTAAAAAGAGTTGTTGATAATTCTGTAACCACATTTTGCAGAAGTAGGCTAAGATGTTTTACTAGTGTATTAGTGACAGGTTGCAAGCCCATCGCCTAACAGTACTACAAGCCTCTATTTCCTTGGTTGCCTCTTACAAAAGAAAGTGTTCTAGGAATTACTTACCCATATTCACTTCACTCTGTTCCAACTTGTCAGAAAGATCAAATATCTGTCCTGTTGTGTATTCAGCATTAGTAATGAGGCTGGAACTGCTCAGCGTGTTCACCCAGTACTTATTCCATAGGGAATCCAGCAGCCTCCGATCCAAGGAAGACTTGAAGTATGATACTTCTAGAGAGTAGTACTGCTTGCAGTGGACACCAAAGTCCTCTATCTTGTTAAGTGGGATGGTCTGATACTCAGATGGCTCTTCATTGGCGGGTTTGTAGCCCTGAAAATAAAATATTGGGATGAGTTTATGCCACTTCCAATTCACTAAATGTCTACAAAATTTGATGGTAATTTACAATGTACCTTAAGTACATTAGGTTACCTTAGGATATGTCCTAAAAGCACCAAGGCAAACTTTGCCAGCTGAAATGGTTCTAACTGGATCAATGACAATTGCCACAAATGGCTCCTGGAAATTCTGGTTAAGCATCTGTGTGGAGACATCAATGCCAGACAGCCAGCATCCATAACCAGGGTGACTGTGGTACCAGCCAATTGCATTCTCATGGCGGCCAACCTAAAACCAAAACGTTTTTCTTAAGTCAAGACAACCCTAACCACTAGTTGCACATACAAATATGATAGCACTTCTAAGAACAGTTCTAGTAACAAATAATATGTAACATGAATTGAAATTTAAGGTATCAATATGTTTACAGTAAATTTTACAAGCTGTTTCTAGCTACTAAGCCGTTTTGCTATAAAACAAAATGGCTTAGTAGTGTAGCTTATGGGTTTACCTGTTTTGCAGCCTCTATATAAGCAGTCATGTACTCATAGGCCTGTGCCTGCGCGTTCACACGAGTCTCAGTGCCCTCAACAGGCAGCGCAAATGAATCCATCACCAACATGGTATTAGCGTCTACTTTACCTGCATCAACAAAATAGTATAAATTATAACCTATTCCAACTAACAAAATACAATGCTTTGAAATATCATAAGCCTATCTCACCCAACAGGAGCCCCATAACTTCCAATGTACCTCCGGAACGGGCGTGCATAACCATTTTTAACAGAGCTAAAGCTGATATCCTGATATCTTTGAAGAAATGTGGACTGAAAATCAAAGTTTTGTCTTAAAATCCGAAGGTATAAACAAATATCAAGTACATTTTACTGAGGTAGGGATCTTACTCTTTTTCCCATGGTTTCGCGGCAAGTATATCCTGTTGTTGTTTTTTGTCGTAACGATATATTTCGTCAACGCTTGATACCGTTTCAATGCTGTTCGACATTACCCATGTCTTCTGTGCTATTGTCGCCTGTGAATCACCGCTTGTTGAAGCCATCGTGGATAACTTTAATTGTTATTTACCGATTTACTTATAACTTTTCGTTTCTCCGGATCCTTTTTTTAAATTTGCGAAAATTTTATTACCCTATCTACCTGAACACCTAGAGCAATAAGGCAAGCAAAAGCAATGCAGTTTGGGTTTGGTTGAATGACAATCTATCAATAACAGACAATAACATTATGACAGATTAGTTTTTTATGTTGGATTTCTTTTCACTAAGTTGTTTCGGATTCTCATTCAATACAACAATAGATGGTTGGTTCACATCGACGGCTGAAAAAGGTATTTCTTAACCTCGATCGCGCTGCTTTCCTTCCTTCCTTCCTTCCTTTAGTTGGGAGTGACCCTGCCTCTGAAACCAGCGGTCTTGGGTTCAAATCCCGGTAAGGGCAGATATTTGTGTGATGAGCGCGAATATTTGTTCCTGAGTCTGTTTTATATGTATTTAAGTATATATTTCTCTATATAAGTATTTTTATCGTTGTCTAGTACCCATAGTACAAGCCTAGAGCTTAGTTTGGGACTAGGTCAATTTGTGTGAGATTGTCCCCTGATATTTATTTATTTATTTTTTCGTTTGTGCAGCTTATCCAAGGATACATTGTATAATGTAAGTATTAATTTCGTTGTACGTATTTTAGTCTACTGTAAAGCTTGGTAAATTAGGGGAAAAAATAGGACACTGTCGTGACTGCGTATGCAAAATCTACACCAAATAATTAAAAAAGGGATAAGCAATTAGAGTCTGGCAAACGAAAACTGTCCCAGAGAAAGAGCGGCAATTTCAAGAAACCAGCAGCTTTTAAAACTGACTGTACACTGAATAAACGTAAAATAAACTGCAGGTTTTTTGAAATTGCCGCTGTTTCTCTGGGACAGCTTTCGTTTGCCAGACTCTATGTTTACATTATCTATGGTAGTTAAGGCAATAAAAAAGAAATGGAATAGATAGCAAGCAAAGCAGTCGCAACCATAGATAATAGATATTGGTCGCAACGATGTAGCGATGTGTGGGTGTAAACGCAGCCTTAAAATAAAAGGTCAAATAAGTTCAAAGTTTCTGTCACAAAGTATTGATCGAGAGTACCCGGAGGGTACCCAGGGGAATACTAATAAATGCTGCAATACCCTCTGCAAAGAGCGAGCTATAGAGATTTCGTGAGCCAGTGGTTTATAATAATACTATAACATTGTAGGAGTAAATAGAAAATTGACGTATGTTGTGACTTGTGTTATTGTTTACGGGTTGTTTTTGGACAAATTGGTTATGAATCTCCTAGTAAAGTTAGCAAACCATGGCGAGCACTTTCGTATTTTCGATACGTTTGTAATTTTCTAGCGATTAAAGTGTGTTGTAGCGGCGTACGTTCTACGCTGTGCTCTAGACACTTAGTTATATTATAGCTCCGTTATGTGAGTTGGGTAGAGTCAAATCTACTTCGGCAATATGTCAATGCCGGCAGTGCGCATAAAGGAAGAGAAAGACGCCGACGTGAGCATGAGGGTACAGGAGGAACAGAAGAGGGGCGATGGGACAGTTATGATGGAAGTCTGTATTAAAGAGGAAAGAGAGGAGGACCGTGCCTCGTCCCCAGTTGCAGTATATGTTAAGGTGGAGAGAGAATGGGACAGTGGACCGATGCCAACGTCAGTGACTGTGAAGCTGGAGCCAGACAGCAGTGAAGAAGAGAGTGAAGAAGTAAAAGATGCTACGAAACCTATTTACATGCATCATGAGGTCAAGATCGAGTTTATGCCAGATGAGCCTTTGCAAACACAGGATGCCTCTGAAAAACCAAGTGAGTTACATTATGTTTCTTAATTTTTACATACATACATACATAAATCACGCCTGTTTCCCAGAGGGGTAGGCAGAGACCACTTCTTTCCACCTGCTACGATCCTAACAAAGCTCTTTCGCTTCTTCCACATTCATACATCGAGTCATGCATGCACGTCGGTTTCGGGTACTTAAGATTTGGCCCTTTTCCAGTATTTCCCCGATTTGATTCAAAAAAGTACACCTAGGGCGCCCCCTTCCGACCCTTCCACTCACTTTAGCACTGTAAATTTCTTTCGTCAATCTTTTTTCATCCTTCCCTAATTTTTATAATGTTAAATGTTATTTATGTTGTGTCTGTTTATCATTGTATCATACCCATAGCACAACCCTAGGACTTAGTTTGGGACTAGGTCAATTAGTGTAAGATTGTCTATCTTAAGCAATTAAATTTTCTATGAAACTTTTCCATTGTAAGGATACTTTTCGTCGCACAACGGAACTTTTTTTGCCTTTTTTGTATGTATATATATAGTTAACTACGCTTTACTTTGGTCCAACTTTTTGGTCCTCATCCTAAGATTTATTAATTTTATATTTAATTTCATTGTTTTATACTCTGTGATTTGCTCTTTACCCATTTTAGTACTATTAAGATGAATTGAGATACTTTTGTAATTTTTTATTTCATAATCTTTTTGCCACTTTTTCCTTTGCAATCTACCCTTCTACTACTATTCCTCTACATAGAAATGACACAATATTTTACAATAACTTTAGCAATAAACCAAAAATATACATTGTCATATAATAAGTAATAACTGAACAATTTCTGGAATAATTTCAGGTCCTGATGCAATAAAAAATAAAGAAGTGACTGCAGATAAAAAAGAAGATACAATAGCAAAAAATAATAAGGCAAAAAATCCTAAGAAGGCAACTAACTCTGATAAAACTGGTAAAGAACTTGGTCCCAAAAAAATAAGCAACAGGCCTCACAAATACAAAAAGAAACCGAAGCCTTTGTCATGTGAAATTTGTAACCAACCATATACAAGGAGAAATAATTATGAAAGCCATAAGTTTAGGCACATGGGACTGAAGCCATACAAATGCGAAATCTGTAACAAAGGGTTTTTAACCCAATCCTATCTAGATAACCATAAAATAATGCATACAGGAGAAAGGCCGTACTCTTGTGACATTTGCCATAAAGAATTCACACGTAGCTCTTCCTTAACTACCCATAAACTTATTCATACTGGAACTCCTTTGATTTGCGAAATCTGCAACAAACAGTTTATGAGAAAGTGTAAGTTAGCCGCTCATATGCTAACTCATTTAGAAGTAAAGCCATACAGTTGCGATATTTGTGAGAAAAGGTTTGTGTCAAAATCTTATTTATCTAATCATAGGTTAATTCACACGGGTGAAAAACCTCACACTTGTGATATATGTCACAAAGGGTTTACTCATAGCTCTACGCTAATTACCCATAAACTAATTCACACAGGAAAACCTTTCTACTGTGAAATGTGTGACAAACACTTTTCGAAGAAATCACATTTAGCTGTTCATCAGCAAATTCATACTGGGAATAAACCCTACTCTTGTGAACTCTGTCTAAAACAATTTACACAAAAGTCTTCCTTAAATAGCCATATGCTAATTCATACAGGGGAGAAACCTTACGCCTGTGAAATTTGTAACAAGCATTTTACAAAAAAACCTTATTTAAATAGACATAATAAACTATTTCATCCACCAGAAAACCAAATGTAAAAAATATTGTAGAGCAATTATACATATAAACACCAAACCACCACTGAATCTTGTTTACCGAGTGACAGACACAGTTTACATCGAATTTTTATGTATTGCTTTTACATTTTCTTTATATAGTTAATATACACAGTTATACAAAATTAAAAACAGATGTGATATGAAACATAAACCATGTTAAGGTTAACTTAATTATAAGATTGACTTTACTTGTCAACAGCTATTCACTGACCTATAGAATAATTATGAAGAAACGGCATACAGACGCATTTAGACGATCCATTGTTGTTGCCGAGCTGTATCAAATTGTTTTGTGAATAGGGCCAACGGGTACTAGGCAGGCAGTCTGGTTGTGAAATAGAAGCCAATTATATTTGATGACCCCCAAGGCAAATGTGGGTTCTGGCCGCAGTAGCCATTAGAATATATCCTCGTAAGACCCGGTGTCCTATAGAAAGTACATAATCCAGGCAATTCAATTTAAACCTTATTTCAAGGAGTATAAAGTTCATTTTATTTGTTTCAAAATAGATAATGTTATTTAAGTGCAAAGGTAATTGAACTTTATTTCCTTGCTGGTAGATTCAAATTCCCACCAACAAAAATCTACCGGATTGTAGTATGGTGGGTCTCAAGAGGATATATAATCGTATGAGGATTATTGGTGCTCACGTCCTGGGCCTTGGAGTAGTAACTAAAGCCGCAGCCAGGCTGCCCATTGCATAGGCTTTCTTAGCAGTTGGTTAAGCAATAAAACTCGACTATGAGAATGTTCAAATACTAAGAAGCAAATTGAATAGCTTTTAGTCTTACCAAAAAATAAACTTATTATTTAATGTACGTTTCGGTGTCTATTTATTTCAAACCTACCCCATTAATTGATTTAAATGAACTTTCTTCAGTTTTGTTTTTTTTAAAAACCTCCACCAAAGACAAGCAGGGGTTCCGGTGTGAGGATAAGACAACAGGTGAAATTACTAGCATAGATGCATTCCATCTTAGTCCTCAGAGTGGGCAATGCATTTGAGGTCTGAGTATTGCAGTCTTATGATTATATTTTGACAATTCAAATGTCTATGGGGCTCAGATATCACTTACGAGTTCCATCAGGTGGCCTGAGTGCTCGTGTGCCTTCCCCTTATCATAAAATAAAACGATTTATTAACACTACATGTACTACATCTCATGTAGGTAAGTATAAAATTACATAAAGTAACTGGATCACCGAATACTTATAATCACTTATAATCATCGCAACTTAAGAACACCTACCTACTTGAGATTGCAAGTGTGCTGCTCATTTTAGATTTAAAAGAATACTTAGTAGATGTTAACCAAGGGTTAAAAGGCTCCACGAGCGCCAGTGAGAGGCCTATAGATCGAGGTTGCAATTGACATTTTCACCCGAGTAAAACTTTATTTCGACTAAGAGAAAAGTAAACAAAACTGACGAATAGGTATTATTGTCACGAACTTTAAACAAAATGATTGTTGCCAAACAAAAAAATACCGCTCATCTTCTGCAAAATAATAAGTAGGCGCCCATCATTGGTCCTTGTGCATTAATTTCCATCACCCGAGCACCCGACTTACCGAAGTAATTATTTTTCAAGCATTATGTACATATCGCCTCTAGCCCTCTACCCGCCCACGCTTATTACAGCCATGACCACCGAGAGTACCAGAGACGTAAAATGTTAAATGAACTTATGAAATAGGGCGCTGATCACACATGGTGTTGGCTGGTGCAATCCAAACGTTTCACGTTATTGACGTGATCCCGCACGCGTCATCGCCGTAACATTATATCAAAAACATTGTACGCACCTTTCGTTAGAACAAGGGCACAATTTCCCCTTTAGTAACATTGTGCCTTTGTTCTACGGAACAAGGACAATTTCCCATTTAGTCACATTGTACATTGTGCCCTTGTTCTACCGAAGGTGCGTATATTAGTCTCTTGTTACTCAAAGGTGCAGGTGCTTACGAGTGAGTATTCGCATGTAGGTAAGTTAAGTGGGTAAAACTTTGTTAAGGGATCAAAGAAGGTATTTTTTTAATTTTCTGTAAAGGCCTTAACAAACAGCCAGTTACATTATATTATCACCCCTTATTTAGACCGCCTCTCACCCTATCTATGCGTTTTTAACTGGCTTCAATAAGAAGGAAGTAGTATGTTGTATGTATTTTCTATGTATATAGTAGGTATAGGCTCACCAATTTATCTGTCAATTGTTGACCGATTTTTACTGTCCTGTTCTCACCAAATCGGTAGGTAGGTATCTGATGATAGAAACCGTGAGGAATTGACGGAACTCCTTAAATATCATAGGCACATATAGCGATTTTAGTGTTTTCAGTAACAAGTCTAGCTTTGCATTAAAACAAAACATTTGTTTTATCGCATTTGTCTTGTGTCTAAATTACTCGTAATGATGACCGTATTCTGTGGTCTTAATTTTAATGAACTGAACCAATTTACATTTACAAAGATAGTTTGAATCCTACTGATATTCTTTAGAGTACCGTTGTACCAGCATTACATAACACATTACTTATTATCACCAAGAACGTGATGGCTTATGAAGTTATGAACCGCTCTAGGTACCTACCTATGTACTTGACAAGTCGAGTTCTCACATTGTATTGTAATTTTGCACGTTATCCCATTGAGATAAGGTGCAAAAATGTATACATATTTATGAACGCGACTATACCTAGGTAGGTAGGTACTTACAATGAAACGTAATTTCCATGCGGGTTTAACCAAAGCGCGAAAATAACTCTAAACATCAGGTCAGCATGTCACCTATCTGCAGTCAACAGTTCAAATAAATAATAAAGATAATTATGATAGAAATTTGATTCCTTACAAGGTTTTCCAATGAGTTTAATATTTGATAAAGTCTATGATAAAGTTAAATAAAAATATCGTAGGTACTGTCCACACAAACCCATTCTAAAATAGGTTTTTCTATACCGTACTTCGTTTTTTAGGGTTCCGTAGCCAAATGGCAAAAAACGGAACCCTTATAGATTCGTCATGTCTGTCCGTCTGTCCGTCCGTATGTCACAGCCACTTTATTCCGTAACTATAAGAGCTATACTGTGGAAACTTGGTAAGTAGATGTATTCGGTGAACCGCATTAAGATTTTCATACAAAAATAGAAAAAAAACAATAAATTTTTGGGGTTCCCCATACTTAGAACTGAAACTCAAAAATTTTTTTTTCATCAAACTCATACGTGTGGGGTATCTATGGATAGGTATTCAAAAATGATATTGAGGTTTCTATTATAATTTTTTTCTAAACTGAATAGTTTGCGCGAGAGACGCTCCCAAAGTGGAAAAATGTGTGTCCTCCCCCCCGTAACTTCTAAAATAAGGGAATGATAAATGTAAAAATAATATATGATGTACATTACCATGCAAACTTCCACCGAAAATTGGTTTGAACGAGATCTAGTAAGTAGTTTTTTTTTAATACGTCATAAAAACATTGATCAAAGCTACAACGAACTTTTATATTATGTTACTTGCTGCTACGGAACCCTTCATGGGCGAGTCCGACTCGCACTTGGCCGCTTTTTTTAAGATTAGAATAATAACGGTCAAATTCGCACAAGTTTCCTTTTATAAAATTTACAACTTACTGGGAAATATTTGTGAAAATATTCTAATTCTTGGTATTCATTGCGTTATACGTCACACCCATGCCAAAGTCGCAAATCTGCACTTCGATTTAAAATAAGAATAGCAGATTCACTGTTTTACCAAATGGCGTTACCGTCATTGTCTTTTGAAGTCAAATTACAGATTTGCGAATTTAGCATGGGTGTGACGTATAGTAGAGACAAGTGTTTTCGATATCTAATTTTGAGTTCTTCGTTAATGGCTAAAGCGGGTGCTAATACAGGCACTAATTCTCACCTTAAAAAAAAAACAAGTATAGCACTATACACGTTAGGTAAGTATAGGTTTTTAACAAAACGTGGCTTTCTCAAATCGTGACCACCGTAAAAACAAAGCATTAAGCAGTTTTTTTTCAGTAGTTAGGTACTCAGCCAATAATACCGTAGGTGACCTTGAAAATAAACATTAATGTGTTGGTAATAAATATTTTTTACGTATCAGTTTCGCTTACAATTTACCGGTATGGATTATACATAGTAGCATTGTTTTGCTTGTTGTGGGAGGGCGATTGCCGGTACCACGATCCTTTCACTCCACAATATTAAAACATTTAAAACACGCTAACAAAGGCAAATACCGTGGTAGGGAGGAATGTAAGACGTCAGTTAACTATCTCTTTCTGTCACCCGAGGGGTGATATGATTCTGGCCTTGTCTAAAAGTGTCGACGCGTCGCGTCCGCCCTCTGATAACGGCCGACCAATCGCGTATATCCACGACGCAGTTTCTCGAAGCTACAGTACGAACGAATTAAACCGCTGAACATGACTGACGCAGACCCCGCTCGTTACTCGACTTCTAACACGGTGAAGTGATTCTAATGTTTTACAAACAAGCGGCTCGCGGCATGCGACCGAAACTGTAACATCGAGGTGTCGAGTGTTTTGTTTTGAAGAGTTGCGTCAGCTTCAAGATGAGTGCTCCTATCATCATCACGGTTCCCAACAACTACCTGACGATGGACGACGAGGACACGAAGGTGGTTCTGGAGCCGTCGCCTGCGCCGTCCCGCAAGCGCCGGCTCGACCATCTCTCGTGGGAGGAGAAGATGCAAAGAAAGTAAGTCGTTGCATTGTCGTTAGACGCTGGTTTTCCCATGGGTTTCAGGTTTGGCCCGACCTGTAGGGTCCCTAACGAGCCTGATATTTAGTCCCTGATAAAAATATGCGAGCAAACTTTTCTCGCGCGTCCGTTTTATTTTATAATGTCCCATGTCAGTCATTGTCACGTCTTTGTATTTGCCTGCGTGGTTAGCGTGCTTAGCGGCTTGTACAGCGAATTTACACCGGAGGACAATGCCCTCACCGTTAGGGGTGATGACATGCATGTTCCTATGAGATAAGATACAAAAATGAAAGCAGGTTGCTAGAGCTAGCTTAACGTTAACGTTAGTTTGATTTTAAGAAATTAGAGATAACTGAAGTGTGCCGTTGTAGTTCCAAATATAGTAGGTACTATGACTCACTACTGTGTCTCATTACTATAAACATACCTACTTGAAAAATGTCCCCCTCTGTTGTATAATGTGTGAAGAAGAGAATAACTAGCATTGTTCATCCTCACATTGAAATTAATTACATTTTAACGCACATGCTTTATCCTGAATCAAATTAGCACTGATTGTTTGAAACTAAAATTTAACCGAGCTTCAAATGACCTAAAGCGATTGTAAATAAATCTAACAATGCTTACCAAACTCCTCTTCCACCAGAAAGCTAAAAAATCGCGTGGCGGCGCAAACCTCCCGCGACCGCAAGAAGGCGAAGATGGATGAGATGGAGGAGCGGATCCAGCAGTTCATGGACAGGAACGACAGGCTGATCAGCGAGGTGGAGAGCCTGAAGGCTCTGAACGAGAGGCTGTTGAGCGAGAACGCAGCGCTTCGCAGCGCGGCGGCGGCGCGCACCGTCGCGGGGGCCCGGGGACCGGCAGAGTCTACTCCTCGGCAGAAGGAGGGGCCCCCGACGGCGATGCGCGCGGCGCGCCTGCTGCTGGCGATGTGTCTTCTCTCTCAGACCTCCTCACCCACCTCGACTCCGAAGAGTATCTCGATACCCTCCAGCAACTTGCAGACTCCCTCCTCCAAGAAATTGATGCAGGTGCTGCAGGAAAGGCTGAAGATGTAAGTGTTGACATCGATGTGTTTTGGTTATTCATTTCACTGACAATAGTTATTATACATGTGTTTATGATGCAGTCTCATGACTCGTGAGCGTTGAATGGGTTATAATGCCAAAATATTAGATTTCAATGCTTAAGTAATTCATATCCTATTATTATTGTTATTGCCTCAAACATGTTAATAACATAAAGAGGAAAACTAAAATATAACAATGTCAAGGAAAAGCCATGTGGCGTGATATAGGTACCTTTATAACTCGGATACAAATGTGAGCGTGGCCACGCGGCTGATGCAAAGCCATGTGGCGTGATATAGGTACCTTTATAACTCGGATACAAATGTGAGCGTGGCCACGCGGCTGATGCAACAACTAGGTACCTACTCATAGTAAACACAGATGACGTCATCGAACCAACCTCCCACGCTACTCCTGCCGGCTGAGGCTCTTTGGCTGACGAAATACTTCTAAATTTGTCATCATAATGATGGCTTAGCATGATAATAGTAAATAATGACCCCCCCTGTCGAAATAGGGCGCTATTACGATAGTTAATTTACTTGGAGTACATGTGTATTGATAAATATCTAGTTCACTTTTGTTGATTACAATATCGACATACTGGCACACAAGTTACTTTACCTACCTACCTAGGTACTTTAACCTAGTATCAGCACGATTATGATCTTTAATTACAAGTGAATAAAGTTGAATATCTTACAATTATTAGAAATACTAGGTGCCAAAAATTCGGTCAACGTACCTAGTTTGGTCTCTATGACACTAGTTTTTTTTTGCAAGCAAAGTAATACTTGTATCATTGGCAGATAAGTTGATGACTGACCAGTGGTTGATTGACCTGTCTATTGTACTTGGGTAACATATCAGAGGGCCAAATAATTTTGGCCATTTACCCTGGTAATTGCCCATCTGGCTAGGATAGGGGAATTCCGTTTTAGTCCGCTAAGGTGGCGAAGCAATTGCAGTCTCGGGATTGTAGTCTTAAGTTCGCAAATGACCTCGGAGCAGAGCCCTCTTACCATAAAGTTGCCTGGCAAAAAATCGGAATTATAAGTTTTCTAATGATATGTTTATTTTGTTTCAGATCCCAGTCGGGGTCGCTAGAGAATGCCCTGAAGGAGCTGAAGTGGTGGGGCCCGCAGCAGAGCACCTGGAACCCAGTGAAGGTGGAGTAGTAGACCTGAAGCACGACGTGCACACGATACTGGCCCAGCACTCCTACGCGCATCCCTACCCCGAGCTCAAGGAGGAAGAGAACGATAAGGGAGACATGTTCTACGCCAGCTTCGAGGAAGCCAACTGCGTGACCATAGAAGTCCCGTGCGAAGAACAAGTCGTCGAAGAGACGGCCCCTATCGAGATAGACACGGACTTCACTTCGTTGTCTGAAGGAGCAGCCTTAGACGACATGAAAATGCTGTCTCCAATGAGCTTGTCTCCCAGATCCATTGACGAGAACTTACTAGCGGTCTCCCCGTCTCACACCAACTTCAGTGACCTCGGGTACGAGTCTCTCGCTTCTCCCCTTAGTGAACCGGATTCCATGGACTTGTCAGACTTCTGGTGCGAATCCTTCTCGGAACTGTTCCCCGGCCTAGCGTAGACAGTTCCGGGCTGTATTTCTCTCGCCAAAGACTGACTCGTTTTAAGTTATCTAAGTTATTGAATTAATAGTTAAGAAAATGACATTATTTTTACGTTAAGCACGTATTTTTTATTGTTAGCTAAGACTATGTTAAGTGTAGGGATGTACGTAAGTGCTGTGAATTATACCTAGTGTTATGTCGTAATGTGTCGTTTTATTTGATCCATCTAGAACGTTATACAATAAGTATCCCTTATCGGTGTGGAATGATCACGTACACAGCGCGACGGCACGCGTGGCCGTGCCGGTCAAGTGTTATCTCTTGGAATTCCCAGTGATATCAAACTATAAAAATAACACCAGATAGTGGGAGTTTTAATTACTTTAGTTAATACCAAAGATAAGTGGCTGACACTTTGATTAGTGATTACAAATTAAAAGTATAAATGAGATTGTCTTAGGTATGCGTCATTTCACTAGAACTGGCACAAATTGATTATGTAGGCGAATGAAAGTATGTGTAAAAAAAAAACAGGTTTACGATTTGAAATTCGAACTACGTTTTAAGAGACGATACGATCAATTGGTGACATAAGTTCCGTTCACACCATTTATCGCACCTCTAACATAAGTAAACTAAGTAATTAGGTAAGTGTAGTGTTTCTTTAAATAAAACTGCTCAATAAAAAACATTAAATATATTTTGTTAAAATATTACAGATTCAATAAAATCGTTCCCTTAATCTATGTTTTACAACTTACATTTACACACATTCACTGCGCAAATCATACGCAGTGAAAGGGTTAAGGGCCATCTAGGATTAGCGCGGCGAAAGTAACCCTCTACCGCAAGCGAAGCGATTAACATAAATTCGCCACCCACGACGCAGCTGAGTCAACATTACACATTCATTAATCATTAATCAATAATGGCTTATTTAATACTATTTACTTTTTCCGGACAAATATCGCATTAGTGACTGTGTCAGTAAACCAGTTGGTTGTTTTTACAAAGTTACATAATTTACGGTTTAATATTACAACTTTTACACTTGTACTGTTACACATAGTTTTAGGCCAAAATAATGCTTAAATACTACTAATTATAAGTACATTGTTATGCGCTAAATTAGGCATGTGAACGTCTTGCAATGTATGTAAATATCATGTCTGACAAAGAATTAAGTTACAAAGAGGTTAAATGTCAGCCCTTAACTATAAGAAGTTTGCATTTATAAAGGTGACACATGTAACTAGCTGAACTCTAATTAAATGGAACAAAATGTAAAAATATCACAATAATTGTCATATAGGTACTATAAAATTGTACTGAAAATTTAACGCATGTAACTAAAATGCCAGTTAATAACCAACAATCCTAATTCAGTTTTAAACATTAATTATCTTAAGCTGACGTCATTGCACAGATGTGCAAACAACAAAAAAACAATTATACGTCAATGTAAAACCTTTATAGTATTTTGTGAAATTAATCGCAATACAGAATATATTATTGTGGCGGCTCCTGGGGGGTTAGGAACCTCCCGCATAATAATGTTTAACGGGTGACCTAAATTAAGGTCGGTTTACAATGTAGGTGTACTGACGTGAGCGGCGACTAACAACTGCCCTGCGTTTGGCACTCGCTAACTACACTACAATAACATACGGCGATAAGATAACCGACAATAACGAACTGTACAGTTTAACACTAATGGAAGATTAGAACTTAATTAACAACCAACCGCGTTATCGATTATTCAAGCGTAACATAAAATGCACATAAAACTTTGCGATACGCCTCTTTCATATGAAACAGAACCGTACACACGCTGATTAGTTCTCGATTCGTTATTATAGCCTGTTCAGATAAGGGAGGTCGCAAATAGATGGTTTTTAAACGTTTTCGAAGCGTTTTAAAAGGTTTCCATGTTTCAAGGCCGCGTAATGACGAATACAGACAGTCCGTATAGCATTAAAGTAGGTACTTCGTTAGAACGTCCTAGGAGACACCTGTGACCGTCATCGATTTTCCCACTGTAAATAAGGTCATGGAATACGTTGTATTTGTACTTTTTATCTGTGATGTTACTGCAGTAGTGTGCATCGTGCATTTCTAGCATGAAAATGCTTAATTTGAAACAATTTGACACACTTTCCGCATTTCTATCTATGACTCATGATCTATGAAACATCCAAAGTTACGAGTAACATCGGCCATTTCACAATCTTTACCTAACTAACGGTGGTGAATGCCGTGAATGCGTTTGATATTTCTAATAAAAATAATAATCGGAAATTTCTAAAAAAAAACAAGAACTGTGTCTCTTTCAATGTCTTCTAGAATGTTAAAGGAATAATAGTGGGTTTATTCGTCAGTCCAGTTCGGATGAGTCATCGAAATAACCAAATGACATCCGGGAAACAGGCGTGCAGAAATAAGAATAACATGATTTCGCTATCTTTACGCGTAACGCTATATGTTTCGGTAGTGTATATTGTTATTTGTTATCCAGCCTAGACTAGAATTATCTGGAGTCGTGACTTTTAGTCGTGGGTTTTAAAATCATAACTGACGGACTCGGTTGCATGATGCAACATTGTATTGTATTGTTTAATGACACACGCACCGCATTATAGGTTCTGCTAGGTTTTCACGAGAAATTTTGCGTCATTCGTGCGTGCATAATTCTTTATAATATTGTGACGATCACTTTAATAAACGCAAAATTTTGTAAAAATTGACGTTAGTTTAAACCATAGAAGCAAAGATGCTACGAAAAAATCTACTCAATGACGATAGTATCCCTTACCATTAAGTTCACAATCTTTGCGAATAACGCAATACAGTGAAATATTAATTGATTCGTCGAGTACTTTAGTACAAATACTAAGCATAACTACAGGCTCTAGTGACACATAACGACGAGTATGTCGCGACCTTCACAATATCAGAGAATAGGAATGCCTATATGCTCCTACAACATACGGTTTCTACTTAGGTATCTTGCCACCGCTGCCAGCGCCCTCCCGAACAAAGTAATAAATGATATATCTTGCGAAAATAAAAACAACAAACTTTGAGAAACTCTTGTATCCGCATACAAAAAGGATACTTATCTGACTATCTGTAGAAGATTTCGTAGACATATCTCGTTCTAGCAGACATAATTCAATCTAAACATGTTGAGGTCAATTACCTACCACGGGAGTTGTACAGCGGATGTGTAAGGATGACGAAATAATAAGTTACAAATGAGGTTCTTAACTTTCAACTCAGTGCACATGAATAAATTTATCGGTTTGTACTTCTCTCCACTCGCTCTCATACGTTTTTATACTATACCAAAACTGTGAAGCTTTCCCACAGTTTGGCAAAAAATAATATGAAAAAAATACGAGAGCGATACAATCACTGCCACTTCATGTCGTAGTTGCCACTCTAAAATATCATCTTTTCTATAATATTTATAGATGTTAAAAAGTTATTTTTTTTTAAATTGTATTTTTATTAAACATTACATCTATGTATTCGCTATTGACAGTTACATACACTTTGTTGCACCATGACTACTTCTACACGTTTGAACTTCACTCGCACACCTCCTATAATACGAAATTTATATATCTTACAAACTTCAATAAGAGAAATCTATTTTTTCTACTTGTTCGTAGGAATCCAGCTACGTTTTGTACTAATCAATATATTTTACATCGAAAATCCTGTAGATATTTAAACGAGTAATCACAGTCCTTGGATAAAACAGATAGTGCGTATTAACTATAATTATGTTATCAAAAAAAACTTGCGGCCATTTAAAGAGAACCTTTTTTTACAGATTTCGATAATATTTACAACAAAACAAATCGCTAGACGGTTGTAATCAGAGATTACAGATAATCGAAATTTATCAATTATGACGACTAAGTTTTCAGAATAGGTTACAATTTATATAGCTGGGGTATCGATTAATATCAAATCAATATGCCTCGGCGTCAAGCATTGTACTTCGACGTTTTATTGCCTAGCCAGAAGAATTCAATTGCACTAACAGTAGCGCCATCTATAAAAATACTTTTCATACGGGTTTCGGAAGTATGTGTGTGAATGTGTTTAGAGAATATATAAAGGGTTTTAGACTTAGATCGTTTTAATTGTTGATTTTATGTAGATTTAGAAAATATCTTGTACATTTTCCGCTCGAGAGTCATATTTTATCGTATCTTACAGTATTACAGTATTAACCCCTTGGCTAACTCACTGTGCAAGATTTATAAAAGTGATATTGCGTCTTACTTAGTATGGTGCCGAAGCACTTAATTGTAATAATACCTACGACTTGTCATTACGTCTTTTATTGAATGTAGCCTTCTGAATAATGAAACGCAGACGTTCCAATAGTTATTTATCTTGCACAAATTGACACGAAGTTTTCTTCAACAATGCGAGTGGCATTGCCACGACCAACTAGGCAGATTAAGAACAGCGTTATCTGTTCAATAGCCTAACCAAAGTATTAATCGAAGCAACTATACAGATTTTTAATGGCATGAAGGTAAGTGACCCATCTGCTCTTCCACGTTGCCTCATTGAGTTGGCACAAACATAAGGCGCATACATAGAATTGATTTTTTTTAATTAAATTTAATAAACAGCGCCATCTACCGTCACCGCAGCCTAACCAATTTTTTTTACGTATCGCACGTTCGGCTCATTTGTTATGCTCCTCAAAACTTCTCTTGTTAAGTTGACTGCAGACGCAAACCAAAGCGTGTATATATTTGAAAATTGACAGCAGCATTAAATTTGAAATCAGCGCCATCTATCGTCACCACACCCTAGATTTTACAGCGCGTATTCTGCTTACGGCTTAACGGCTTATTTTTCTGCTCTTATCAAGTGATTCACTGAAGGCGCAGATAATTACTTGGAAATTGATAGCAGCTTTAAGAGAATTAAAATCAGCGCCATCTATCGTCGCCCCACGTTAACCGAACAGTTTCTCGAAGCACGTGTGGCAGTACGGCTTGTCGTTCTGCTCTTTGAAGGTGCCTTTGTTGAGTTGCCGGAGGCAGAACGCGCAGACGAAGTGCTCCGGGTGGAACTTGCGGAACATGGCGGTGATGCAGCGGCCGGCGATGGGCTTGTGGCAGCCGGCGCACAGCGAGCCGCGCTTGCCGTGGTAGTGCGTCTCGCAGTAGGGCTGCCCCTCGTGCTCGAAGAACGAGCCGCCGTGGAACGGCTCGCGGCATTCCTGGAACGGGAAACGTTGGATTAGAATACGACACGGTCAGCCTGGCGGGTTCAAATTGCACTGTGTCTAGTTAGCGGTGGTAAATATTTCGTAATTTCCTCTCCAGCGCTAATTCCAAAGAGTAGTTGGGGAACTAATCGAAATTCCAACGTGATCGCCAAGTATGGTCACAACAATTATGCTTAAGAGCGGGCTCAATTCAATTCAATTCAATTTTTTGGGTAAATATGGCCTCATCGCGGTGCGATGATTTCGCCAATGTCGGGGTTGGATAAGGCACTGCCAGTTGACCATTGGTCTTGTTCGGTAGAGTTTTCCGAGTTCGGTAGAATACCAGCCACAACCAATCTAAAAAAATATAAAAATACTGCCACCCCATAACGACACAAACAAAATCAAGCTACCATAAGAGCGGGCTCGCTGTGGATAAAACATCCGTCACTTTCTGACAGGTACGCAAGTAAGAGAGTGACGGTTGCTTTATATACCTTATCGATAGAGATTAACGCGAACAAATTAAGCCCGCGGAGTCCATTTTTTAAACATTTGTTGCTAACTTTACTTTGTTCTATAAGATACTTTGTTTTCTCGTGACACCTGAAAAAGCAGCACGAATTTAAGCTTACACGTATTATTTAGCTACGTCTTAATTCTTTCGCGTACAATGATAGCAGCTAACTGCATAGTAATGGTACCTATTAGCATTTCAAATTTAACGCAGTACCTAATAAATAACATAATTGCTCTCTTTAGTATTACGGCAGTATGAATAGACATGATTTTTCAGAAATGTTTGTACTATTTTGGATAAGAAATCTATTTGCAATATAATAGTGAAAGGAAATGACATTGTTTGCAACAAAATTAAATTAATATTATTTTTATACAATCAGTATTTTTGTTAGTAAATAATGCCTAAAATCTAAAATCTTTTTTGCTACAAAAATAGGAAGATAATTAGGAATTTTAATATACCAGCAAGGAAGCAAGAGGATAGAGTTCAAGTAACTTTGCCCACCAATGGCATTTTCAATTTTAAACACAAAAAAAACTTTGTACTTTTTAAAATAAAAGTGAAAACATTGCCTTGATTACGTACCTCCAATGTAACACCGGATCCTACGAGTTTAAAATATTTGATAGAAATCTAAATTGCCCGTTGTCTTTGCGATATTTACTGTAAGGCTAGCTCAATTGTATTTTCTCGCTTGTCGCTCAGTGCGTCTCTATCGTTACAGACTAGATGGAAAGGGAGATCCGAACGACAGACAAGTCGCGGACAACAAGTGCTAGCCCTCCTGGGACTGTTTATATTTTTCAAAATAATTGTACCTGATTAAAGACTAAAATTAAGAAACGGTAACTTTTACATGTAAGTCACGAAAATTAACCAAATAAATGTATGACTAACTTTCGTTACTCACGTAAAATAAATAATATAAAAAAAACCGGACATTGTCACACAAATTGACCTAGTCCCAAACTAAGCTCTAGGCTAGTATTATGGCTACTAGACAACGATAAACTTACTTATATATAGAAATATATACTTAAATACATAGAAAACATCCAATACTCAGGAACAAATACTCGTGCTCATCACACAAATATCTGCCCTTACCGGGATTTGAACCCAGGACCCCTAGCTTCGAGGGCAGGGTCACTACCAACTAGGCTAGCGTGTCGTCACCGTAAAAGTTACCGTTTCTTAATTTTAGTCCTTTACTCGGTACAATTATTTTGAAAACTACCCATCAACCGTAATGGCCGATGGGTACTCATCATCGGTGTTGAAATGGTGACTTGAAGCCACAACTATCCTGAGCCTTGACATCAGCCTCCATGACACTCAATAGTGAGGACACATTTCTGGGTTTCTGTGGTTTTTCTGTATAATTTGTGATGAATTTTATTTATTAAAAAGATGAGTAGGTATAGTATTTGTACAACAAATAAATGAATGTAATATAGTAAGCACAAACATTTTTCATAACAGAAAAATAACAAACGCATGAACCGAACTAGAGCGAGAATGTATGTATGTTTAGAATCAGACCTAAAGCAGTTTCCAATACAATGAAATAGAACAAAATAGAAATAATTTATTCATGCTGTTGTTAACACATTTACAGTAACAATTGACAACTATATACATAACATCACGTCTTCATTCCCAGAGTAGGGTAGGCAGAGCTATAGAAATACCAACAAATCTAAAAAGACTTGTTTATAGTTCTATAATCACATTTTGCACAATCAGGCCAAGAAGTACTAGTGTAGGTATTAGTGACAGGTTACAAGCCCATCGCCTAACAGTACTACAAGCCCTTATTCCCTTAGTCGCCTCTTACGACATCCACGGGAAGACTTGGAGTGGCACTATTCTAACCCGGCAACCAGACGGTTCTTCTTATCGTATTTAAATTAGTTATTTAAGAGGAAAACTATCTCAAAACAAACAAAGTAATTAGGGTGAAGCCAGACGATGAGTTGGACTTTTGTACGAGGCTGAAATTACGCGACTCACAACTTAAAAAAATACGCTCGTCTGGCTTCACCCTTAGTTTACGACTTCGGAGGAGAAAACATGTCCGCTTCAATACAAAAAGAAATGTCGGTCAATCCTCTTGCAGCCCAGACTGTACGCATCCGGATTCCTACCTCGGTTCCTATTACACTGACGCGCAATGAACGTGACACATACCGAGCGACAATGTTGATGCTTCGATGTATTACAAGCTAGCTTTTTTTACTCGCGATTCCATCCGAGTAGAATTTGCTATTGGCGCTATCGCTATTCCCTGGGGTACCGTCCGTGGATTCCGGGATAAATATAAAGTAGCCTATTTGTGGATATGTTGAATCCGTGAAGATAGAACAAGGGAACAAATATACTTGCGCATTTAAAATAAACATAAATAAAGATTTAAAAGGCCTTTAATTTATAGGGTTATTCCTAACTGACGCAATATTGAGACTTAAGCGGGCGCCGAGCGTCCAGTGGCGCCCTCACTACTTTTATTGTGTTTTCTAATAAACTAAAGTATTATCTTAAAATCAAAGCGCGCTTTACTGTTGTACAAATCAATACACAATTTATAGAGAATATGACATAACTTAGCAACAATTAAACTATGAGTGAGTAACTTAACGGAAAAAAGTGGCCACCTTATTCCGTTTAGTTGACTACACGAAGGTTAAAAAACCGTGTAATGTATGCTATATACAGGATATTTTTTTAATAGGTGCACAAATTTTAATATTTGCGTCGCTATTGTTAATCAATAACACATGTAGTGTTATTTTTACTCTAGCTTAAAAAATATTAGAGATATTGCCGATTCAATGATTCCACTAACTTAACGATATTCATGGACCCTCTAATGCAGGGGTGCGAGGAGAGGGGAGTGTTGTTAAGTGTGTTAATAAAATGATATTTCAAATTTCGAATATCAATACAGTGTATCGCATGCCTACAGCTTGACAACCCATGTCATCATTTCTAGTGTGACTTTGTGTCCACACGAGAAGGTAAAAGAGAGATAATTAGCAAAAAATAATAATATTTTATAACTCGTTTTTTCGTCGTAATACACAAACATAATCATAATATGTTAAAATTTGTGCATTGATAAAAAAAATACCCTGTATATTGCGCATTCATTTGTACAACAGTAAAGCGCCTTTAGATTTTAAGATAACACTTTGGCTTATTAGAAAACACAATAAAAGTAAACAACCCATTCATTTTGTCAGTTTTTTAAAACTTTAGCGTTATGTTTCGTCTAGGCCCCCAGGAGCTAGCGCAAGTTGTCCGCGTCTTATTCCTCGCTGGGATCTCCTTTTCTATCTAGTCTATAGCGACGCACTGAGCGACAAGCGACAAGATACAACTTGTTCAAGCCACACAAGTCCCTTTCAATTCATCACACACACATACATAAGATCACGCCTTCATTCCCAACAACTACAAAGAGTTGTTGGTAATTAAAACCACATTTTGCACAAACAGGCTAAGATGTTTACCAGTGTATTAGTGACAGGTTGCAAGCCCGTCGCCTAACAGTACTACAAGCCCTTATTCCCTTAGTCGCCTCTTACGACATCCACGGGAAGACATGGAGCGGCACTATTCTAACCCGGCAACCACACGGGCAGTAATAATATCAATTCACCAATAATAGTCACTTTGGTTTTATTAGTTACACTTTCACAGCTGTACCGCTGAACCGAATTTAATTAATTGGAGTACGGAGACAGCTTTCACTCCGGGGATGGATATTATGTAGAGAATAGGGAGAATCGACTTCTACGCGGACGCAGTAGCGGAGAGAAACCCAGTATATATGGACTACTGAGATACACTAGATACTCTGGCACTCAAATTTGTCGAAAACTAGTAGCAGTGTTATACAAGTGTTCACTTTCACAGCAGAAATCGATAAAAGTCATTAGTGCTGTGAAAGCGAACATATGTTGTGGAACCCAACCAGCTGTTTTACTACTATTGAATATTCCGACAAGGATACAAGCAGAATAACAAAGATTTTTTATTTTATTTTGGACATCAAGGCACATACCTAATTACAAATACTTTAACGATTAACATACATAACATTATAAAACTTAAAACTAACACCGACGTGACTAAACAGTGTGGTCAATCACTGCCTTTCATAAATTATTTGACGCACTATAGAAGGTTGACTATGTTGCATGTAACAATGCAAAATACTTCGTGCCGAAGCAACAATTTTACAGTTTATTCCAACTAATTGTGATGTCGCATTTGCTCGTACTTAAATAGACGAAACGGTAGCCTAGTTGGTAGTGACCCTGCCTTCGAAGCTAGGGGTCCTGGGTCCTAATTCCGGTAAGGGCTGATATTTGTATAATGAGCACGAGTATTTGTTCCTGAGTCTTGGATGTTTTCTATGTATTTAAGTATATATTTATGTATATAAGTAGGTTTATCGTTGTCTAGTACCCATAATACAAGCCTAGAGCTTAGTTTGGGACTAGGTCACTTTGTGTGACATAGTCCTGTGATATTTATTCATTAATTTTAATAACGCCTTAGCTATTCTGTGTCCGAAATACGTAATTCCGAACGTTATTAAAGGAGTATGTCATCAGCCATAATTCGCGATGTTCACCGTCGATATAAAACCGGCGCATCATCGTAAAAACGAGCACTAACCGTTGGCAGTGCGCACATTTTGCACTCACTCCGGTTTGTTTACCGCCCGGCGACGGGCAGATATAGTGCGCTCCAAATAGCGCCTAATCCACTGCCCCATAAACAAAGCGGCGATCGACGCAGCCGGGGCGGCGCAGACGCGCGTGACGTCACAAGTATAAATACCCCCCTGTAGGAAACCCTATACGCCTAGCTCTTGACCCCATTCACGAGCTCGTGCAATCCGCGTCCTCCGCGACAATGCATTGATAAAGGGTCATTGCCAGGCGCCCGCGCAACCTTGACTGCCAGCCGCGCTGTCAGTCAAAGTGCGCTGCCTTCCCTCTGTTTATTTTTCTCGTTTTATTTTGTTTTTTATTTGTTATTGTTTTTTTTTTCGTTTTTTATTTTTGTTCTCTTTATTGTACAAATCTTATAATAACAATAATATTACAAAAATATATTACATACATCATCCCTATTAAGTACTCTAGTCAGGGTTTGTTCTGGTAGGGTAACATCATGTTTGTGTTTACGATCATTCCATATCGGCGAGCATAGCTGTGGAAGAAAAGGGGGAGGGCATTCATTGGGGAGGGAGTTCATAGACGTCATCCTTTACTCGTCCTCATCGACTCCGACGCATTTGGGGCACACCGGCTTGCCTTCCATCGCATAGAACGACTTGCCTTTCACAGGATCTTGGCATTCCTGTGCAACCGAAATATCTAGTTAAGATAGTTCATACCGATACTTAACCTGGCGTATGCGCTCTTTGCAAAGCAACGTGTCATACCAAACCTGTAGTGTTGTTGAGGGAGACCTGTTGGAGGAAGAGCCGTATACTGACCTTGCAGACGAAGCAATCCGGATGCCACTGGGTGTTGAGGGCAGAGATATAGTTCTCCATGATGGGCTTGTTGCAGCCGCCGCACTTGGGCGCGAACATGTCGAAGTAATCAGCCCGGCAGTAAGGCTTGCCGTCCCTTTCGTGGAAGCCATCCTCTCCAAACTGCTGACCGCACTGAGCGCAGAAGAAGTGCTCAGTGTGCCAGGTCTTCTCGAGAGCTGTCACGCATTTCTGCAAAAGAAAATAAGCTGTAAAATGAGAGACGTTGTGGGTAATTTTCGATGTGTAGAGCGGCACTAACATCGAGGATGGGTCCGTTGCAGTACGCGCAGCGCGGCGAGAAGAGATTGTGGTAGTCCGGCTCGCAGTAAGGCCTACCATCGCGCTCGAAGAAATTCCTAGTGCCCAGCTCCTGGTTGCAGTGAGCGCACGTGAAGTGCTCGGGGTGCCATGTGCGGCCCAACGCGGTGATCACCTGCACCAAACAATCCTCATTACACTTGAAACTCAAACACTTCAATTTTCACTTTCAATGAGGCTTGGTATGACTTCTAAGCACCTGCCCGACGATGGGTTTCTCGCAGGCGTTGCAGCATCCCTTTTGGGGCGTCTGTACTCCTTGGCGGCTCATGTCTGCCCGGAGGGATCCGAGCATATGCTCGAGGGAGGCGGACTCGGGTTGCCGCGGGGTGCTGCGGTAGTGCTCCTGCCAGGCGCGCTTCTCACGGTACACCTGTGTGCCGCCTTCGCCTCCTGAGCCGCTCACCTAGTAACAAAGTAAAGGGTTGAGACTTCTGCGCTACCACCAAACAATTTATATTTTGTTGTGATGGTACAGCAACGCTCTAAGTCCTCGATTAGTGGAGGAATCGGAGCGCACGTACAGAAGTAACCGGTCGGTCGAGGTGGGCTGGAGCGAGTGCGGTCCGAGTGAAAAGTTTCACTATGTGCTCTAATATTGTGAGCGCCGGCCCCACCACGCCTGTGATGTAACGCGCGGACTATCTTTAGAAGCCAGCCTCCCCACGGGTGCGAGCGGGAGCGCGCCCGCTGGAGAGCTGCCTGTTCGCGCGGCTGGAAATAGCAGTGGACCAAGAAAGGAGAGTTGTAAATATTATAATAAACGGAAAAGCGTGGTTTAGCGTAGTGCAGTGTGCCGAAGTGACGGCCGGGCCGCCATACTGCGCCTTAGGGCGGTGATTCATCGTGATCGGCCGATCTAGTACAACGACTTGAGCCGATACAGCGGGGACTATAAACGAGTTAATTTGTAAATGTGAATGAATTTGTTTCAAATGGCCAAGATTTGGGTCGAAACGCGTAAACAAGCGTAAAGCGTGTATTGTGCCAGGTCACGAGTGTTTTTGGCTGCGCTTTTGAACCTTGGGCCTCGTTTTCTACGGCGTGTAACCTTGATGATGTTAAACACACGAATTACTTCATATTATAATTAATATACCTAAAATAGATGCCCTTAACCTTCTTTATAATTTTTAGTTTCTTCGCAACTGAAAATCATTATGACAAACAATAGTTACGCCACACTTATGTAAATTTCCTCAGAAACCTATTATGACTCTTTTTGAAGGTTTCACCATTTTTATTTTCCTGGAGACGACCTCAATCTCGTGACATGACTACCTACGTGCTACTTAAAACTGCGATTTTGGCAGGCCCTTTTTCAACGGCCCCAAATTCCCTAAAAATTAGGTATGTGTCATCCATCAATACTAATATTATTAAGAGTTTGTGAGTGTGTGAGTTTTTGAGGTTGTAGAGGGTAATGTCTGGATCTACCGAACCGATTTTGAAAAATCTATTACCAATAGAAAGCAACGTTATTTGTGAGTGTCATAGGCTGTTTTATTTTTCTACGCGGACGGAGTCTCGGGCAACAGCTAGGGTAGAAAGGACATAAGGAAACGTGCATTAATTGTGAGCCAAGGCAGCTGTTGACTGCCAAGCGACGCCATCAAGTTGACCAGCTAGCACCTGGCTTGCAGGCTCCTCCATGGTCTCTCGACTTAACATCATCATTTGTATAAGTTAGCCGACTGACCTTGAAGTCCGAGAGTGACGCCATCAGATCGTCCAGCTCGCGCGTGGCGCTGGAGGCGTGGTGGCGCAGCTGCGAGGGCTCCACCACGGTCTCCTGCACGGTGACGGTCACCTGCTTCGTGCCGGGCCGAGGCAGCGAGCCCGCAGGCACAGGAGACGCAGACGAGCGGCTGAGGAACAAAGGTAGAATTGCATTGATTTGGACTATTTAAAACATGTTTTTGCCAAACTGATTCATTTCCCAAACGTATATCAATTGACTAAAAACTTTTTGACGAAACGAAAGGCTCCCTATGTTGTTCATAGTTCATAGTTGTTTATTTCAATTTAACAATAAATACATTGTGTTTGAAATATAGCTAATTAAATATACTTATGACTAGTTTAGGTTACATACATTAATATTTCAGCGTTGGTGGTGGGAAGATATCGTGACTCGTGCTGCAGAAAAAGCCTCCTATGTATTCCTCCGGTCTACTACTTATTCACATAAGCTAGACCGTAACAGACCGTTGTATTATATGTTTTTTGGAGTAACACAAACAGGAAAACGTAATTTCTAGTGTAATGAAACTGATACTCCAGTTACATAATAAGAAATTACGTACGATTCATAAATAATCATAAAGGGTGAATTGCAAAAATATTGTACATAGTTAAGGACCTAATTGATGTCTAAGTTTAATTGAAACAAAATAATTTTCCTTTGTGTAGCGAAAATTAGTCATACAATTGTATGGTTAATCTTCGTTGTACAAAGGAAAAATAATTTGTTTCAATTAAACGTTGACATCAATTAGGGCCCCAACTATGCAATATTTTTGCAATTCACCCATAATGTAAAATGTGAATCTAATGAGAGATCTTCAGGAATAGTGGTTCCTCATATACTGATATGCATCAACTTTCGTGCATTAGCAACACAATTCTCCAAAACTCAAAACCATAGTGACATAATATTGCTGTGTTTTTATAGGGCTTGCATGAAACTTAGCACTTTCTAATAGATTATACCTAGAAGTGTAGACACCCCCTACACCAGACCCTGCGTCTGACATCATCCGCACGATCCATCTAAATTACATAAAATTTTGGCGCATGTCTCGGGACTGTTAAACAATTACTTAAAATAGTAATTTGTTTGTCGAGCATCTCAGTCTGTTCTCTATTTGGCAACCGAATTTACCGCTTCATTAGCGTTATTACGTTTCCGACAGACATGCAGCTGCGGGGATGACACTCTCATGAGAAATATCGTCTGCGAACTCGATGCAGAAATACTTGTCTCGTCTGCTATAAGTATTACACAAGATAAACATTAAAAGTCGGGAAAATGAATATAAAAATCGCAATAATCATCACGGCGACCCGTACTTTCAAAGTTGATATCTCTCAAACGACCCGAACGATTTACATAAAATCCAATTGGGACCAACTCTATAAAACATGTTGTGTTTAAAAAAACTCGTCATAATCGGTCCATCTGTTGGGGATCTACAATTCCACTGACAGAAACAAAGATACTCATGTAAAAATATACCACTTCACTTTCTTGCGTGGTAGGTTAAAAAGGTTCAGAGCTGACACTGAAGTCTACAAAGCGCTGTGGTTATTTCAATGTAGCTACAAAGGTACCCCAACTGCTGTGCAATGCTTACAGGGAGAAGGATCAAGTTATGATTGCCGATCGATATTAGCCCCGCGATTAAGGGAACACTCCATAACTCAGCGGGACAAATGACTCCGGGACACGGTTCAAGTAAATAATGCAAGATGAATGCAAGTGTGTTGCACTAGAAACTCCGCGGCAGGTGCTCGTACTAATTAGGACGGGGATCTGCGCAGGAGTGCGGCGCTTGCCAAGATCCGCTGCGCTTACAGCGCTGTAAAAAGCTTGCGATGAATGAATTTGAAAAACGTCTTATTTGTGACATAACTGTTAATTCGCCCGTGATCTTATTGAAAACAGTGAAAAATTTAATCTAGTTTGTCTATTAAATGTCATATGCACTCTTTATACAATTAGGTAAGCTCACGTTCAGTGAGCAACGTTAATTGATGTTTGAAACATGGAATGGTGGATTGATCAGGGTTTACGAGCGACTCTGGATTCGCATTATTAACTCAGTTTTGTGAAGCGTTTCCGGATTTCGGAATCCTTGCCAAGGCATAGCCAACATTCCTACGTAGGTACGCATTCTCAGAAAAAAGAAATAATTTATATTAAAACGAAAACGAAAGGCGAAAAACAAGCATAACTAAAGATGGTCCTTCAAACCGTATAACTAGACAAACTTGACTAAAACCAAAAGTAGAACAAAAAAAATATAATAGAGTTAGCAAATTCAAAGTTGAATTTGATCCTTCGTGGCTTTATTGAAATAATTGGACGTCATATCCATTATTCAGTCAGCAGGCCCTGGGATAACAGCGCTATTTACTATTTATCCGTCAGCCGAAAGGTTAAATAAAAATACACGCTACCGACGGACATTATAAATCAACGGCGACGCCGCGCGACGCCCTTACGAATATAGTTTTCACAAGCTGTAATGTATTTTTAATAACTTCAGGAAAAATGCAGAAACACAGACAATATATTCCTTTATAAATTTTGACACTAAATAAGCAGAGAAGTAGCCTTCCAGCTGCAGTTTAGATTTGATGGTGATCATAAGATATTTTTTCCCGTAAAATTTTACATCAATGGTTAATAAGTGCTATTCCTTCTAGTACATAGTATAAGGATAATTTGTTTCTGCTCTTGACACCAACGATTGTCGTTCATCCATAACGACGCCACACGACAGTGACGCGATTAAACCGACCAAAATCTATCGCTCTAAGTTTACGTGTCACTCGCGTGTCGCATTGCATCGCTCATATGAACGTCGCGCGGGCATAAGTTGTGGAAATATTTATTGGCACGCTGCATGTAGCAATCAACTCCGTAATTGCCGTGCTCGCTAACTAATTAAACAAAACATTCAAGTGTGAAAGAGATCAACACCAGCGTTGATCTCTTTCACACTTGGTAACCATGACAAAAAAAAAGTACCTACTGTCTCATTATACCGACTTAAAATTCTCAGCTTCGTGAGTACACCAATCAGTTTTAAAAACAGAACTTTGTATATTTCTATCAGCCATCAATTTCCTCCCAACGTCCGTAACATTAAAGACGTTGACAGTTATAAAATGATGAAGGCGATCCAGAGGCCATTTATCTCATCACCGCATTACGTGAGGATGCGTAGGCCACAATACACGAGCAAATCTATCGTCGACGCAACGTACTTCTATTCATAACAATATACCTACTCGTACATCTAGGTTAAATTTAGATTTTAGTATCAGCGCAATAAGTCTGATTTGTTTGCTTTCAGATCGTTTAGATATAGGATGAGAAGTCTTGCATTGCCAATGTTTATTTCATGCTTCAGAGCTAGATTTTCTTTATCTAAACAAGTACTTATTCTGGGTTCGTGCTATTATCGTACTAAGTACCTATACTATTAAAAAGTTATGACATTCACACCTACAGCGGAAATGAAACCAAACAGAAAAAAATACACGTACTTGCTAAAAGTTTTGTAAAGATTGAGGAACAACATTTTCCCGTCTTCTTTTTTGTCAGGAACGTGTGCGCAGTTCGCGACGCGTGGAGCGACGCAGGCGCAGGCGGCGCGGAAAGCGGCATGTTCCCTCTCCCCCTTACCCGAACTTTATTATACTCGTACACGCTTCATTCAGGTAATTACAAAGTTGTAACCAAAGTTAAGCTTGAAGAGCCACTAATTTAAAAAACAGAAGGTACATTTCACATTAACGGTGGCCCAAGTGTACCAATATCCTATCTATTTCTTATCTACTAAGCTATCCATGTTGTCAATGAGACGGAAAATTAAAGAGATTATATTTTCAGTACGTCTAAAATATTCTAAACAAGAGAATATAGAATATCTACAACACAATCTTTCCACTCTCTCACAGGTCGGTATGCTTGCAGGAAAACACGTGATCGGTATGAATGCTACCTGTTCATCGGGGGTTGAATCCTTACCGATTCGTATACTCTTTCGATCAAATCTGACAGCTCTTGTACAACCATCTACATTAAGAAACCCAATATTCATAAAAGCAAAAGTGGACAACATCCAAACAACTACCGCGTGTTTACATTAGATCTGGTTATTAGAACAAAACGGGCAGAGTCATGACGGTGCACGGCCACGGTCTATTTGTGGCCGGACAAAAATACGCGGTTTTCACACGGCCCGGATGACGTCACAGGTGTCTCGGCCCACCCTCGCGGAAGGCCAAGGACATTCCTGGACAACCTTGAGAACTTGAACATGGCTGGAATTCTTTCTTATTGTCATCACATCATGTAAGTCAAAAGACGTCCGCAGCTGAATGTCGTCCAAAGCTGCCAATGCTGCCTAATGTTAATGATTATCTCGAACAGCTCTTAAAGTATCAGGTAGCACACTACAGCTATATAGAAAACAAAAAGAAAAGTTCAACACAGGTCAGTGAGAATTTGACGAAATGAAGGAAAAAGATCTTATGTACAAACAAATTATGCAACCGTTGGCATTTAGCTTTCAACAAACTAGACATCGCTACTTTGCTTCGTTATTTAGAGGCCCTAACAAATATACAATAGACCAAAAAAACTGTTCCAGATGGCTGGAGAAATCGTTAAATTCACTAAACATTACAAGATCGCCGCAGACCTTTTTTACGCCACGGTAATGGGATAGAGCAATTACAAACGACAGTTTTCACGGTGTCCGATTCCCAATCTAAAAGTGGAACTCCGAATTTGACCGGCAGTTCTACGGTTACGAACGGTGCGGAACTAACACCACAATTCGTCGAACGAATATTTAATTATATAGAAAGAGTGTCAGACCAGAAAGAGTTAATAAAACTTGATCCGCAATATGCTACCCGACCCGAACATTTCGTGTAATAAGCGACTTCCTCTTGCTTAATATTTTCAGTAACAACTGGCACGGTTCATTTTGACATCTATCCTTTCATCCAATCAGCCCGCATGTGGGTTACCATACCACTGCAGGTCATGAGCCTCTTATTTCTTGCACCAAGCTGTCAGGTACTGCGCATGCATATCCATCTCTTTTATTTACTGACAATTAATTGAAAAAAATGTTTGGTTCATCAGTGTAGGCGGTTGAAGATAGATTTAAAACGAGATTATGATAATAACACGTGTGTCTGTCTGTACCTTTGTATTCTCTAGACTTTTTCAGTTAATATGTACTGTATTCTTATTTCGTAATTTAATTCTCACTCTCAGTTTATCAATTCTCTGTTAATTATAGGGAAACTTATCATTGGCCTATGTAATGTTACTAATTATTCTAATACCTACTTACTTTCAAATTTATCCCTTCGGAGCAAAATGCACAAAACGCAACATTTCACATTATGCGTTCTGTACATTTTGCGTATTGTGCATTTTGCCATTGGTTACTTTTTGCGTGTAGTGTACATTTTGCGTTTTGTGCATTTTGCTCCGAAGGGATAAATTCAGTGAGTCAGTGAGTAACATAGCCTATGTTATATTTTTCTACGCGAGCGAAGTCACCAGTAGCAGTAGTATAAAAAGCTACAGTCATTTTGACACAAGCATACTCCACGAAACCACTTTTACGAGCGTCCACAATCCATTCGTTAGCGACATCAAAGAAAACACAGTGTTTTCATTACACTGTTGTGAGGATTTCTAGAGTATTTATGGGTACCTATTGTCTGTGTTGACCGTTACATTTTAATAGAGATTTTTGTAGGCAATTTCGGTTAGCGTTGTTTCATCTTTGGGATACTTGGTTTGTTGATTGCAAAGTTATGAAGGAATAGGTACGATGTTATTAATTTCTTGCACCGTTGGCAGAAGGCGGTGCATTTATTATTCATATGACCAGTCTTGTTCGATCGATAGAACACGTGGCTTGCGACTGTTGGTATTGTTTCTTTTTGGTTAGTTATGTGGCCGCCAGCTGCGCTTGTGTATTACCAAGATGTTTCTAAGCTGAAGGTTAGCCTAGTTTATAGTAACCAAGGGTTCTCTTGTCTTTGACTTTACTGTAATAAATTTATTAAGCGTTCAATGTTTCATTTATTTCAACAAAAAAAAAGATAAATCTAGGTACATAATCACTTGCAGAAAAGAAATCTAGATTTAGCTTAAAGTTTAGTTTAGCTGTGTTAAAAATGTATATACGTGATTTAAGATTTTCCAGCGAGTGGCCCTTAACATTATTTCATTAAAGCATTACAGAAATCAAAATTTCGTGACACAATGCATCACGTCGCGTCGTCGAAGTGTAAATAAATTTTGAGATTTCACTTGTAATTTTTCGACCTAGACCAGATTTATGAATTTGACAGGGAAACTACCAACTAGCAGCTGTGATAGTAATAAAGGTTAGTGACTCACCCATTGTGCAGGTCTGTGCTGAGCTGGTCCAGCAGCGAGTCGACGGTGGGCCTGGAGGAGGCGGGGCTCGTGGCGCCGTTGGTGCGCGCGTACCCGTCTGCAACAACAATACTCTATGTAATCCTGGTCCTGTAGGTTGCAATACATCACTAATTGTCAAGGCCATTAATCATACCTTTTTATGGTAAGAAGAAGACACACAAGCACTCAGACCAACTGATGGGAAGTGGGATCTGAGACCCATAACTATTTGAATCCTTCTCATTCCTAAGACTTCAAATGCTTTGCCAACCCTGAGGACTAAGAGGGAATGTCTCAATGCTATTAATTTCACCAGTTGTCTTATCCCTATACAGGAATACAACAATGCGAATACTGCAGTATAGCGGTGGATTAATGGATAAGGTGGTAGCGATCCAAACGGACGCTGCACAAGAACCTACCACTCAACCTAATACTATATTAATAATTAAACATGTAAATAACGATGTGACGAATAACGTGTCCGTGTGGTTGCCGGGTTAGAATAGTACCACTCCATGTGGATGTCGTAAGAGGCGACTACAGGAATAAGGGCTTGTAGTACTGATAGGCGACGGGCTTGCAACCTGGCACTAATAATACACAGGTAAACATCTTAGCCTGTTGGTGCAAAATGTGGTTACAGAGTTACCAACAAATCTCTTTTGAGTTGTTGGCATTTCTGTAGCTCTGCCTACCCCACTCTGGGAATGAAGGCGTGATGTTATGTATGTATGTATGTAAATAACGAAGACGCAGTTAGTCTAGTCTAATTGGAAGTGACCCTTGGTATGAACGAAGGATGCTGCCTTGGGTCCAAATCCCAGGACCCAAGACCCAAGGTGTCATGAATTTGTATGTTACAGTTGCCAAATATCTTTGATAAAGGCAGCGACTAATTTCACAAACGGACTAAATTTCTTTCGAAATTGGCGTGCCACGATCATAATGACAATATTAAATAATTCAATTTCATATATAATGATTATTTAAAACTTGCTCAATTGGGTTGCTCAATCAAGGTGTGTAAGTGGGTAATTAAATTAATTAATAAGCAAAACCACGTTAATCTATCACGTTGGTGTAATTTTATTAATGGACTAATTTAGGAATTATAAATAATATGTAATTGCAATAACTTATTTCAAGCAAGAACACATCTAGATTCGAAATAATCTCCTAGAAAATAATGCAGTTCATAAATCACAGCTAATACGACAAATAAATCATAACGATTTCATGAACTCGGCACGTACACATTTGGCGTCACTCGTTGAAAGTGTTTATCACGAAAATGTCACCTGAACACTAGTGGAAGCAGTAAACGAGTGTTACGAGGCGTCTGAAAATATTAAAAATTATGTACGTGCCAGTCAATTAGAGCTGAACAGGTGGGCCGGGTCTCCGAGCGTGCCAACTCACTGTGGACGGGAAACCGGCGCGAGAGCACGTGCTTCGCTGAACCTTCATTAGATTGGCGATGTTGGGACAAAGTAATTTAAACGGATTCTTTAGTTATTGATGATTTATCAAAATCTAAAGGTGGTTCATTTATAGATTTAGATACATACATACATAACATCACGCAGAGCTACAGGGATACCTAACAACATCTCTAAAAATACCCGTATTATATATTGAAACCAGTAGTTGGTTACAGCGTTGTTCTAAATTCGAGTTGCTTCTAGAATCCGCAAATGCACTATACCTTCAACTTAAATAACACACACACTCATTGTCATTGTTTGGTTTTTACTCATGTAAATAATTCAGAATCCTCCGGGTACATAAAAATCGTCCCACATTAGCACTTTAGCAGCCCATTCAGAAGTTGTCTACTTCTTGAAAACCGTCGTCTTAATGCACCATTTGGAAGCTCCGACACTCATTTTCCATGAAATATATTCTTGATGAATGTGAGACGATCCAATGTCAAACGTCTACATTTTGCTGTCAGTGGCGTGCCAGATGTCGTGATTTCCATGTCACAAGATTAGTGGGTAAAAGATATAGTGCACGGCTCATTTGAGGGGGTTTAGGGTGCAAGGTATTTGTTGTGTTGGGATGAGAATCTGCCTCAGCTGTTGTTTTGGAGAATTATGCTATAGATTAAACCGATTAAGATTTTAAATGTTTCTGTTTTAACATGCTGATGTCGTTTTAATCCCTGTTTGTGGGTTTCTTTATCGATAGCATTAGTTGGTGTCTGTGGTATTTTGATCAAATGTAATATTAGAGTAGGAAATCGGATCATTATTAAAAGGTGCTGATTAAGAACAATTTTACAAACATGTTGGAAGATTAAAATGTGAAAGCAGAATTTCATCGCGTAAGATCGATGTTAATAATGTTTGTGCAGATGGTTGGCAACCCGATGATCTATTCCTGTGCGGGAAGCGGCGGCCTTGTCTTGCGATGGTTGACACCGTCGTAAACACGGAATATATCATAACATTGTAATAAAACTTCATTATGGGGGATAATAATAACGTGGTTAAGAGTATATCTATTCGTCACGTGGACAAGACTAAAAATAGAGCTAATAGGAAGAAGCTTGAACAAGCATATACCGAGAGGGCATTTGAACGTAAATAAATAATATTAAGTAGGTTTTATGTTATAGTTGAAGAAGCTACGTGCAAACGCAGACAACTCGATGTAAATGTCAGAGCTTGCAAAAGTTGTTTTATTTTTGGAAATCACTGAATAATCATTATACAAAAGAATCGCAATGACATAACAGGTTAGATAAACGTTATTTATAATATTGAAGATTGCGTTTTAAAACAACTCGTGGGTGCAAGAATAACTTGTAAAATTAATGAGGATGAAGATTTCAGATCAAAAGAGCTAGTGGTCCATCTGCATTAGCGCTCTGACTCAGTTTCTCTAGATTTATAGTTTCTCTCAGCTAAAAAAAATGTAGTAATTAATTCTGCTGAAGATACATTCCTAGGCATTAATATCGGCCTGAGTAAATATTGCTCGCAGTTATCGACAGGAAAGATGTATTGATTTAGAACGCGGCGGCGTTATTTTAGAAGGTTGCTAGCTGGAGATCTGTTTAGGAGCGCGTATTTAACTGATCTTTTATTTAGAATCTTATTTGATTGGTCAAAAACAAATGGTTCAAATGAATTCAAAGTGACGTCATTCTTTCATCGGCGTATTCTGCAAATGTTCGTGAGTGACCTGGGTTTAGCATATCGCACCTTCGGTAGACCAAGGGCACAATATACAATGTTAAAAGAAGAAGAAGAAGTTGTGCCCTTGTCCTACCGAAGCTGCGATATGGACAACAGCAGGTCCATTGAGAACTTTAGCTGAAACTTCTGGGGCACTTCCTTGGTTCATTACATTTACTGTTTCGTTCACCTCTAGTCTAAAAAGTAAATTAGCGGTGTTTTTGAAATGTGTGCGTTTTGTTAATAGATAAACGGTTATCTCCATGTGATAGAAACGTTTTATACTTGATAATTATAAAGCAATTGAAACGAAATTGGTCCACATAAAATATTCACTTCGTCGGAGATATCTTCAAATGATTCCGGTATAAACTAAGTTCTGGCGCGCGACGTTCAACGTTTTTTTTTTACTATTTTTAACTAGCTAAGCTAATTCAAAGTTTAATTTTTGAAAATCTGTATTAAATTGCCTTTATTTTCATATTTATTAAATAAAAAAATGCTGGCTGTTTCATATTTACGACGGCTCAACTTTTTTTTGAGAATTTTTATTATTGTGTTTTTTTCTTATTTGTTTAAGAAATTGTATTTTTTTTAATCAGAATGGAATCCTACTTTATTGATTTATATTTATTACCTATTAGTTAGCCATGGACGGTTAGAATTTTCAGAAGGAAGCCGGGCGGAGCGGAACTTTAACCCCTCTCCCGGCCCCAGAGGGGGACTCTCGAGGGCTACCGACCTTAATCGGCTTATTTTGACACAAGGAATAAATGTGCCAAGTTTCATACTTTAATCAAAAAAAAGTAATGTTTGGCCATTTTATGTCCGCCGTGCACCGTCAATTCGACTAGAATTGTTGTTTTATCACTAGCATAACAGTAAGCACTCACCATGCCTATCGCCGGTCGGCGTCTTGTCCCCGTAGCTGCCATACCGCGCGTTGCTGAGATCGTCCAGCAAGGTGTCAAGCTCCGACAGGTTCCCCCTCCCAGTGGTCCTGCCATATCCAGCCGACGGCGCGGTGTATGACGTGGGACCACCGTACCCCGAGGTACTGTTGGAGTACTTCACGGGGATCACTTTCTCCAGGGACCCCGTGTTCTGGTACGTTGGCTGTGGACAAGAGAGGCTGTTAGAGGTTTTTAGGGTTAAACGTTTTCTGAAGGAGGGATGAAGCCAAACCGCCGGGATCCCCTTGAATTCCCGAAATTCATTTCATCGAATGTTTCGTTTCACGGAATTGCATTTTACCGAAAGCTAATTTCTGCTGAAACCTTATTGCTCTTAGGTTATCTTTAGCATGGGTTACGAAGGTTAACCTAAACCTGTGACCACCAAAAAATTATAATTCCTGCACGTGAAATGCCTGTCAATGAAATGAAAATTCGTCGAATTAAAACATTCTATGAAACGAGTGTCAGAGATTCAAGAGTAAACCCAAACCGCCAATTTCAGTGACACTTTATCCATCGACTTTAGACTTAGCGCTACGCAATTTGTTGCACCGCGAGTGTAAGTTTTTGTTGGTTGTCGGGTAGATGATTTTAATGGGTGTCTATCATTTTATCGAAACACCTTTCATCGAATGGATGATTTCATCGAATTTAATTTCATCAAATGCTATTTTCTGCTGAAATCATGTTTTCAGGATATCTTAAACATCTAACCTAACCCAATCTACGTAATTAATGTTAAGATACCCTGAAAACATTATGGTTTCAGTTTATTCGATGAAGTGAAATTCGATAAAATGATGAGTTACCGATTTTAATAGCAATGTAGCCTGCCGCCTTTCTAGCCTGACGCTGGTATAGTGTAGTTATCTAATCTATTTAAACATTTTAAACAAACATTCAGCAGTTCTGTTACTTTGCACTTTGCCTTGGTGTTTGTTATAATTTAATCTTATTATTTTATTCAGGTATATCGGAGTTGTGTTTCCTCTAAATTTAAATTGCATAAATGAATTAATTAGTTGTTATTTCTGTAGCTCTGCCTACCCCACTCTGGTAATGAAGACGTGATGGTATGTATTTATGTATGTAAATGAATTGATGCTTGGTCGATTTAATGAGACATGTATTTGACATGCTGTGCAATTTAAACTGTGACTTTATATTGGGAAATAAAATTTGAATTTAAATTTGATTTTTTTATTATATAGACTGTGTCGAGGTTCTTAGGAACGGCGGCGGCGGCGGCGGCGGGTCGGTTTTAAGATTAAAATAAAGTCCCGTGAGTAATAGTATATATTCTCTTCTGGTGTTGGTTGTCTGTATAAATTTATATGCTTTCTACTTTGTTACGTCGATATAAAAAAAACCCATGAATCATATTCCGTGCCAAATCCCATATGTTTTTAAATGTGATACCAAAATATCGGCAACTCGTGGCCTTTAGGTAGCATTTGAAGTTTTTGACAGACTAGTGATGTAAGTAATAATGTTTTTCAGTACAGGTCAAGCAAAAGAAACCAATAAAAAAATACTGCCTAATAGACAGTCAAAGTTTGTTCTAACCTTGTTAGAAGTTAGCCTACGTCTTCTATTTGAGAAAATCCACTTGGCTTAAGAAAATTATCATACGACTTTGACCGACATGATGGGTAAATAAAGCATTCTTCTGTATGTTGCAGCAAATTTTTGTTGGTGTTCTCTTTGTTTTCAACTTCTTTATTTTATTAACATTCGTCATTAGTATTTATTATTGTAAGATATTCTATATTTTTTGATAATACTATTTCTAGCTTTTGGTTACTTTTTGGATGCAGTCTCAGTAATATAAGTGACTTTGCAACTTTATCTGAAAAGACACTTGAAAAACGTTTCTCATCAGTTCATCACTAGTGCTACCTAATTGCCACGAGTCGCCAATGTTTAGTGATAACATGAAATGTGAAATAATCACCTAAATCTGTTATAGTTCCTAAAGCCAATATAGTTCAAAGGCACAAAGCTTGCTTTGTTACAATGACGTAACACGTGAAAATTAGACAGACATTAGCAAACACTCCTGCGCAGGAAAAACAACGCGATCATAAATTATATTACGGAACAGAATATACTGTGCACTGAACAAGATATATGACTTACTGAATCGGCAGCGCCTGCTAATATAACTAGAGAGAAGCTCCGTGCCAATTGTAACATTTGTAACGTTGCTGTCAATGACTCCCGCTACAGTACTACACTGAAATTTAACCCTAACAAACTTTATTTCAGATTCTAATAAGTAATTTTTTCGAGTAAAAATAATGCGTATGATTAGTAATAATAAAATGGTTACTTTAAAGATCGTGATCGTAGCAAAAAGTGTATCATGTTTTGGTTTTCTAAAATATTCACAGTAATATATTTTTACTATTATACAAAAGAAGAACCAAAACTACAAATAACATAACAAAAGGATGAACAAAGGCGACCTTATCCCTTAAAGGGATCTTCCAGCTTACCCCTCCTGACAGATTGATAAAAGTTAAAGGTTGCGCATGGGTGTCCAATTTTATTTAGAACAAAACAAAAAAGTAACCAACAAAATATTACATTAGAAATACCTACATAAATAGATATATGTATTCATACATAAATAAACATACTCAAACTTATTATCTTATTATATGGTCAGGATAAATAAAAAAAACAGGCAGTCGCGGTTTGACTTGGGATTCACCGAGCTTATTAGGAAGCCTAAAGTCGTGTGTTCGAACTAGGTAAACCTGGACAAATATCTAAACATGGTTCTGTGTTTTATTCTATTTACACCGAATGCTCTTCGGTTTATAATCCAGAAACTTCTCGAATATGGTAGAAGGCTCGCCCTCGACACGGATTCAATTATGCGAAGCGAAGCGCTTTATTGAAATCGCTGCTTGCGTTGTAGCACTCTATTCTACTAAGTTAAAACGATATTGCGTTGGACGTGTTTTTAACTCGTTCGCCATTACCGTCAAGTGAATAAGAGTTATCATAACGTTGACAACGCGGAAACATGTCAAAGGCATCGTTTTTACCGTGCAGAATCTCAGCCCTAGTTCTCCTATCAGCATATATAGATGTAAGCATACAGGTCATATTAAATTAAAAGCTAAAATGCACTCCGATTGCATATTTTTGAATCGATTCGTCCTACGATTTACGTTCACGCTAAATATTAGTTTGATGCAATTTATTCAAATACTTTTTAAATATAAAATACAGATGGGACCTATTTTAGAAAAACCTGCAAGATGGTTTTGGTTGCAGCATTGTTTACAGGGGCCTTTCTAATTTTTGCGTATTTTATTGTGCATTTGTATTAAAACATGATATACTTCAATTATTTCTGAATTTCCTATCTAGAATTGATTAAAGTATATTTATAGGATTTTAATTAAAACTTACTTAAAATAGGTATTCTTTAGAATCATCGTTAAGAAAGTGACGAAAATGTCACCTCCACGTCGAGTGCAAAATCAATTTACGATAAAACAATCTAAAATATGTCCTGTAATTATTTACTAATAATGAATAAACTTTCTCATATAATTGAACGATAAGACATAAACTAAACTTTCTTAAAAATACCAAATTTTTGTGCATGAAAGAATTGTCACCTCCATGGATCAACTTACAAAATGCAACCTTTACTCATTGAATCAGTGAACACAGTTTCTAAACGAATGCTAACAACAAATACAACGCCATCTTAAAAGTTTTTGATAATTTGTCATTGCTGCGATGACTATTTTTGAGTAAAGACCTGTACAGTATGAGTTTTCCTAAATTAGCATGCTATCTTGACCACGGAGGTGACTTACTTGTCCAGCGACACACCACACCAATTGCGAGTCCTTTTTTGAGAATGGCCGACAAACGGGAGCCTGTCGTAATACACGGAATTTCATACAGAGTAACAAGAACGTGTTTCATAAATAATATAAGTATAGGTAGATCTATAAATAATATTAATAACACATTACGTAAGAGGCATATTTCTAATACTACGAGTATCTATCATCGACCATTCAGCGACATCTACACCGGAAGTGCGGCACTTCTTGGAGCCTTTCCAAGTGAAATAGTGCTAGTTTCTTGTACGGGACATAGTCAACAGATGGCGTTGGAATAAAATGTTTAAACGCAAACAAATAAAACCACTTGTAGGCAAGGAATTTAGAAGGACCTTAAGAAATTGGCTTCATGATAATTGTTTTTATAGCGTTAAGGATTTTATGATTTATAGCCATGGCACGAAATAACCATTATTATCTGCAGTTTGGTAAAAATTTTTTTTTTATATTTTTTTTTTTTTTTATATTGTTTTATTGTGGACATTTCTTATTAACAGTACCTATTTTATTTTTGTTATAAATAATGTAATTTAAATATTAATTTAATATTGTATCTTGTGACCATTGTACAAATTTGCATGCCGTTTGTAAACAGCTGAAAAGGTGGAATAATTTTTAATGTAACATCGATTACTAACCCTTTTTTTGCAAATAAATCATTATGAATTATGAATTATGAATTATGAATTATGAATTATGAATAAGAAACAAAAACAATTGCCTCGCGAACTGATATTTTCAGCCATTTTTGAAGCCAACCGCAAAAAGAGTGTTATGATAAGTTTAACGTGTTTACGTGTACGGTTACACCTACCTATCACAAGTTTGTCCGAATTTATGTATCCTCCTCACACACAATTAAGGCAATTTAGTTTTAAGTAGGTATATTTTAATTAGTATAAAGTTCATTTTTATTTGTTTCTAATTTTGAAATGGCTTTTATGAGCAAAGGTAACCGAACTTTATTTCCTTGCAGGTAGATTCAAATTTCCACTTGAAAAAAAAAACCCTCTCTGTAGTATGGTGGGCTTCAAGAGGATATTTAATTCACTTGGTGTATATTTAAAAGTAGCTTTAGCTCGCGCCTCCGTCCGAAGTTGTTTATCGCTGCTCCCACGGGAACTGTAAAAAATTGCAGGATATAACTATTCTATGTCCTTTCCGAGGAATCAAACTATCTCCATACCGGATTTCATCTAAATCGGTTCAGCAGTTTAAGCCTGAAGAGTAGGTAACAAACAGAGATACAATATCGCATTAATAATAGTAGTATCGATTTCCCAAGTAGGTCAAATCTTCTAAGGCCGTACACAACATTACAGTTTCTAGTGGTTTCTGTGAATATAGCTAGACTCATCTTTTAGCAGTGACACATGATCTTCTTGCGTACATTATTTAACAAGGCCCTACAAACCACAACACACGTTTTATAGCGTAATTAATGTCATAGAATACCGTTTAATTAGATGTTCCTATTCCTAAGGATCGAACATTGTTTACGACTAGGACATTTCGTAAAATAAAGTAACTTGTGCCTGTTAGTGGCGTGGTAATGATGACTAATTTAGGATAAACCTTACAACATTTACCTTTTTAACTCGCGCCACGTATTAGGTACTTGACATACAATATTTTTCAACCAGAATCAAATGGAATATGGAAGTTGACAAAGACATTTTTGACCACTAAACACAATAAGGCGTCGGGCTTGCAACCTGTCACTAATAAGCATTTTCAAAATAAAGTGTACCCTAGTTAAGGAAAATTAAGAAACGTTAACTTTTCTTAATTAGGGTACACTTTATAATGAAAACGCCCGAATACAGTAGAAAACTTCTTGGACCGATTGTGTAAAACTTGGTTACAGAATTATAAACAAGTCTTTTTAAAGTTGTTGGTATTTCTGTAGCTCCGCCTACCCCACTCTGGGAATGAAGGCGTGATGTTATCTATCTATCTAAACTGGTGGTAATGGTGCCAAAATAACTAAGTCCAAAATTTAAAAAAAAATCGAATCTGCACGTTTTTTCAATCATCGTCTAGTTCCCAAAGTCCTTTAGAACCCACGATGCACCAGACATACGCACAGATACGCAGACACACGTAGATACCCAACAAACGTTAAACTTATACAACCCGGGTCGGGATTTTTCGGGGTTTAAAAAAGGATTTTTGAGGTAAATCTGCCCCGAATCGGTCCATCCGTTTCGGAGCTACAAAAAAAAAATTTTGTACCTTATTGCATTGTAAAAAGGGCTAAAATTGGTTACATCTTATCTCTGACTGTACAATGCCAGAGACCTTCCAGAGACAGATGGTAACCTATATTTTTTTCGTATTTTACTTCATCGATTGTATCATTTCATCGGATTTCATTTAATCGAACGGTTTTTTTTTGAAACCATGATGTTTTCATGACATCTTAACCATTAATTACGGAGGGTCTGTTAGGTTAGAATTGGAGTGACCGGGAGACTGATCGACCGCCCGCCTGTTCCGGCTGGCCGTCCCCACCCATGATCACCATCATAGGTTAGAATTGTTACTACCAAAAAAAAAACTCGTGTGCCAAAAAATGCCTTTCGATGAAAAAATTGGTACCTACCAGAGAGATACGCATATACATAAGTGAAACTTATGATAGTTATGATCATAGGTCGACGGGTGTGTGCTGTTTTTGCATAACATGGACATACCTTATCATTCAATGGTAAATGCCCCATTGTGTAATAAATTATAATAAACTAATGAAATGATTTTATTTAGGCCGCCTTTCTGCTACGAGCTCTACGACGCCATAAAAAAAAATGAATTTTATTAGAACCCACGGAATATGATTAATCTATTTGGCATAGCTTTTCGCTTAAGTGGGATAACAGTTTCAACTAGTATTAAAGCAAATTTTCTTAATATATATATACATATACATATATCCATATGATACTATGAAGGTTAATCAAGTGATATATCATATGATGTCAAACCTCTTCAGATCAATCTGTTTAAGGATGCCATATTCTCTCTGGGTGAAATATCATGACAACGTCATTATTCTATTGTGTCAATTAGAAATCTACAAGCGGGTAAATAATTAAATTTTTAACATTAATTAATTTGAAAAAGATTATTGCGATTTTGAGTATACCGAAAGTTAAAGAAAAAACGGAAGGAACAGTGGATTGAAAATGTACCGGATATGACATTTGACGGTAGTAAAACCATATTTTGTACGAATGGTAAAACAAGTATGACAAGAAAAAAAGTAGTGTGCAAAGGACACATCGAGGGATAAATGCATTTTCATTTTAGTTTAATCATTTCAGTTATGTCTTCTTTTAATATTTCTTAATGGATACACCTTATCCATATTTTTTTATTATTTTTTTTAATTATGTAATGGCTTTCATTATCCATATTAATATCTACAAGACACAACTACCTGACATTAATGACGTTAAAACAGCACACCCCCGCCGACCTCTGCTTATTACAAACACGCTTGCAAGGGTTAACTAACCGAGCTAGACTTCTGGTAATCCACATTCCTCGAGCCGTTGATGGAGCCGTAGCCGGTGGATGTGGGGGAGCTGAGGCTGCCGCCGGGCGAGCTCAGCCGGCCCGGGGAGCCCCGGCCGCCGGGCGACGCGGTCCGCCCGCCGGGGGAGGCCGTGCGGCCGCCGGGGCTGCCCACGCGCGCCCCAGGGTTGATGGAGTTCTGGAGGTCCGCGAGCAAGGCATCTGGAAGAAGGAGGGAGGGCTATTAAGATTGATAGAACAAAAATTCTATATTGTATACTATTCTAGACTGATATTACAAATGTGAAAGTAGCTCTGTCTGTCTGTCTGTTACGCTTTTACGGATAAACCGCTGAACCGATTTACATAGGGTACATTTTATTTCGAAAAATTGGACGGTTCCTGAGGGAATAGCGACTTCTACGCATACGGAGTCGCAGGGAACAGCTAGTATTAATATAGAGTCAGGGCAAAAATGACACTTCTGGGATTTAGCCGGGCCGGGCCAGGGGAAGAATGAACAATCATATTCCAAAATGTGTCAGTGTTACGAGCCTTGTTAAAGGCGATATTTATGATAATGTGTATGTATAACATGGCAAAAAAAAAGTGGTGACAGGTAGGTACCTACTACAATATTCTGCGACCGCATTAGGAAGTCCGTTCTATGTAAAAATTGGATCATGTTGCCCATTTCACTCCAAACAGCGTCCTCGAACTTTTTTGGTAAGCTAACGTTAAAACAGTTGTGTAATGTAACGCGCGGGCCCACGTACTTATTTTATGTTGCCGTCTGTGTATATACATCTATCTCGCCGTTCACGCGCGATAGAAAAGGTGTTCGTCTGCGGTCGCCCGTTTTCGGTCTCGCTCGGCTCACGGGCGGCTCGCGCCACCCGCTCTCCCCGCCGCGCCCGAGCGCCCGAGAGATAGTTCCCGTTCCGTCCGCGACACGCGCCGTAATGAGCTGCGCAACAAAGTATCTTCAATCACCCACGCCTTTATCCCATTTGTGTGTAACTTTGTTATTGCTGTGCCAATAAACGTTTTGTGAAAAGTAAATGTGTTTTGAACCATTACAGTGGCTGCCCAACTAGTGGCTTCGAATCCTAACCTCGAACTTTACGTACGTTTCGTCGCGAGCGCCGCGACAAGTAATACCTATTATTACAAAAAAGTGCACAATAACGCGTGTGATGAACTGTTGCCATGCCGATGACACGGAAAACGCGAGCAGCTAACAACGAGATGAGCGATACCGATGACGGAAGCAAACCTCAGTTCGACGAGGTCGACGAGCCGCAGGAGCCGCGCGCCGCAGGCGCCCCCGCCGCCGCCGTCCCGCCGCCCGGCCGGGCCGGCGCATCTACGAACGTGGACGCCGAGATATCACTGGCCGGCGTCATGGAGAGCTTCGTCAAGCTGCAAGCGGAGACGAACCGAACCCTAATGGAAACCCTGAGATCACTTCCCTACAGCGGCCCCTGGAACCCGGCGACTTCGACGCCGACGCCAGTCACCCGCGCGCCCGCCGAGCGCTCCGCGGCCACCGGAGGCAACTTGTCCAAGTGCACCGCGAGGTTCAGCGGGAGGTCGCGCGACGCAGAGGTGCTAGAGGCGTTCATCGACGCGGTGCAGGTATTCAAGGAGTGCGCGAACGTGAGCGACGAGCACGCGCTGCGCGGCCTGCCCATGCTGCTGGAGGGCGACGCGGCCGTGTGGTGGCGCGGGGCGCGCGCCGGCGCCGCGTCGTGGCGCGACGCCGTGGAGCGCCTGCGCGCCATGTATGGAGTACAACAACCGGCTCACAAGGTTTTACGTGAAATATTCGCTACGGAACAGAAAGACTGCGAAAGAGCCGAAGTGTTTATTTGTAAAGTGCGTTCTTTAATAGTTAAACTTCCTTACGCGGTCCCTATGTGTATGCAGATAGACATAATTTATGGGTTGTTACATCGTCGTGTCAGGAAACGGTTACCTAGAGATATCATTAGTGATGTCGATACTTTTGTAGAGAAGGCGAGGGTCATTGAAGATGCGATTTCCGATCTAAAAGTAAGTACCTACTCCGCGATCCCGAGTGTTTCGACGACGGAGTCGACCGCGACAAGTCAGAACGCGACTCGCCCGCGCGCGCTGCGCGAGTTCGTCGACCCGGCCGAGCGAAGCGTCACCACGGGTCCGAGCGGTACTACTGGGCCGAAACTCACTTCTCACTCGAACGAAAACTTGAAACGTGATAGGCGCGTTCGTTGTTCGTTTTGCAAGTTTTACGGGCATGCTGTAGCCGATTGCCGCAATTTACAAAATAAAGATATTAAGCCTCAGGCCGTGAATACGGCTTCTGACGATACAAGCGCTACGAATGGGCCTAACCCTATACGTTGTTACGGATGCGGTCAACCTGGTGTAGTAAAGTCGAAATGCGAGAATTGCCGTGGAAAAAATGTACCTACGAAGTCATGCGATTTTTACTCCGTAACCGGTGATGACGTCACAAACGCTCTTCGTACGACGGAACCGTCACACCCCACAGTATCCGTTGCTATTGCGAATAGGGTAGGCGTCGCGATACTTGATACTGGGGCTACTTGTAGTGTTGCTGGTTCTTTGTTATATTCTATCCTACTATCGGAAGGGACACAATTTCGCGAGGCGGAACGCACCATAGGGCTTGCGGACGGGTCTCGCCATCCAAAGATAGTACGGATAGCGACAGTACCGGTGTTTCTAGAAAGTAGGCAGGTAAGTACAGAGTTCGTGGTGTTTCCTGGGGAAAATACCCGAACGTTGTTAGGCCGTGACTTCATTGCTAAGGCTGGAGTCACGTTGGACTTAGCCCAGGAGTCATGGTATTTTTCCGATAGCCCTGAACAGATATTCCCATTTGTGCAATCTGTCGTCCTAAACGATACAGAGCTGATGCGAGCGGATATCTCCGACGTCTCCTTGCGCGGCGACGAAGGGACGAAGTTGTTACCAGAGCACAGGGACGCGCTCAACGCATTTTTGCGTAGCAGAGTATCCCAGTTTGCTGCTGAAGGACCTCCAACAGACTTCGCCACCCATAAAATTAAGGTGAGTGATAACCAGGAACCCCTCGCTTCGCCACCCTACAGGTTGTCGCCGTTGAAGAAGGAAGCTTTGGAAAAAGAACTGCAGAAGCTGCTCAACGCCGATGTCATCGAGGAATGCGAATCGCCGTGGGCCGCTAACGTCGTCCTGGTAAAGAAAAAGGATGGTAGCTTCAGGCTTTGCGTTGACTACCGCAAGCTCAACGCGGTCACGGAGCCTGATCGCTACCCGCTCCCTAGGATTGAAGACGTGCTCCACGCCGCAAAGACCTCCAAGTACATGACCACGCTAGACTTGCGATCTGGATACTTTCAGGTGAGCGTCGATCCTGCTCATAGGGACCTCACTTCCTTCACGACGCCGTTGGGCACCTTTAGATTTAAGCGAATGCCCATGGGTCTTTGCAATGCAGGAGCCACCTTCCAGAGATTGATAGACCGGTTCAAATCCAACCTTCCAGGTATAACGATTGTTGTGTATTTAGATGACTTGCTGGTGCTGTCTGAAGAGTCGTTCGAGAAACACCTCGCAGATCTAGGTGCTGTGTTTGATCGCCTAGCAATGTTCAACTTACGGGTCAATCGGGAGAAGAGCCATTTCGCGAGGGAATCCGTTAAGTTCCTTGGCCATGTTATCGTACCAGGTGGTATTCAGGTGGACCCGGATAAGACATCCGCCATAGCCAACATGCCGCCTCCTCAGAATGTGAAGCATCTGAAATGTTTTCTGCAAACCTCGAGCTGGTTCAGGCGCTTCGTGCCCGGTTACGCTAAGATTAGTGGCCCGTTGACTTCTTTGCTCAAGAAAGCGAGCACCTGGAGTTGGGGCCCCGAGCAACAGAGCGCCTTTGAGACCATCAAATCTCTCTTAGTTTCAGCGCCGATCCTCCGCCAGGCTGACGAGACGAAGCCGTTCGTCCTTAGGACTGATAGCAGTGGGTATGCTGTTGGAGCAGTTCTGCTCCAGGGGGAGGGAGTTGACGAGCGACCGGTAGAGTACGCAAGCCGCCTCCTCACAGCCGCCGAGAAGAACTACAACACGACGGAACGAGAAGCGCTGGCCGTCGTGTGGGCGGTATCCAAGTTTCGTGGGTACATCGACGGAGCAGAGGTAGTGGTAAAGTCTGATCACCAACCCCTCAGATGGCTCATGAGCTTGAAGTCGCCGAGCGGTCGCCTGGCCAGGTGGGCGCTCTACCTACAAGAGTATAACTTGAAGATAGAATATACCCCAGGTAAGGCAAATGTGATCGCCGACACACTGTCGCGCCCCGCGTGCACTACTGACACCGTTTGCGATTTGTGTCTTGCCGTGGTAGATCTGCCCTCACGTAGCCCAAAGGATGTCCGGGAAAATCAGCTACAAGACCCTGAGGTACGTAAAATTGTCGAGGCGATTGAATCCGACGAACCATTCAGGGGGAGGGCATGGGCTGACAAAGGATATATTTTGGCCGACGGTGTATTATACCGTTACGGCCCGGAGAACGAGAACAATGACGACGCGAGCTTGGTTGTACCGGAGCACGAGCGCAAAGACGTGCTAGCAGAGTACCACGACGCCCCTACAGCTGGTCATTTCGGCGTAGAGCGAACGTTGCAGCGTCTCGTTGGGAAGTACTATTGGCCTGGGATGAGGGCCTACATTAGCCAATATGTAAAAGACTGCGCAGCGTGCCAGCGGTACAAGGTTGACACACGAAAACCGGCCGGTTTGTTACAGGTACCAGCCACGACACGCCGATTTGAAGTTCTCGCAGTAGACCTGTTTGGGCCACTACCAGTGACGCCCTCAGGTAACAAATGGATCCTCATTATGGAGGACACCTGCACCAGGTGGGTAGAGTTATTCGCTCTTCCGTCCGCCACGGCAGAGGAGTGTGCTAAGACCCTGGTGAACGAAGTGTATTTGCGATATGGAACACCCAGGAGGCTTATTAGCGATAACGGCGTGCAATTTGTGAGCGAGGTGATGCAGCAGACCTGCCACGTCATGCGCATCAAACAGTCTCTGACGTCATATTATCACCCGGAGTCAAATCCAGTCGAACGTAAGAACCGTGACCTTAAGCCACAGCTTGCCATTTTGGTAGGCAAGGAGCACGACACCTGGGACGTTCACCTTCCCGCGATCCGGTTCGCGATGAACTCTGCAGTTACTGCGAGTACAGGGTATTCGCCTGCTTTGTTAAACTTCGGACGCGAAATGCGCGCGCCCGCTGATGTGTTGTCAGACATGCGAACGATCGTTGAGAACGATAATGTTATCGCGTCAATTACACCATTTCTCAAGAAATTGTCTAGTGTGTTGCTTGATGCGCGAGACGTGCACGAGAAATCCCAAGCAGCACAGAAAAAGTACGCCGACGAATATCGTCGTCCAGCACCGGACTATAATGTAGGAGATCTTGTTTTACTAAAGACCCAGGGCTCCAACGACGTTAGCAAAGGGCAGACGCCGAAGTTCATTCCCCGCCGCGACGGCCCGTATCGTATACTAGAGGTAGTCGGAACCACGACCTATGCCTTAGAGCGCATTAGTGACGGTATTGCGTTAGGGAGGTATCATGTTTCGTTGCTCACTCCGTTTGTTGGGCCCGTCCAAGCACCTGTCCAAGAAAAACGTAGGAGGGGGAGACCTCGTAAAGCTAACCCGGCGACGGGGACGCAACACCTGGGTTAGAGGGGGAGGATGTAATGTAACGCGCGGGCCCACGTACTTATTTTATGTTGCCGTCTGTGTATATACATCTATCTCGCCGTTCACGCGCGATAGAAAAGGTGTTCGTCTGCGGTCGCCCGTTTTCGGTCTCGCTCGGCTCACGGGCGGCTCGCGCCACCCGCTCTCCCCGCCGCGCCCGAGCGCCCGAGAGATAGTTCCCGTTCCGTCCGCGACACGCGCCGTAATGAGCTGCGCAACAAAGTATCTTCAATCACCCACGCCTTTATCCCATTTGTGTGTAACTTTGTTATTGCTGTGCCAATAAACGTTTTGTGAAAAGTAAATGTGTTTTGAACCATTACAGTTGTTTATTTTACACTATTTCGGCCGTAGACTAAACTAATTAACGATGAGCGAGTTATTTGTAATATACCTGTGCATCTGCTTAACAGTCGAAATAAACATGATATTAGGTACTCGACTAGCCATATTTATGTCGTTGAAATAGAAAATGACCCTACTGACCCTGCTCCATAGTGTAGAATAAAAACTATACCATGGCCCGGTAAATTAAACAATTCTTATCACTTAATATTTACGTCAAGTTCTGGATCATCTTTGTATAATACGAGTACCGCCGGTTAGAAGAGTAGATATTATTTCGTTCAAGCTAAGGGGATATCCTATGTAGGTATCCTGCTTCAAGCAGTCTATATGTATAAATAAACAATAAATACATAAGTGTCGTTAATGGTTTATTTGTTTATTTATCTACATTAACATAAATAATACAACGACCGGGAAACGCGGGGTTTAAATTGATAATTAACTTCGAGGTAAAAACGGTCGTTTTATAGGATAGGTGAATATAATTAAAAGACCCGTACCTACATTATATTTAAAATTCTAGAACACAATGGACAATAAATTTAGATTTTTTTTATGGCAACGAGCAAACAAGCATCCAAGCTACTTCTGCCTCTTCTCTTCAGGGATCTTAGACCTATTTGTTTGAAATTTCACCAGTTGTCTTATTCCCATACCGGAACACAATAATGCGAACATGCTGCTTTGTTTGTGGTAGTTTACAGAGAGAAAAAATATATCTAATGGACACAACTATATGGTTCATTTCATGATGTACAGTCGCCAACAACAATAACTGAATTCGACTCTATCATAGGGGCAAGAGCTTGTTCAGATATTTTCAAGCATCTTGTCAGCTTTAATATATTTGATGACAAGCGACTACACCAAGGCCTTTAAGGACGTTGTTAAACCTATAAATTGATCGTTGAATTATTGAAATAGATCGACGTCGACCAAACTAGGGTATTTATTTTTCAAAGAAATTGTACCTAATTAAGGACTGAAATTAAGTTACGGTAACTTTTTACACGTGAGTAACGGAAATTAACTCTATAAATGGACGACAAATTTTCTATACTCACATGTAAAAGTTACCATAATTTAATTTCAGTCCTTAATTAGGTACAATTTCTTTGAAAAATACCCTCTATTCTACCTAACTCAGCTGATCATTCGATTATCAGTCGATTCTAGATTAACGCTCGATAGACGCAGCTTAATTGATTGGTACGCTATGGGAACGCCCTTATGAATGATTTTGCCGAGACGTTTTAGGTTAAGTATTCGGCAGAAACTAATATACGACAGTTACAACCCAACAACGAAAAATGCTGGTAAAATAAAATAACAATAAGTACCAGTAACACTACTTAACAAAATCGAAAGAAATTATGTACTTTATTCACTAGTTCATAAGGATTAACTTGAAAACATTTAACATGTGTACTGCGAACTGTTAATTGGAGTTATTTGCTCGGTTCGGTTGTATAAATAGTAACTAATAATACGCTGTCTGGGTGATGTCACCAAGTAAACCCAAGCCTGATTGGCATCAACATTCTCCATTGTATCTGTTTGACTCGCTAGAAAATTTAGATCAATTTACATTGATAAACCCCCGAAAAAGAAGTTGGATGTTATAAGTTGACGTGTTGATAACTCTTAGAAGGCTCAATCGATTTCAAATTGAGATCAAACCTAGCTAAGAACTACTCAAGTTATACAAGCTTTCAATAAAAAAAACTGCATCCAAATCGGTCCAAAGTTTGGGAGCTATATTGCCACAAACAGTTGCACAGAGACACGAATTATAACACCCGCATCCCCCTTTTTTTGTCGGCGGTTAAAAACCACAGCTGAAACCTCTAAAGCTCTTATATTTCCGGAGTCCTAGTGAAAAAGGGTTTAAGTCTGGTATACTCCGTTTATGTACATAATATGTACCTTTTTATTACGAGTTAAGTCGTAATATGTACCTTTTTATTACGAGTTAAGTCGTTTTTCACTATAGGACCCCAGATCTTAAACCGCAAAGAAATTCGGTCAGCTGTATTATTAATCCGATCTTGGGTGAAATGATCTTCTTAAGACACGTCAGAAGTGGCAGTTTTCTACGACTTGACATTTATTTTGACGTGCTCACTCAAGAATCTCAAGCAAAATCAGTCTTTAGCTACCCTACTAAAGTTTCCGAAGATAATACATAAGTTGCTGAAGCGCTATCAAGTTATCAAGGTCTTGATAACCATGAGCTTGATACCTCTTTGGGGCGGAAGTGCCACAGCCATTTTCAGTCAAAACCGCGCATTTTCAAGTTAACATTCAGGCCAGATTCGACCCTAACCAGTCTACTAATAAGGTCGCACATACTATGGGAACTGCATAGCAAATGCGACTTTATGTACAATAGAGGGACTGTGCTCTTATCTAGATGATCCTAAATAAATTGCGGGGTATCTTACGGCATAGCACAGGCAATATTCAAGTTTAGATATAAAAAATACAGATTTTGCCAGTAGATAAGCGGAGCTTTTGAACTAAAATTATGCTTTGTTGTTAAAAGACAAGAAATCAAAAACCAATTTAAGAATTTAATCTTGCTTTCAGGCCATAGAACGATAACAAATATTACTATTTATGTATCGATGCTCCATAAGTTGAGTCACACTTCGTGAATTATGAACAATTTCCGCATAAAAAATGCAAATTTGAGTTTAGAGATTATATCTTGGCGTTTGCACATTCAAATCTGTCTCATGATGTCGTCCTTCGAAAACGAGTTCTCTTTTAGGTAGGTCATTGACACCAAACCAGGAGCAAATCCAACACATTTAAATATTCAATCAGGCGCTTTAAGAGGCTTCATTGTCCCTTATCAGTCAGCGGGATTAAAAGTTACATTAAGATAAGAGCACTAGTGCCCTGCACAAAGAATCTCTATTACCCAATTCACACACAGTAATAACATTTTAAGTGCCATGATTCCCGTATCTGTTCCAATTTGTATCGAAATTAAGAAACCTGGGTACTGATTGTGTCACCTCTATACAGTGATCTCTTCATGCTAAGCGTTAAGTGGGCTTCCACGAATGAATTACATGATCGGTCTCAGAAATATAACAAAGTCCATACCAAGTCCTTCAACGGCCTCGAATACCTCTGCATAATCTGTTTCCGGTTGCAAATTCGGATGGGTTTTCAAAATCCTCCCGTATATATCATCGTTCACCGTATAATGAGCCTTAGACATTTTCAAAAACGTATCACTTGAAAGATCCACAAGACACTGACTGGAGAATTCGCAAGGTTTAAAAAAAAAGTAACATCGCAAGGGCGAAGGGAATTCTAAATTTAAATATGTTCGTGGAAGGAGTGCGCGGGCGACGCTGTTATGGACTAATGCAGTACTGATTCGATTCACCTCGGCTGGAGCGCGGACCGCAAAAATCGCTCGGCCTTACACATTGTTCACATAAACATTTGCTCCATGTGCCGGAGCTACAGAGCGCTAAGTGTTGACGTTATCCATGGCTAACTCACACGTTTGTGTATAAACGCTTTCGCGTTTAGATTTAACGAGGCTAAGGTCAATCTCGAGGAAATCCACGTTTTCTGTATGCCAATATTTTTCCTTAACATCTGCACATCGATGTTAAAGCGAACTTTGTGATAACGTTACGGATCTTCTATAATAGAGTCCAGAACTTTTGATAGCCGTATTATCCAGTCTGCATTTTACCTGGTTTTTATTTTTAATTAATTCGAAATCTGTTCACTAAGTTAAGTACTGAGTAAAGCGCTTAAAGCGCTTAAAGGATCTGCTGTCATCAATGAACCGCTGACGCCGCCGCGTTGATAATGAAGACGTCGACATGGGATGACGCGAGTCTCGAGGAATGTCGCGCGCTCTCTGTCTTGGACATGCCGAGAGATTAAAGCTTGAAAGAGATGGAGGATTCGGCTAGCATTCGGATTATGCGTAATTTTTAATCATCCTACAATATTGGCATGTGACACCAATATAAGCCACCAAACACATCAAGAAGAGTTTTTTACAGTATTTTTTTCATATCTAAAAGTATGATTTCTAATCGATGATGATTAAAAATACAATCAATCTAAGGATTTTTCTCAAACCAAGTTACAAAGTTATTGTTAGTTAGTTATCCTGCGGTCCTGGGTTCAAATCCCGGTAAGGGCAGATATTTGTGTGATGAGCGCGAATATTTGTTCCTGAGTCTTGGATGATTTCTTTGTATTTAAGTATGTATTTCTCTATTTGAGTAGGTATGTTTTTCGTTGTCTAGTACCCATAGTACAAGCCTAGAGCTTAGTTTGGGACTAGGTCAATTTGTGTGAGATTGTCCCCTGATATTAATTTATTTTTATTTATATACTAACAATTATTATAAATGTGAAAGTAACTGTTTGTTACGCTTTCACGGATAAACCGCTGCACCGATTTAGATGAAATTTGATATGGATAGTTTGAATCCGTGGGAAGAACATAGGTTCCTGGGGGAATAGCGCTATACGACTTCTACATAGACGGAGTCGCGGAAAACCGCTAGTATATAATACATTTCAAAAAGTCGCATTTTAAAAACTTTGAAACGCTACAAAATGTTTAACGCCTATAAAAATGTTTAACGCAACTGCTCACAAAGTGAACTTGCTATACGTTACATGGTAGGCGTTAATACTTACTCGAGAGCCACGCCGAGTCGAAATCGTAGTATCCCAGACTGAGACGTAAACATTTTTATACACTTCGGTCACTATAATAGCACTTTTTTTTGGAAAACAATGTTTTTTGGAACTTCACAGTGAAGGGAGTACCGGGGAGGAGGGAAAAGTGACAAAAACTTTTATAATAGAGACTCTACGCAGACGAAGTGGCGAGTAAAAAGCTAGTTGCAAGAAAAAATACCAAAAATAATTAATGTACGAGCAAAATTTTTGGAAGGAGCGCGGCAATACAAACATTGTATTTTTAACCGACTTAAAAAAAGGGAAGGTTATCAATTCGCGTCTCTTCTCTCTCTCTCTCTCTCTATCTGTTTTTTTATTATTTTTTTTGGTATATCTGATGCGTGAACCAATTAAATATTGTCAAGATCTGGTCATGGAATCAATGCAAACTAAACGGAAATATTCAAAATTTGAATTCGGTTCATTGTTCTATTTTAGCACCATTATAATGATTTGATATAACATCAACGGCCATCAAATTGAAGGTTAAAAAAACCGGGCAAGAGCATATGCCAGTGTAGGATCCCGAAGCCTACCACCTCTACAAACATTAAAATCAACAAGTAACAACTCATTTTCTATTTAAAGTCAATTGCCGTCTTAGATGATTTTAGTAGGTACATATATACACTTTAATCGCCTGTATTTTAAGAGCCAATGATGTCTACTTACTGCCGAACCCTATATTTAAACCGCGGACAGGTAGCCTTACTTCAGATTAAAATTTGACACATTTTGTATGGGCAAATGACAAATTTCAACCCGAAGTAAGCCTTATCTATCCGTTTGAATATAGGTTTCGGCCGTTAGTCGTGATAGTTTTCCTTTAAAATTCGTTATATGCTCTTTCATTTAAGATTTGTTTTCTGATTTTTAGTATTTGTCGTTTTGGCTGAAGGGGGGTTTTTTCAAGATTTTACCACTTTGTTGGCGTGACTAATATGTATATTCATGCCAAATTATAGCTTTCTAGTACTAAGAGTCTCTCGAGCTAGGCCGCGGACGGACGGACGGACGGACTTGGCGAAATTATAAGGGTTCCTAGTTTGACTATTTAATGCGTATGACGTAGGCTTTTGAATATAATACAAAATTAACGTCTAATAATGCTACCGGGGGATATTTGCAAAAAGTAAATGCTGACTATTTAATTTTACCCTAAATTTTAACTTCCAATAGGTAACAAAAACAAACATAGTAACAAAGTTTATCAGGTCAAGATTGTAAAAATAAAATTGCGTATACAAATTACACTGTTTAATTTTAATGGAGTAAGTTTATGATCAGCAACCGCAAGGTTATCTGCGAGCTGACACCACGGGCAGTGCCTTGGTCAACCGAGCCGCGCTGAGCTGACCATGGCCCATGTTTAGGTACATTTCTCTACACCAGATATGCTAACTTTTTTTATGAGGTCCGAAAAGTTAAGAAATTTTAGGAAAGCCAAAATTCTTTACATTGTACGTTTTATCCAAAAGCCATTGTCTATTGTCTGCTTGTCATCGCCTAGGGCGCTTGAACGAGTAGAACTATTTATTTCAATGAGGTTTTATTTTAAAGTATAATAAATGGACTGATGGTCTTTTCAGATTTGTTGGTATTTCTGTAGCTCTGCCTATCCCACTCTGGGAATGAAGGCGTGATGTTATGTTTGTACGTATGTATATTGAACGGATGAGCCAATCAAGAGTTAAGTATCAGCTTTGAAACTAGCTCGTGGAGGGTTCTTTTATTTTGGAGCAACAGTTACTCCTTAATACTGATATTATAAAATTAATTAAAATATTCATTCATAGGTAGTTAAACATTATGAACAAAAAGCTGGACCACCTTACTGCCCCTGCTACCGCCTGGTAGGCTCTAGTTGCCCAGTCGGGAGAGGTGCAGCCACCCACTATTGGGATATAACGCTATCACCCTGTATACGGAACACTGGCTGGGCATAGACTTCCTCTCATTATGTGACGATCCATAGTCCCCACGCGGGTCCAGTGCCACTGCCACAGAATCAGGACTTCACACACAAGAATAGTTACACAAAGTTGTTTCACGAGGTAATAAACAGCGGAAACAATAATATAAGTAAGATGCCTTGAGGAATTATTAGTTTCTCAAAAAAGGCAAATTGGCAAGAATCACCGACAACTTCAAGGGTTTTGTTGACAGACGTGAATAACGTCTTTAGCCATACTAATTGGCAGACTAAATAGACACTAATAATAGCGGAAGAACCACACAAATCTTTCGTTCCCAGGCTTGTTGGCCTCATTCTTACTTAAAACCATTGGATTGAAGTGGCCGGTGAGAGGCACTCTAGATGCCATCAGCAAATAGATAAAGTCGAACAGAAAGCTCAGCAAAAGCATTGGGATTGCGCAAGGTTTGTTTATTGAGCCGGTGCCCGAACGGTCCACTAACACGCTACCGATATAACACAAGGCCGCAAAATAAAAGCGACCTGACTCATCCGATTACTCCAACTCCTTGATGCACTTGGGTTAGCCTACTTACCGAGGTACGCGCTGAAGTCGTTAAAGTACTGCCTCCAGTCTTGAGACTTGAGTTCGGGTGGGTTCGTAGGCGCTCGGTCGATGCTGTACTTCCTCTCTAGCACGGGGGAGAAGGAGACGGATTTGGGGGATGCGGAGCGCGTGCGCACGGACGCCATCCCTCTGCCGTGGGGTATAAAAGGCGCAGCGGGTCGGAGACGCGGGCAGTCGTGGCTGGACCACGGCTAGGAGAAGACTGGGTTATTTTCGCGTGTGATAGGCAGGGTTATCGCGCGGGCGCCGACGGGTGATAGCGCGCTCGCACTGGGAGCTGGCGACGTTACGCGGAGCTATTCCCGTCAGGTGGTCACTTCCGTTCCGTTTCGCAACGGATTTTGGACTTCATTAACCTGTTGACTTACTTTACAGTCGAGAAAAACTCTATTAATGTTGGCTAAAGGGCCGAGTCACGAGTGTTATGTAAACGACTAGTTTGTACGGTCCGCGCGGCGTGGGCGGGCGCGCCGCCCTCAACTCGTCGCCTAGAGGAAAACATGTGTACTCATCGCTAAATATCAAATACAAATAAATAACACGATGAAACGGTCTGAATTAAAACCCGCCTCACTATTAATAATGCAGCTAATTCCATACTCAGAATAATTGCGAGCTATTTATCATGTTTAAAAATGTACATGTCAGAGTTACGAAAATAAATGTGCACGCATTAACGGCTCGGGTCAAACGCGTTAACAACTTTTATTATGTAAACTATGAAGTTCAATGAAGATATCAGTTAACACCGCAAAGAGCTGAATAATAAGCAGAAAGTAACTTTCATAACATCCGGCAAGGGGATTCTCTAAGATGTAAGATGGATTCTTATCTATAGATCTTGAAAAAGAGTAATTATAGTATGGTGGATACGGGTAATTCATCATTTATTGTTATTGTTGTTGTCGTGTGGGCGTCTGCCCGTGGGTGGAAATGGGCAGTCGAAGGTCCCACGGTAGTAATCTGCGCGAATAGGCAAAAAACTGTACGTACCTATGTTATTTTTACACGAGACGCTAACTGTCGAAACAATACGAATTTGGGTTTGGTTGCTGGGTTTTAAATAGCATCGCGGTGACCACAGGCCAGGTTTACTGTTACAGTGGTGAACCATATTGCTACAGTTAACGTAAGCCTATTGTTAGGAAATAGGTACAAAACCTGCTATAGTCAGATGCGTTTGAGAAGAAACTTATCTATGAACCACTATCCTATTAAAAAAACACGTGATATGACTTGACGTAATTTTTTACTTAGATTACATTGAAAAGAGCTTAGTTACTTTTGTACCGTAAAATTAAATCAGTTCCGTGGGAACAATAGCCCGCCCGCAATCGGCGAAGTCTAGGATCAAAGGTACAAAATAAAAAAGGTAAAAGCTAACATATATGCTGGGATCGCGTCGCCAATGTATAAACAAACCTCTGGAGCTAGATTCGTTTGACGGGTTCGTCAACGAGACATCGCTTCTTCATCTAATGGCTAATTCTAAAAAGACTAAAAAGTCACGAATCAAGAACCACGAGTTTTAAGTATGAATCTATTAACCCTCTGTTTTTCTATCTGCCTGTCTATGGCACAAGAGCATTGGAATAATAATAATAATAATAATAATAATAATAATAATGGAATGGTTGACGTATTTATTTTAAATCTGAAATTATTGCCTAAATCGACCTACGAGCTATCGGCACAAGTACAGGGATTCATATCTGGTTGAAGGTTTGCCAAGAATTGGTCACTTGTGTTGTCACATATTTTTATACGATATCAGATCAAAATTGTTAAAAGTCGAGCATTATTTGGGTGCATAATGAAACCCAACGAAATAGTTCGTTATATTTCGTCATATTCCACAGGACTTTAGCCTATTTTAATATTATTCGGAGAAGTTAATTAATATCATGAAGCATGAACGCGTTCGCGATCAATGTTATGCTGTAACAACCGTCCATAACCGAAGTTCAAGGCTCATTCTTAGTTGCTTTCAGATTTATGCTCTATAGTCGAATACAATTACGACTGCTCGTTAGCGGACATTCAGGCTTCATACCTATTCCTGTCCGCGCACATAGAATATATAAGTAATCGTCCTTTCTTGGTCTATAGCTTACCGTCGCATGTTTCTGGTTCTTTCACCCTGTAGAGACTGTAAGGAAGTCTTCTATGACATAATCATTATAACCAAAACACCTCCGGAATGCAATGTTTCGGGGTTTTTAATAGGATAACATTCGTACATCTAGAATTTTTGTCCACACACCTTTTCAGAGACTGTAATAAATTTTCTATGAATTCTAAGATGAATGCAAGCCATTGCGGTATAGGACAGTCTAGTAGCATAGTCTACATTTTTTATACACCGGTGAAGTAAATGTATACAATACTTTAATCAACAACAATATGGTTTGCAGATAATTTCCGTATCTATCCATCTAGTTAAATTTAAAGGCGTGTATCGAGATTGTCTCTATAATTGTTTCATCTCATCCGATTAGTGTAATCACCGGAAGACAAACGCTGACAAGGTTTTATGTCGCTCGGTCCACTGGGCCGTGGAAATTGGCAACTGAGAATGTATGGGGGTGAAATAAGTTTTTTTTTTTTAAGAATAAGCTAGATGCCGTTCTTTGTACGAAAACAGATACAAGCAATACGCAAACGTCAAAAACCGAATAAAGTGTAATGGAGAGCACGAGATTGCTGATAGATACAGAAAATTGCATAAAGAGTTTTTTACTGACCTATTTTTTGAAAAACTTACTTTTCGCATTAACAGATGCCTCAGATCACTTTGATTTATCGCGCAGTAATAGTTTTAGAAACAGTTTTATGTGTGGCGGGAAACAGAAATAAATGTGTCACTGCTACGAAGCTTCAACAGCAACTTGGTATTTAAAAAATGCTATGAACACGTTTTCCATAGGGATCATTGAACAATGTGGATAACAGATACGCAGAATGTCTTTAGTGAAGAACGACAAGTCTTTTTAAGATGACAAGAAATATCCCAAACAGCGACAAATTTTAAGACCATACAGGTAACAGAATGTACCTACTTGCAGGAATGTACACTTCACCAATACTATAACGATGTCGGTTACAATACAAGATGTTGTTTAAGAAACATACTTGAAACAAATCCATTAATGTAACAGTTGTAAGCCGTTTAAACATCGAAGCCAACTGCACTTGAAGCGCACATGGCATGCATTTTAGTTAAGAAATTGCGCGTGACAATAAAATTACTATGAATAACCGATATCAACCCTAAGCAAAAACAAGTAATGGCTTTATGAGATACCGATTGCCTTTAACTGCAACTCAGAGAATTGTTTTATGGCCAATCAATAGCGACAGGAACAAATAGCATTCAATGCAAAACATGACAGGCGTCTTGTCAAAATGACGGAACAATACTCGTACCAACACCATTTTCGCCTTGACTAATTTTGATACTTCTAAAAATCTTTGGGAACGGAATATTTTTACGTAGGTAAATAAAGGTCAGTCACGTCCATGGGAGATAAATATATGCACTGGACGATCTGCATAGATTCATCTCCAATCATTAAGCTAATAAATAACCATAGAAACAAGCTTAACGTTTCTTTGGGGCATAGAAGACAGCCTACTTCCAGAAACGGTCAGGGAAAATTGTAAGATGGTAAACTGTTAGTTCAATACTAATATAGCATTTAGCTACAGAAGGTGCGATGTGACAATTAAGACGGACAGACGATATGCTGGCGGAAGGTCGGCTTTGTTTGTATAATTACAGTGTAGGCTTAATCGGGTTAGCACCCACGCGGAGATGTACAAGAAAATTGTATTGCACGTAACTCCATAACTCACATGATTGTCTGTTCACACATTTTGCTTTATATTGTGTCATACAGTGTACTGTGTCTTACAACAATTAAAGTCTCTATGGACTTTGATTAATGGTATTAACTGACACCCTTTTTCAATTGAGCCTGGGACGACTTCCTGTATTTTATGATGTCGGGTTTAATATTTAAGTGATATATGAGGGAACACCGAAGGTCGCAGCCGCAACGCCGAGAGAGGGTCGTTTATTGACGCAATTTTCAAAGACTTCTTCTGTGACACTATCTACCTGATCTACTAAAGGGCTTCACAACACAAAGATAATCCACGTCACAAATCTTAATCTTGCATTGTGTGATGCTCATCATTGAATAATGCAAAAGCAGGTGTCGATTTAATTGACGGGTCACGTCAAATTTTCACACGTCGCAGAGAAGGCCGCATTGGATTGATATGATGTGAGGGATAGATACCACAAACCCGTAACATGATAAAAGAAAAACTATATATTTTATGAAATAATAATGTTTGTTATTGAGTGTTTCTGATATAAGGCGTAGAGAGACATAATATTGGAGGTACGCATTAATAACAATTATAACAAATAATAATAGGCATTAACGTGATAAGTTCCAACTTGTCCAAGCAACAGCGATTACTTAATTGGAATTAAGATTTGTTTCTGATACGCATTAACGTCCACATCTTTTCCGCAAATTGAAATCGTATTAAAATGTATCCAAAGTATCCAAACTGAGCGTCTTATGGCAGCTTTACACAATAATGGCAATTTCGATTTTAACAGGACCACGCTTAACAGATCTATATTGCTCAATGATCGGGTTAAGAATCTAAGCAGGCGTGGCGGGAAGTTCCCGCATTTAAGAGGATCGCGGGTCTGTTCGCACTGGTCGGTGTTAGCCCAGCTTTATTTATAGGCAATTAACACCGATGCGCGGCGTCGGCGCACCACGCTCCACGTGCTTTTGATTGACTGTTGACATTTGGTGCTGCCAACAAAGAGTGCTGCGACACCGCAGAACAAAGGTCTCTAAATGCCATCGTCACGGACGTTATCTATGAACAAACTATTCAAGAACCTCAAAGACGCAATGTTTTTGAAACAGCGTCGGCGTGTTTTGACTCAGCAACAATAACGTTTGAAGTTCGCGTCGCACGCGCACCGCGAGTGGGTGCAGTTATTTTTACGTCCACGCTCTAATTACTACATTATTGTTAGGGACGTGTGGGACACCAGCTCACGGTGGAACAAGCGGACACAATTTGTCGGATTAGTCGCGCGCCCGCGCTGCCCGCGTCACTGACCGTTGCCAATCGATTCACCGTGTCGAACGACACCGCACTGTCAAAACTGGGAATTTAGTGTTTATATCTAACGATTTTCAAGATGGAACGTTCCGCGCGCGCTGCAGCGGCGTGGTCGGCCGGCTGTCGTCGTTGCGACTGGCCGCGGCCGGTCGCTCTAGGCGGCGCGCGTGCGGCTCTCGCAGCATTCTGTGGGACGGCTTCGAATGATCTTCGGCTCATTGTGGTGCGGAATCGCGTTAACGGGGGCGTGTGGGCGATAAACGTATCGGCCGGCGACGAGTGTCCAGGGAAGGTCGCTAGCGGGCCGGCGTTCTCGGAAGCACCGCGAATGCAGGACGCGGCCGATCGCGGAATGTAGCCGCGCCTGCTTCCTAGCGCTCCGAACTACTGGGACTGAGCCGACTCACTCCACTCGCAATTGGTTACCGCTGCGGTTCAAACGGCCGCGAAATCACCATAATTGATGACCTAATGGTTGCTAATACACTACGGATGTTTTTTAAATCCCCCCTCAGGAGCCGACATCGGTGACCTAACCGAAACAGAACCGAATTTAAAGCCGCGTATTCCATAAACAGACGCCGTTAAATCCACGACAAGCTATAAAACCGCTAATGATAGCTACACATAGAAGCCGCATCTAATGTGGTCAATACCCGTTCCGTGTCCACCAGAGCATAAAGCAAGCATAATGTCTTCGGCCACAAAGGCCCTCGGTAGGTCTCGGAATAAATAATAATCATTATCATTATCTAAACTTAATTAGTGTCCACTTCCCGGTGAGTGGGCGACCGCTATTTTAGGTAACTTGAACGTGAGGTAGTAACTTTTGGGCCCCGTCGTTAAGAGCAATGAAATGTGTTTCCCACATCTTCGGGTGTTTTCTATTCGTAAATTATATCATTCGACAAGCCGTGTGAGTTTGTAAATGGAGTTAATGGGGCATTTGTATTCAATAAAGAATGCTCTAAGCTGATTATGGTAATTGGTTTAGGCTTTGCGAGAAGTACGTTCTGAAGTACATGTATTTTTTCATATGTAATGAATGAAATCAAATTCGACTTTTTTAACGCCGATGGCATTATATTATAAATATTATTATACACAAACACGATAGGGTCCCTTTTAGTACAGACCCCCATAAAAGGACGTTTCATAATACACAATTTACTACCATCAATTTGAATATTTTAAATATAATGCCAAGTTACAATATAAGTTCAAGAAGCCAAACATTTTCCAACTGGCATTACTGATGGCAACACAAGTGTCAAACAAACTAATCTAATGTCAAAGCATTAGACATTACACGATACAACTAAAATTGACACATGTATCTAAAACCAGGGCCTCTATTCAACTGCGTTATAACGATATCGTTTTTGACCTGTTTCCGTATTGTCAACGTTTTGATAACTCTTATGTCATTTACAATAATGGCGACTGTGACATAAACGATTCTTAAACGTGTCAAACACGATATCGTTTTAACGCACCTGAATAGAGGCCCTGATTAACTTAATCAATTAACAACATTCCTTCAAATCGGAGTGACGACCGGTAAAATGTGCCGTAGAAAATTACTGTATCTACATTTTATATTTTCAATGCTACGCGACTCGATATGGCTTTCATTTTGTATCGAAATCTACAATCATCGTATTGAACGTATTAATGCATCATATTCTTTTAATAGTAATTAAGGGTCTATTTTACTTATCAATATGGCCGGAATTAAAAGGGTTCAAATAGGTTTTAAATAGCTTGAGTGGTTTGGGACATTCTACAGAGCCACAGGAATGTATAAAAAATGGCGCTTGTTCGGGAATCGGGATGAGTCGAACCCCAAATGGGATGACTGAGACGTATGGAGCCATTATATGATTATAAATAAATAGCATCTGCCCTCGGAATCTTTTAAATTTTCCGGGATAAAGCAGCCTATGTGTTTATCCAGGATATAGCTATCTTCATCTAAATACATCACACAAAACTTAGAATACTAGTAGGATATTTACAATAATGTGCAACGACATGAGCGCCGTAGTAAAAATACGATGGTAAGATGTGCCATGTTATTGTCGTAAAGACTCACTTTTCAATTCGACAGATGAATTAAATTGACTCTCAAAATGACGTAGCTTAAAAGTTGCTTTTATGAGTTTGCTAGCTCAGTCGACAAGACGTAAGAAATATGGTCGTGGTTGGGTCATTATACTTTTCGTTGTACATGATTTTTAACCACGTTCTCGCTAAACGATTGTTATTGAATAAAACGGTAAAGTGTTGTGTTTTCTTAATTAAAACTCGAAAAGTGACGTAAATAAGCTTATATTCAGAATTATCAAATCAAATCAAATCAAATCAAAGCAAATTTATTTGCATTAACTTTAATTAAAGTGTGTAACGCAGTGGAGGCTGATGTCCCCGACTTTTCTATTGAAAAAGTGCAATTTACCGCTGAGATACCATTTTTTTTCAACGATAATTGAGTAATTTAATAGATTTTTGCTTTGAATCCGATAAACTTAAACATTCTAGGTTCATGTTATATATTTTACTAGCGACCCGCCCTCGCTTCGCTCCGAATTGAAGTATTATACATATAAACCTTCCTCTTCAATCACTCTATCTATTAAAAAAAAACCGCATCAAAATCCGTTGCGTAGTTTTGAAGATTTAAGCATACATAGGGATATAGGGACAGAAAAAGCGACTTTGTTTTATACTATGTAGTGATACGTGCATTCATAATTCATAATTCGGTATACTTTTTAGCGAATGACAACCAAAAATGTACATTGAAAAGTAAAATGGCCCGGTTACGTGCCATTTTTACCCGACTACGACGAAGAAAAAGATTTAAACAGTCAGCTTGTATGTTTCTTTGAACTTATAATAATGTGAAGTAAGTAAAATCTGAACCGACGTATGGGCTAAAATACACACACACAGGTGTCTATCATTTCATCGAAACACCTTTCATCGAACGTATCATTTCATCGAATTTTCATCTTTAGGTAGGTACGTAATTAATGTTTAAGATACCCTGAAAACATTATGGTTTCAGCAGAAAATAGCGTTCGATGGAATGTTACATTCGATGATGAGAAATTCGATGAGGTGATGAGTTACCATACACACACACGCACACACACACGGACACACACACACACAACACAGTATGAAAACCTGATGACAAAGCAATGTTAGGTGTCTAAGAGCTGATATAATGATTTTATGAGGAAGTCGCAAGTGGCACTATCTCCGCTGTAGTTTTAACGTGGACCAACCAACTTTGGTATCGATAATCGAATGATGACTGTGCTAATAAAAATATAGTCAGCGGCACTTAACTTAATTATTAACTGTCAGAAACTTAAGTACACCTTTTACAGAAGAAACTATTGCGACAAGACCATTAAAAGACCTTCCAATGGACCTTCAAATCCAAAAACCGTAAACAAAATAAAACTATGCAGATTCCCATGGCCCGATTAATTAATTACCCATCGAGACCTCCGACGTCCACTTCATTAATAAAACTGATCCGCCGATGCGTTGAGCAATTGATCCTTTGTTCTAGCCATCCACTACCTAAATATTTTTTTATACTATGTGCTCATCTGAACACATTAAATGTGTACCTTATTACCTTCTACAAAGACAGAGTTTTAAGAATACCATAAGGTAGACTTAGGATAAATCAATGGCGAAACACCGCATTGTCTCCAACTGAACGCTGACTGATAGTCCGAATTTATGGCCAATTGTTTAGGATTTACGCGAGGCTGAAGTTACGGTCCAATTTACTAGAGCCATGGCTGAGTATGGCATTATGCAAAGCAGGATTATCATACGTACTCGGAAGTTTCTATTGTGTTGAGTCACACTGTACCGTCAGCGTCCAATGTGCTCTAAGATGGAATGCCTCTATGCTAGTCGTTATACCGGCGGTCTTATTCTTACACCGGAGACCATAGAACAACAATGTGAAAATTGCTGCTTGGCGGTACGTTAGTTTAGTAAGTAAGATGGTGGCAGCAATTCGGACGGACCCAGCACATTGCCTACCACCATAAGTCCGATTCCTAACTTGTCGTTATGCGTGCAGTAAATCGTGCAGGCGGCGTAAACGCTGCGCATTGATTGGTAGATGCCACTGGTTGCCTAGAAACCCTTGTTGATTCCGTGTTTTACTGCAAGCATACCGACAAGTTAGAAAGTGGCCTAATCTAACATGAATTCGGGACGGGACTTAATCGCAACGTCTTCAAAGTCTCGTTTAGGAATTTTAGTGCCTACTATGTCAAACACTGAATTAAAGTTGAAAATGTCCTAACACACCTTTGACACTCTATCTATTATTGTTTTTGACACGCCAAAGAAAGCGAACCTAGTAGGCACGATAACGTCGCGTCGATCGCTGGTGATTGAAAATTGAAAGTTTATATAATCACTATAATTATTTTCCTACGAAATACGCCACCATAACAAGTTAACTTACAAAATTCTGTGAACAAGAATGTAATGGTGGTCTATCTACCGGATAATAACATTTTAACAACAGCAATTACGTAATCCGCAAATATTATATTACATGATGAGGGGTTTCGTTCGGTTGTGTAGATATTTAGCGGTAACAAGAATCAAGTCATTAAATATAATGGAAGGTCGTCGAAACAACAAGACCGTTGGTGGTTCTTGACATTATCTGCACGCCTGTAACTACTTAAATATTGCGTAAACATAACTTTAAAGACGCGTTTAGCCTAGTTGGTTGTGGCCCTGTCCACGAAGCCGGCGTTCCCGAGACTCCTGGGTTCGACCAAGAGAATTTGTTCCTGAACTGTGGATGTTTTCTATGTATTTATATATGTATTTCTCTATATAGGTATATTTATCGTTTTATAGCAAGCATATTACTAGACTAGCCTATAGCTTATTTTGGGAGTAAGTCAGTTGTGTAAATTGTCCCCTGATATTTATTATTTAATTCATAAAATAATATGATAGACCGGGTTTTCTAATGAAGGTTCCGGATGAAGAATATAGAAATACCGTGGATAAAACTTGCATTGCGAATCTCTCCCTAGCTGCCTTGTGCTATACTCATTACTCGTATCAAAGATAAGATGTCCTTTTCTATCTAGTCTGTAGCGATAGAAACGCACTGAGCGACAAGCGAGAAAATGCAACTTGTGCTTAGCGTCTGTTACAGTCATGGGAACCATTTGTGTGTACCTAGACCACATAGCCAAAAATATGAACAGAAACCTTATAATAACGGCAATAAAATTAATGTAGGTACATATTTTCTCACCTCAGCACCTCAAAATGGGTGATTTTGCTGTTTAAAGACAGTGAGCAAAATTAGATTTTGCTGCGAGCGTGAGACAAAGTAAGTTTTAAATTATTGTTCACAATATAAAGGTGGCCGTGGTGCGGCGCACGGGCGGCGGCTGGGGGATGTCGTTTTATTTGTACCATGTTGTTTTTTTACCTTATAGTAATTTTCCTACTCCTGTACTTTTATCTGTCATTTATATAGTCACGAACACTAATATAAGAATATAGATAATATGTCCGCAGAACATTCCGTAGAAAACTCTATCTAGTCTATTCTCCTTAACAGCACTTGTGCTTTTTTGAGCCAAAACGACATGCCTAGCTGCCAAAGCTTACACCTAGGTTAATTTGACCAATCAAAATACTTCACCAAATTAATCCACCAATCACAATACACATTGACTGTCAATCGGAACGTTAGGTTCTTTTTGGTATGTAAACTCTTTTACTAATTTAACTCTTTAAAAACATGGTATCAACCAACCAGAACGCAGCTATAATAAAATCGACCAATCAGGTAAAAGAACTCATTTCTCAAATCATTAGGTGTTTTTTAGTCCCTATTTCACAAGTTAAATCGATTGTGCAACTTTTTTTTTAAATATAAAACCTGGCAAGTGCACATCAATTTAAAAACAAAGTTAACCATAGACACATATTTTGTCGTTTTCGAATGTTTCCCGCTCGTTTGTTGTTCTGTGCTTCGTTCGTTCGTATTCTAACCTAGGTATATTAATAAAATTTTGTTAATTTAATTTTGTTTGAAACCTAGTCGTAGAAAAAGTATTGTATGCAACGGTGTATAACTAAGTCAAAAAATACTCGTGGCGTCTTGCTTTACGATGTTCGCCTGCGGCTCACATCGTAACCACACCACTCGTCTTTTTTGACCTCTCTTATACAACTGTTGCATAAACTACTATTATGTGACTTTGACATAATAACATCACACGAGTGTTTTAATGCCTAATTATGTTCACACTGCTTTATCTACATACATACATACATTATTATTAAAAAAATAAAGAAACTTAACTATTTTTTGCGACAAGACAAATAGAACGTTAAAAAGATCAACTAGAGTCGGCCTCCACTATCATATCGTTCCATATCATGTAGGTAATAAGCGAGATTTGTCAAAATTGTATGCAATTGACATTTCATTTCGAATAAAATGTCATCTCGAGTGATATTAGAATCGAGGTCTAGTAAAATTGTTAAAGGTTATATTTTCTCGCTGCTAAGGTGAACAATTGTATGCGCAACACAAGACCAAAGTTATTTGCATCTCGTGTCTTTGAATCCATCGCTGCACTCAGGATTTTAACATAGAATCACTCGCTACACTCGTGATTCAATTCTAGAATCCTTCGCTTGCTCGGGATTCAAAATCAACACTCGCAGCAAAAAACAACTTTGCTCTGTTGTTGCACAAATAACTATTAACATTGACTTCTACAGTCAACTACAAAAAGATGTTCTTATACACTTTTCACCTTATTGTATTTTAATAAGGTTCAAAACGGGATACAATCTTTGTACTCGACTGTAACATATTTAGAAAGATTTATTTGTCAAAATTCATGTAACTTGTCCAGGCAGAACCACTGATTGGCAGAGACCCTCGCTAGCGCCAACAAATACTGTTCACCTTACCAACACGCTAAATAGCACAGCCACAAAAACTGTGAAGTATCACAGCGTTTCCTTAACAGTGCGAAGCGGATCCGGCGACGAAGTTTTTCACCTAATTAAAGAGACGTGAACAAATTGCATAGGTTGTATTAAGTGGAATATTATGTGCGAAATCGACTAATTGGGAGTCTTTGCACCTTTAAGTGATTTTTTGAGGAGCCCGTGCGTGTGTAGTTCCAAGCAGCACGTTTTTTTTTAAATACCTAGTTCTTTGTTATGCCGTTGTCCTTTCTAATATAAATCTTACTTCTAATAATAAATTAAGATTGTTTTTGTAGAAAGGAAAAGGCAAACGAGTAGACAGGCCACCTGGTAGTAAATAGACTGAAGCCCATGGATAGGTATTTGCAATCTCAAGGCAAAACAAGGCGTAAAAGCAGAATATTTCAAACGCGTTGAGCTTTAATAGTTATTTTGTGCAATAAGGGAGCGAAGTTGGGTTTTGCTTCGAGTGTTGATATTGAATCTTTTGAAACTTTTCACCTCAGCAGCGAGAACATATAACCTTAAGGTAAAAGACAACGTGGTAAAAATAAAACGACATCTCCCAGCCGCCCGCGTGGCGCTGCACCACGACCACCTTTGTATCGTGACCAAATATAAAAAAAAAACGCATTCAAATCGGTTTATCCATTTAAGAGCTACGGTGCCACAGACAGACACACATATATATAATACACCTCTTTTTGCGTCGGGGGTTAAAAAAACTTTGTCTCACGCTCGCAGCAAAATCCAATTTTGCTCACTGTCTTTTAACAGCAAAACCACCCTTTTTGATGTGTTGAGGTGATTTTTTTTTTCGACAAGTACCTAATCCGTATTTTGTCATTGAAATGACTCATTGCTTTTTTTTTACGAGAAACATCAACGCGTTCGGTCCTTGCGAAATATTAACCTGGGAGGGTAAAAACCTTTTGTTTCATATGATCATTTATGAACATTTTATTAACTGGAGTTATTTTTTCATGATTGGTACCAAAAACCTATTAGTAAAGTGACGTTGGGCCGCGACGCCTACCTTCACGGTCTCGTGCACATCTCGAGTCGAAAATATTCACGTCCCTGCGTCACCAGCGCATCTGGCAAGGGCTCTGAAACGCGCTTCTTCTCATCACCTTCAACGCTGTCTTGTGACAGGTCCATCGACAGATGGGTTACGCTTTATGAAGCTGCAATGCGTTGTATTATTAATTACATAAAATAACTAGCGACCAGCCCTCGCTCTTGAATCGCCCTATCTATTAAAAAAAACCGCATCAAATTCCGTTGCGTACTTTTAAAGACCTAAGCATACATAGGAACGGACAGACAGCGGGAAGCGACTTGGTTTTATACTGTGTAGTGACTAGACAGAGATTTTCCTGGCCCGAACGATGCAACGATAGTGACTTCCTTCTAATACTTAGTTTATCGATATCTTATAAGTGGCTTATTCCCCCGTGTGGTTGCCGGGTTAGAATAGTGTCACTCCATGTCTTCCCGTGGATGTCGTAAGAGGCGACTAAGGGAATAAGGGCTTGTAGTACTGTTAGGCGATGGGCTTGCAACCCTGTCACTAATACACTGGTAAACCTCTTAGCCTGTTAGTGCAAAATGTGGTTACAGAAATATCAGTAAGTCTTTAGAGTTGTTGGTATTTCTGTAGCTCTGCCTACCCCACTCTGGGAATGAAGGCGTGACGTTATGTATGTATGTATGTATAAGTGGCTTATACGTTTGAAAATATATGAACAATAATACCAAACCAAATCAATTTATTATCAAATAATTTACATTCTTGTGAAGTTGCGAATTATGAAGAAACACTTTGTAGTTCAAACATCCAAAAACAACCCTCTATGATATTGAATATGACTACAGTGTATCTTAGTTTCTTATTATTATTAGTGTTGCACTGATGGGTCGAGGATCCTGTTTCTCGTTTACTTAAATATGATATCAGATTAGTACACATTTTTGATATATCTTTAACGTAGGTAGCTAATATGAATTTCGGTCTTTTCAATCTAAACCTAAGAAACGATATAACTAATACCTGGAAATGACAGAAATCAATCGCGTGTTTTTAAACTTCTACAGAAGTTTACGGCCAGTAATAAAACCTTGAAACTCGTGTTAGTATTTAGCTACCTTCTTATTGCACCGATTTGTGTAAATTTACGAAAAGCTACTACATATATAGCGTCATGTATTCCTCTATGACGTTGAAGTAGTACTTATCGATAACTGGATTGTCGATGTTATTATTATGTCAAACACTAACCACACGGCGTTTGTGTCAGGAAAATCTCTATGTCTAGTAGTGTGTCTAGTAGCAAAAAGATAATCTAGATTAGGCTAAAGCTAAGTTAAGTTTTTGAACCAATGTATGGAAATGATTTTATGGGATGAAGAAGGCTTACGAACACAGGCCAAGTGATGGTAAATGGGGTGTGAGACCCATAAACATTTGAATTCTCAAGACTATAATCCTAAGTCTCTAAATGCGAACCCTGACGACTAAGATGGAATGCCGGTTGTTTTATCCCCATATCGGAACACTACAATACAAACGTTACTGCGTTGGCGGTAGGATAAAGGGTAACATGGTGGTACACAAGATCCCAAGACCACTACAGTCTTAAATGCAGATTTGGAACTAAATCTAGATGTATGTTTTTCCTCTAACGGCCGAACCCTATAAATAAATAAATAAATATCACGGGACAATGTCGCACAAATTGACCTAGTCCCAAACTAAGCTCTAGGCTTGTACTATGGGTACAAGACAACGATAAACATTTATCATAGAGAAATAAATACTTAAATACATAGAAAACATCCAAGACTCAGGAACAAATACTCGTGCTCATCACACAAATGTCTGCCCTTACCGAGATTTGAACCAGGGACCGCTGGCTTCGGAGGCAGGGTCACTCCCAACTAGGCCAACGTGTCGTCAAACCGCGGATAGATAAAAGGCTTACTTCGGGTTGAAATTTGGCATTTGCCCATACAAAATGTGTCAAATTTTATTCCGAAGTAAGGCTATCTGTCCGCGGTTTGAACATAGGGTTCGGCCGTTAGTCGCCGCCAGTAGAACTTGGCAAAAAGCGTAAAACATAAGGGTAATATAACATACTACTTTTGCCCCAATGCCGAGTTGTTAATAATTTGTACAGAATCCCTAACTATTAACGAGTGTACAACTATGAAGTCTGAGCTAGGAGCTATTATCATTAATATCATTATCATCATTAGATTACGATTTATACTAAACCCGCCAGTAACCCGCACGTGGGACGCTAAGAAAGCTGACGAGTCACACGGCAGGCCATTAGCTAAATCACTCGCTACTTCTGTTTTGGTGCTTGTTTTTCATCGTCATTCATGACATGGCGAGAAAACACAATTTTGTGCGGGAATGCTAGAAATGTTTGGATTGATAGTCAGAAGGGGCGAAAAGTTATTACAGATTGTATAGATATCGGAGATTCTGTTTCAGAAATATATCATGTGCACGGAAAACGAATCCACTATTTGTAACAATTAAAAGGACACGCAAATTCCATCATCACTCATCACATCGTCATCAACTAGCAATTAAAGAAGTAATCAAATAACCTACACGCATAGAAAATAGTGGATACATTGTGGCCGAAGGTAGAAAGTACACGATTTATGGACGAGTCGATTTACGAAACGTAGTTGAGGCTCTCTAGTGTACGAGTCTATAAACTGCACTTTCTGCCGAGGCACATAGTGCTTTTCTCAACAACTGCGGGTAAACAAAACATTTTTTTTTAAATAATTTGCGTAGTTGGTACGAAATAGGCGAAGATTATTTATTTTATATGAAAACTATCATATGCATGTGGTTTTCTGACCCCAAACCAAGCCAAAAATGTTATTTCCGAGCAGTGTTGAGCAAAATAAATATAATCATCAAACACCTATTATGGTATCTATGATTTGCCAAGAACTTTGTGAGTTTTATAACCTCATACAAGATATACAATTTGTACCTAACGGTGCATAATGCTCGTCGTCAGTCGGGATTTAGTTTTTAACTACTATTCTCTCCGGGATAGGCCGATCAAAAACCTTACAAAGTAAGGTGTCTCGTACTGGCACACTTTCCAATCTTTCTCCTTATTCACTGGCATTATCTTTAACCTTTCCTAACAAAGAACGAAAAAAAATATTATTTTACATGAATCCAAATATACATAAGGACAAAATATTCAGAAATAGAATCAAGGAGGAAATACAGTTCAAACGCAGTTCGAAGACCTCGTTATTATGCGTAGATTTTGAAATATTATAATCTGGATCTGGATCCATCTATCTGTTTCTTACCACGTTAAAGTTACCCAGGCTATCCAGTAAATATAAATAACTTGTAACAACTTTGCGGTCCAAACAAGGAGTGACAGTGGGACTGACAAATGTTGACTTCATTAAGTTTATGATTGAGATACTTGTATCAGCCGACAGGTTCCGATAGTGACAGTTGGACAGCATCAAAAGAAAAAGGCAGGTTACGAATGGAGTTTATGTGACCATACTGCCTTTTGGATTTAAGCCTAAGTGAGAAAAAGAAATCGGCGCCTTGTCTGAAGTATAAAGGCCATCACAGACGGCAGCTATAACAGAATTTTATGTGTATTACTTTTTAAGAGATATATATAAGAACGCCACATCATTTCTTCGCTGCGGCAGTATGCGATTACATTTCCATAACTTTATATACGGTATGACAATATCCAGATTTCATAACTCTATAAAGGAATGACTCAGATGCATCAGAATAGATTTGCTTTAGCGAGTACAGTCGGCTAAATTAGTGGTTTTATAATACACTCGCCTATAAAATAAACATACCGCTTAAGTAGACTCTTCAAATACAGACGCATTTTATCGATGTTCTTTGTGTGACGTCCAAGTGAAATTCAACCTAAGGTTGAAAGACATTTGGCCATAGCAAGTCAACAACGATATTGTAACTACTTCACTTCAAGGGTGAATCTATAAACTGTACCAGTAGCTGCACTATTGGAACATGACGTTTGCTCTCCAGAATCTAATGCCGAAACAACATTAAATACCAAGTATTAGCAATGTCTATTTTCGGCTGTCGACTCGTAAAAGTATCAAGGTTAGTTATACGTTGTAAAAGCCAAATAAGTGACAGCAATAAAATTTGTAGCTGTCATAAAGTTAAGTTGTTCTTTGACTACTACCAAAAGGGTCTCTTATAAAACTATAAAGCATATAAAGCCTATTGTTACTAACCGGTAACACTTTCAAAGATATGAAAGAAAAGCGTAAACAATAAATGGTAGGTATATCTAGACCAGCCTAAAAAATAATATAAGAATCTAGTCGACTCGTTGAAAATAGTCTAACCCAAACAGCTTTCAACTTATCTGAAAACACTGTTGACCAAAATTAAAAGGTAAAAAGTAGTTCGATATTTGAATTTTAAAAATAGTGAAGTAAAGGAAATGTTTAACGCACTCACCGGCCATTGTTGCAACTGGCTAATCAATCACAGATTCAAAATTGAAAGCAATATTTTTGAAACACAGGCTTCCCTTTGAATATTATGCTCGGACTGACTGAATCCAGAAAGTTCGCGCAGGAATGCGTTCTCCCGCCATATGTTTCGCATTGAAAACGGTAACTAGAATTGGCAACAAGCGCTATAATGTTCATTGTTGCATTTGATTTGCGAAATTATTTCCACACTAACTCAAAATATGCAAATGTTCTTAATTTTACATTGTTAATCGTCTCTGGGTAAACGACCTCTTTTCACTAAAGTCACTGGCACTAAAAACGTACCTATGTAACGAGAAAATGTTTTTTTTTTAAAATTTGGAAGTGCGTTCTACTAGCGCTGACTCTAGTCGTGTTCAAGGATTATTTTGCAAGTGACATTGGTGTTTTCACGCAGCGTGGGCGGGCGGCGACGCAGCCCGGTGCAGCGGTCGTTGCACCCGTGACGTCACAGGCTGCAGCAGATAACAACCTAGACTACCCATTGGATCGATAACGATACTGGAGATAAGCAAGCAATCACTTTGTAATAAAGAGCAATGAATATTGATACATAACAATTATATTAAAATCAAAAGAACTATTTGTATTTCGTTCATAGCAATAATAGCCAATGACGTCCTTATTAAATATAATAAGCGACATCTATCGGTAGAGCTTGGAACTAATAAAACTTTGGCCGCCCCGTCACTTCGACCTCGCCAGCTCGCCTCGAACGAGGAACGTAAGCAACGCTTCATTCATGAATGTAAAGTTACGAGTAAACGCCTAGATGGCGCTGTACGTTATAACTGTTACCTACACAGTAAAAGGCAGTTAAGAAGTTAATCAGGCTTGTCACCACAGTACAATCTATCCCACCGAAACATAAATGTAAAAACCGGGCAAGAGCATGTCAGACCATACTCAGTGTACGGACCGTCCGAAGCGGTTAAAAAAGTACTAAAAGCACAAACAACTATTTATTAAGAGTATTTATTTATATTCCATAAATGGATGCATTAATCGAAACCACCTGGTACGTTGACTAGTTCTAATGTATAATTTTATAGGGAGATAATAACAATTAGTCATTTTAAATGAAAAGTCCAGAAATATGTATATTTTCGTTTTTTTCCTTTACTTGTGATGTAAGACCTGCCTCCGTGCGAAATTTCAAGGCTCTAAGTAGATGGGAAGTGTAGAATAAGCAGTTTTTGAAAATGAATATTTTTTTTTATTGGATAATGACAGGATCTTAATTTCGACACTAGGCTGTTTAGTAATGTATAAAACAAGTTATGAGGGTGGGAAATAGGCCCTGAAGGGCTTCTTGGCGAAGATCCTGTAAATATATCCAGTGCACTGTGTTCGGCTTTTTCTTTTAACAATTTGTCTAGCGGAGGCGGCACGTTCCTGTACTAAAAACCGTTCCCAAAGCATGGCGGGGCGTTTTTAATATAGGAACGCACCGCCTCCGGTGTCTAAATATCTTATCTTGGGTTTGAGGTTATAATTTGTACTGGAATGACAGGTGTCAAAATTAATTTCATTTCTTCCTTTTACGAGAGTCTAGAACATATCAATGTTGTTATTTTTGCATCACCAATATTTTAAGAAGTTGCGCAAGAATAGAAAAGCATTTAATTTACAAAAAACTCGAATAAAATCAACGATGAAAAGCGTCGAGTTGTGAAAGTGACAAATATAACGGTAGAACTAAATGACATATAGTTCTGAATAAAAGAATAATGGCCTATCATAAACTTCCTGAACAAACAAGTGATTCACAACGGCGGGCGAGTAATTTTTACAAATCTAATAATACGGGGACAGAAATACTGGGAGTGAAAAAGTATTTGGCTGAGACCGAGGCTTAATGAGGCCGTTCACCGGTTACCGTAACATCATGAAACAGTTCGTGAAAACCGCGAAACACGTAATTTCCAAAAGTTACAACTGTCTGGCAAAAGAAAAGATTTACAAATCGCGCAGAATTCCGTTCATTGGCTTTGCTGGTCCATTGAACAGTTCAGTTTTAATCCGTTTCACGGTCAGGTTTACAAGGGAAATGTCAATGTATTGTCGCCGTCAGTATGTTTCGGCGTACAAGGCGTGATCAAAAATATCTAATATCGATTAAAAGGATGTTTGGTATGGTCATATCAATAGGAAAAAGTGCCCATAAAAACCCAGTAGGATGGGTTTCTTTTCTTATAAATCCGGTATGCATTTCCATTCCTGAAATTTCCATCCTAGCACTCGTCTACCAAACACGCATTATATAGAAAAAAACAACGCATGGTTTCGTTTTAAAATGAATGAAGAACAAATAAGCAAAACACAAGCTGAAAAAGAAAATCTTTTGAATTTACAATATTGAACGAGGTCAGTTCTAGCAGGAGACAACTTTCGACTCGCTTGATGATTGATCAATATACCTATTTCAATTATTTTCAGACCTAAGGCCGAAGCATAAACAGTGAAGGGTTTCTTACAGGTATAGACACAGTTCTACCAGTCATAAAGACAGATTTGTCCCTATTACTACCTGGAAATTTTCGAGTTTTATCAGTTCATTCATACGGCGTTTGTATCCTGTTTTCGAAAAACTCCTTCCTGCGTAGGTATTCCTCTGTTCTCTGTTGTTGTTTGTCACGAATAAATGTACTTCTTTCTTTCTTTCTTACTACACACCTCTTCTTAAAATATCCATGTTTTATTTGTTTATGAAGCCATTTTGAATACTAACAGGAACGGTGTAATTCCTCCGACAGACACACTTCTCGAGACCTTCGCGTGCATGAGCAAGGCCGGGGCCCGGGATGAATGGAGAAAGCGTGTTAGCCTAATTTAACAAACGGGGGGCGCCGCGGCTTTGAATTACATTTGACACGCGAACCAATACCGAAATTGTACAATGAAACTAAAAAAATTATAAAACATGATTTTTATGCAATCATGTAATTCTTTAAGGCCAATTTTTCAATCCGCAGATACATAAAAGTATCTGTCATTAACTAAAATATGCTTCCTTTGTTGTGTATTAGGAAAGGAAATATCGCATTATCAAATAAAAATATTCGAACCGGCCTTAAGTAGGCAAAGTATAGAAATGTAGGTACCCTGACTCTTGTTTCTTCTCACCGACTTCAATACATTCGAACGACCAAGCCCCTCATACCACGGCTCGGCACCGGTATAAAAAATACCGGTTCATACCGGTTTATTTCGGTTTTGCTCCTAGGGAACGCGAACTTTTTGAGAACATTATTCGAACCTTAATTACTTAACCGGTTTAATCCACGAGCAGCGAGTCGAGACACCAAAAGTTTTGCACTGAATAAAAACACAAAGCGGCGCTTGTTTATGGTGCGCGACGTGCGTCTGGTTAAACCGGTTTTTTAGCTCTATACCGGTAAATTCGAAAAGAACTTTACATTAAGGTTTCTCCAAAAATCAGTTATTTAAACCGGTTTATGCGAACGAAACCGAAATGAAAAGTTTTTGCGGCAAGTGCATGATAACAGTTTGAAAATTTTAACCGGTATCCGAGCCCTGCTCATACATAAATCAGTACGCAAAAGGCACTTGTTCGACTAAAACAACAATAGGTAATATGTACGTGATAGTACAACTGTATGGCAACCTCACTGGAAGTTATATTCGGGACAGAATAGTAATTGTATATATATAGCCCTTTCCACGAAAGCCAGGTACCTAAAAACCGAGGGATTAGTCATATTTTTTAACTGCAACCGAAACTGACTGAAGGTAAAATACGCCATAAAATAATGTACAAAACCTAAAATAAAAGTTTCATTTTATTAAAATTTAAGTAAAACCAAAATGGGGACAAATGGTTTGAAAAACTTTAAACATTGCCGTGCTAAGCCGAAGCATAAATGTAACAAAACATTGAGACCGTTCTAAGTGGTTTCACTTTTTTTTTTGTTGAAAACCTTCTGGCACCTCACACACCCTTATAAATTTTCTGTAGCCTATGGAACACACACGTTTGAGACAAATCGTACGACAATGACACTCCATTTGTTAAAATCAGTCTTTAGCTCAGAGAAACATCCGATTTTTAAACACATACTAGGTACAGTCGATAAATTAAGTTTAAATATATTTTTTCCAGTTTAAATTAGGTAAATCACTACCCTTTGCTATATGTACTGTTACTATTTGGAAGAGCGATGTCTCCTGATACAGATATTATTATACCTAATAGGAAATCTCCACCATGATGTAGCATGCCACCTACTGTTAAAACGAAATAAAATTTATCATTTATCATTTTATCATTATATTTTTTTTGGAGTGTTATCATCAGTTTGACATAATACGTCAATTTGCCTTACCGAGTTAAACATATTCCACTTGCCATTAGTCGTATGTCTTGTCGAGAAATTGAATGAAGGCGTGATGTATGTCAAATATACCGATATTTCCCGAAGATGTCGACTTGACAGATCGATTTTTTGACCCTAAAAACCCCTATGCATTTTCATCAAAATAAATAGAGCCATTTTCGAGAACGTGATTAAAAATATAAATACAAATATTGCTCGTTTAATACTGTTAAAATCATAACCCTTCTTTATGGCTTCGCGCAGTTGTGTAAAAATAAAACAGTTCCAGGAAGGGAAATTGTAAAATGATTAGTGGTTACTTTCACACCATATCATTAAAACAACTGTCATTTTCAGCTTTTTACGTCTCCTCATTGTCCCATTGTTCAGGGCGTTACGAATCTCTTTCCTACGTAATTAGTAATTACAAACCTATAAATGCATGAAAATCTCCGCAGCACGCGAAGTTTCGCACGCTTTCTTAGCTTTCTCTGATTGGATATAAAGATCGTTAACTTCTTCTCAATACTATCGTATCATAAAACGGACTATAAATGGGAGAATGGTTTCCCCAGGCTTCATTAGTGTACGAGAGAAGTTAATGCGTTTCCGGATTTATGGGTAGTAAGGCTTTAAATACAACAAGACTTTACTGCCCGGGGTTTTCTTGTGAATTCTGTTATTAACTGAGGGCACATTATTTAATCTGCAGGTAACAGTATCTGACAAATGATTTTTTGCAGTAACCTTTTCAGGGAAGGAGAATGATAAGTATGATAACATTGATGACTTTAACTGACGGATACTTTTATCTACGGAATGGGAAAATCGTGGGTAAAATAGTCAATTTTGGCGCTCCTACAGTAACCAGTAGTCTTATTGCAGAATGAATAAAGTAATTGTATTTAAATCCTTTGTCCAACGACATTATCAAAATCTAGCTAAACTCTCACAATCAGAGCGCGTCTCGTTGAAATTAAGTATTAAACTAATAAATATCAATAAAAGTATAACTGTGCTGTAATAAATATCTCATTATGTAACACCCCGACGTTCACAGGCCAATTATTAGCTCCTTCATAGGCCGCAATTGCCACAAACTATAATCAAATTGGCAATGAGCTAATATGAGCCAATTAATGACTATAGGTACACGCCAAGGAACTACTATTATGTCAACCCAGTACTAAATTGCAAATTAATGTCTTTAATTTATTCATCACCATCATCATCAGCCGCAAAACGTCCACTGCTGACAAAGGTCTTCCACAAGGTTATCCACATCGATCGGTTCTTTACTGCTTTCATCCAGCCGTTTCCCGCGACCTTTATCAGATCGTCGGTCCACCTTGTGGAAGGTCTGCCGACACTTCGTCTCCCGGTTGGCGGTCGCCACTCTAGAACCTTATTATTTAAGCTCGTATTAATTCAGGAGACGCATATATTTGTAACTTAATCTACGGTATTCATGTATAAATATAAAATCTCTATAAATAGAAACTGTTTCAGTATCTAATACGAGGCAGATAAGAAATCAATCCTAACACATTGCACAACCTTGAAGTTTCTGAATATCGACAATGTTGATACGAGTAGCAGTAAAACAATGCTAAACTTGTTTGTTGCGTGAGAAGGAACAGTAATAACAGCATTTGGTTCTTTGAAGATTTACTTCTTATGATCTTCTTCTACTTGATTTGAGGGTTGTCTTTATGGCTGTGGAAAACTGAATAAAAGTATTTAATCAGTGCGTCCGCGTCCTACCCGTGCTGAACTGGTGACATACGGAGCCAAGACGTAGACACGCACGGTTCGATTAGTCCAAAAACTTAAAGTTACTGAGCTAGCTATGAAGAGAGATACGTGATTGGGGGGTCGCGCGGTGTATCTGTAATCTCTAGTAAAGGATCGAAACCGTGAGGAAGACATTCAGCAGAAAACCAACGTTACCAACATAGCTCAAAGAGTTGGCACGCTGAAGTGGCAGTAAGATTATTGTATTTGCCGTAGAATTCACCACCGCTGGAGCAGACGAGTTCTAAAACATACTCGTTTGTATTTTTCTTTCATTATTTGTTTTAAATGTAAGTAGTTGTACCTTAATGTCTGTGACACCACTGGCACCTTCCGTGCTTTCACCGAGCGATCCACACGGAAGACCAGCGTTGGCTTCACAGCCAACATATGCTGAGTTTGGACGGTTTTCGCAACAATTAGCACTAGGTTATATGACATCATAAATGTTTTTCTTTCGTACTTACTAAAATGGAAACCGTGGATTGGCAAACAAAGCGTAGAGCGTTCTGCGACTAGAGCGACCATATAAGCAACGGAGCTGCCAACTGGTGGAGAGCAACCGAATTGAGCCGAAGATTGAGCTGAGGCGTGCATGGGAGAGGCATGTCCAGCAGTGAGCTGACGTGGCCTCGTTATGTTCACTTCACACGTATTCAAACGCAAGTTTAAATCTATAAAATAAACTGCCATATACACAATGGCTCCTAAAAGTTAAGTCTCTTTCTTGCCAATACAAGACGAAACCATAAGGTTAGTTTGTAACACAAGTGTTTACAATACTGCCCTGCTAAGCCAAATGGCAGTATGTCAAATAAGTCTCCTGTAGCAATCAAAACCTTATTACTAACAAGAGAAGATTGAATCTACTTTGGCAATTGAATCTGACATACTGTGTTTTAGCTTAGGAGGGCAGAATAACGCTTAGGCGCTTATATACCAAATATACACAAACAAGGCGCTGATAAAGTCTGACCACGACTGTACCCACACTGCCACTGACATTGTTATACTTATACTTGTATAACTGTACATCTGTATTACTTTATATAACCTCAACGTTACATAAAAGGTAACGTTACTCGTCATTTATCATCGCAGACATCAATCGGTTGCGAACAGACGCATTTGCGACGCAGTTTCCATTTCAATGACTAGAGACCAGGGCTGAGATTCAACGGTAAAAACGATATTGCCTTTGACGTGTTTCCGTATGGTCAACGTTTTGATAACTCTTATTTACGTGACAGCAATGGCGGCCGGGTTAAAACCAATACTAAAACACGTCCAACGCAATATCAATTTAACCCAGTAGAATAGAGGCTCAGATAATCGGATGCATACTTGCAAGTTCGCGTACTACCAAGATACGATAAGATAATCATTTATTGCCAAAACTGTGTACATAATATTATAATAAAATGTCATGCATCACAATAGTCCCGAGAGAAAAGTTAAGTTATTGTAACATTTTTTGGATTGCATTAACTTAAACTGAATAAGGCTGCTCAAAACAACGTAAAAAATGAGAATGAATACGTATGTTAATAAACATTTACATATAGGCGTGTCCGGATCGCTACCACCATCTTATCCATTAACCAAATGCCAAGCAGCAGTGTTCGCATTGTAGTGTTCCGGTGTGAGGAATGACAACCGGTGAAATTACTAGCATTGAGGCATTTCCATCTTAGTCCTCAGGGTTGGCAACGCATTTGAGGTCTTAGGATTATAGTCTTGAGAATTCAAATGTCTATGGGTCTCAGATTCCACTTACCATCAGGTGGCCTGAGTGCTCGTGTACTTTCTCCTTACCATAAAAAAACAAATCGTCATTAACTAGAACGAAAAAAAACCTAACTCAAAATTAAGTAATCAAATGATTTACCGAGACTTTGAAGTCCGTTTCCCTTACCCTATAGTGAACAAACAATGTCCTGACTGTCCTATCTTTAATTATGATACCAGGAAATGTAATCCAGGTACAATATAAATCTAAAACGGGCCTCGACTTCAGACGCCGGCAACTCAGGCGCACTAATTAAACCCTAAATAGCCGCGTTGTTCTACCAGAGAGCATACCTGTTTCAATTGGCAATTTACACTGGTTTCTATTTGCTCGGATTCTTGATACGCTAATTAATGGAATACGAATAATTAATTATGAAACCGCTGTTAAAGAGCGCTGCAGATTGCCTGAGAAATTAAATAGATGAATGGATTTAACAGCATTTAGGTGTTTTTTTTCGGATATTGCAGATATATTTGTGTGATGAGCACGAGTGTTTGTTCCAGAGTCAAGTTTTCTATCTTATTTAAGTACTTATTATATAAGTATTTATATCGATGTCTAGTACCCACAGTAAAAACCTAGAGCTTAGTTTGGGACAAGATCAATTAGCGTGACATTGTCCCGTGATATTTATTCATATTTATTTACTGACAAAGTATTAAACTTGGGTTCAGTTTATTCTCGATCTGAAGATAATTTATGCTGTCGTTAAGGAAGATGGGAGAATGGATGACGAGAGCTAAAGATAGCTAACGTCGAGTAGTCAGATAAATATTTAAGTAACAAATAACAAAGCTTTTGTGAGTGATGCTATCTAATATATAAAATTCTCGTGTCACGGTGTACGTTATTGAAGTCCTCTGAAACGGCTGGACCAATTCTTATGAAATTTAGTGGTGGTAGGACCCTGTGCAAGGTCCGTCCGGATCGCTACCACCATCTTATCCATTAACCACCCGCCAAGCAACAGTGTTCGCATTGTTGTGTTTCGGTGTGGGGATAAGACAACCGGTGAAATTACTAGCATAGAGGCATTCCATCTTAGTCCTCAGGGTTGGCAACGCATTTGAGGTCTTGGGATTATAGTCTTGAGAATTCAAATGTCTATGGGTCTCAGATTCCACTTACCATCACGTGGCCTGAGTGCTCGTAAGCCTTCTCCTTAACATAAAAAAAAAAAATTGGTGTGCATATCGGGTAGGTCTTAGAATCGGCCAACATCTATTTTTCATACCCCTAAGTGATATAAGAAAAAAATGCAGCGGGCGAAGCCGCTGGCGGGTCGCTAGTAATCTATATAAATATTATTATTAATAATAAATAATCTACAAAAATAATAAAAAAGAAACTGACTGACCGGCGGACTGATTAGAATAAGAATAAATTTATTAATAGAAAATAAACGGTTTACACATAAGGTGCAGTATCCTGTGGACCCCAAGCAAGGCTGAACTTGATCGATCAAGGCACAGCCGAAACCGCTGGACAGTGGACCTAGGGACTTGAAACTTGGAGGAAATATGGAAATCTAGGGGTGCACTAAACAGGGATTTTTGAAAATTCAACCCCTAAGGGGTTAAAATAGGGGGAGTAGCGGGAAACTAATTCTACGCGAACGAAGTCGCAGGCGTCCCCTAGTAACTATTAAATAGAACTTCTGATTTAACAGTAACCTCCACCTTCAGAGTTGTTAACTGGCAGATTTTGATCAAACTTAGGTAAGGACCACACCGAATAAACTAGCTTTATACAGGTTCCTGGATAAGGTGCACAAACGAATAGAAATAATGTTATATCACCGACAAAAAAATATCTCGCCTCATATGAGGTCTATTGAGATGAAACAAACGGATTTTTAATCCTAGAGCATTTTCTGTGTCAATCAAATAATAATAAATTAAAAAATATCCCAACCACAAAAACACAGGTTTTTCTTAAAAAAAAATGTGCTTATTTATCGGAAATTCCTGATAATTCCTAAATATACCTAAAATATGCCCATAGCTATAATTATTTACTAACTCATCCATTATCTTTAATTATATACATACATACATAACATCACGCCTTCATTCCCAGAGTGGGGTAGGCAGAGCTACAGAAATACGAACAACTGTAAAAAGACTGGTTATCTTTAATTGTTTTTTGTTACGTGTCCAATGCAAACGGGACATTTTTGATGAGCAGCGGTCAAAGATATTATGTCGTTTAGTATGTGTTGCGTATTTAGTGTTTTTTCTATTGTTCGGCGTATAATTTAGTTTTTTTTTATTTGATTGACACAGGAAATGCTCTAGGATTGTAAAACCGTTTATTTCATCTCAATAGACCTCATATGAGGCGAGATATTTCACTTAGATCCGATACCTATCCGATCCGATTTAATCTTTATATATATAAAAATTGAGGTGTGTGTCCCTATATTTCACTTTATTTGTATGTGGCAATAGGTACAAGGCTCCCATTGTGCACTATGGTGGTTGCAAGTCAATAACTATAAGGGTGTGAAAAATACGGGGGTTGAAAAAAGTTAACTTCAAAAATGTGAGACTATCATTGATCTATAATGATCTGGATGGTTCTAGAAAATTTCTAGAATTATCTGGAAAGTTCTCAAATATATCCCTAGATTCTGATTAAAGAGAATGTTCTAGAAAATTCTAAAATGTATTCGATCTGGAATGTTCTAGAAAGTTCTGGAAAGGGCTGGAATGATCTAGATAGTTCTATAACTTTCTGGAATAATCTAGAAAGTTCTATATTGTGTAAAATTATATATATGTCGCTCTTTCAAGAGTAACCGCTAAACAAAACATGTGTGTATTGTCTAATGACAAAAATGCTGTAAACGTTGTTTATAAGGACATATAAAATAAAACTTCACATACTTTAGTTATAGTGTCGTAATAGAGCATTATAGAATGGCAGTTGTTTAGAGGTTGTTGAACACCTGAACTACGCAGGCTGCCACAAGTCAAGAACAACAAATAACTCTTTCTCAATTCAATTCTCCCTTTTTGAGATAGTTTTTTGTGTTCATGGTAACGACGTCGGAATCCTACACTGAGCATGTTCCGATATGCTCTTGCCCAGTCTTTCCTACTTTCTTCTCCATTCCTCTCTTTTATTTACATCCATTAAATGTGACAAACACAACAACAACTTTAAACAAATGCAAATAGTGGTATTGATACATTTATTACGTAAAAACCTAACATTAATAAAAAAAATGAGTAAATGGCACCAATGCATATAAACAGAAACTATCATCTTAATACACGTTTTATTTTTAAACGAGCGACTACAAAAAGACAAATTGTATCAGAAGGGCAGTGAATATACTTTATCTGGCAATTTTATTCTGACTCACCGCAGACGAAGTCGCGGGCGGAAAGCTAGTTCTTAAATAAAATTACACCTACTTTTTAACGACGGTTAAATTGCATTTTGTTTCATCCCTATTCGTTTGTGCACCTTATCCAGGGACACGCTGTATTTAAAAAATCGTGTCAAAACAAAATCGCGCTCATCCGTTTGGGAGCCACCATGCCGCGGTAAACTTATTAACCCCTTTGTATTAGTAGGGGATTTAAAACAAAAACCCGACATTAATATTTGCTCAAAACATTCGCCGTGTAAGCGCACCGATAGTTTTTACGTCTACGTCTAAGTTTGAAGTTTGACCTAAATCGAAAGAATGAGTAACGGATGATGACGCAGTGTTGATTTTGGATCTCACCATATGGTCGTCAAGAGTATCACTAATTCAGTATGTTATTAACTTATTACAATAATAAACCACATGGGCGTTGTTATCAAAACAGCTGTTTAATTGTTTGGCAATAATAGCCGTGGCTGGTACCCTGGTAAATTAAATATCTAAGACCTAATTGTAATGCTTTTTACCCGTTTTACCATCGTATTTTTTGTCGTCTTTATTATCAAGTTAACTAGGTATCATACGGTTGACAATACAATAACAATAGGGGTAAAGATAATTCAAAATAAAGATTCCATTGAGTAATACTAATAATATAAATGTGCCTTAGATATTGTATTTGAAACTAGCGGCCCGCCAGCGGCTTCGCCCCGTTGTACATTTCTGACTTTCCCGGTGGATTTTTCAGTTTTTTTCTTTCATAAGAACCTTCTCCTGACAGTAAAAAACACAATAAAAAAAGAATTAGCGAAATCGATTCAGCTGCTCTCGAGATTTGCGCTTAGCAACACATTCAGCGATTCATTTTGATTATACAGAAGATACGTCAAATACCATTATTATGGTTTCGAAACGCCGCCGCAAGAAACTACTTCAACTACTACTGCAACTTAAGGAGCGTTTTAATTATTTTAATTCTGTCAGAGCACCTCAGAACCTTTTTTTACCAGTTCCCTGAGTTTTACACGAATTCCTTCAAAATCAAGGCTGTAAGGTTATGGAATGACTGTAGAAGTAAGGTTTGCTGCCTATTGCAAATTTTCAAAGCAAGATAAAGGTTTCTATCGCTTTCGTCGTTTTTTTTTATAATTACCCCATTTTTTTGTCTACTTTTTATTTTCCCTACTGTCCCATACCTCGTGAGTTAGCATTGTTTGGCTGATTTTTAGAAATGTATGTAGGTATACTATATTATATAGATAGATATACTTTTGTATTTCGTGTATAATTATTCAATGATTTACTTTCTGTATTTGTGTATTTACATTTTTATGTATAAAAGTCGATTAAAGTCCAAAATATAAATACATGAAATATTTCTTGTAGTTCAGTTTCTTTAGCTTGACTTCTTATGGAATTAGTTTACCGCCTGCAATGCCAGGTACATTTCGCACTTTTAGAATTATAGTGACCTAATTCAAACATTTTCAGCTTTCGATTTCGAGTCATAAATTTAGTACTATAGAGACCTAAGTCGAAATTCAAAATATTTGGATTAGGTCACTATAATTCTAAAGATGCGATTTGTGTCCTTAGCTATTTCTCTGTCCTTTATCTACTTAGCGGTAAAACCGCCTTGAACTAAAATGTACTGTTCCGTGTTTCGTTTTTCGGTGTTCAATAAAAAAAATAGAACAGTTATCATCTCATCGGATGATAATAAAGCAACCAGCACGTTCAATTTAAATGAGTCTTTTTTTATTGACCCCAAAGTTGCAGATTAACAATAAAACGTAGCATTCCCTTGGACCGAAGGTCCGCGGTGACAGCCGGCGTGGTCCTTATATATAAAGGCTTTCGTCCTGACCTTCCGTGTGAGTCAGCAGCGGCCATATTGACGGCGACCTGTATATCACGGTCTGACATACAGACGGAAACTGAATTGATAATCTTGTGTCAGTAGACCTTTACTTTAGTTGGGGTTTTTGATATTTTACGTCGACTACAAAGAGATGTATCCACTTTTGGACCTTACTGCAATGCATTATGGTAAATAAACTAAATAATTTAAAAAGAAAAAAGTTGGATTTCAATACTTAAGTAATTTAGTTTACACTCTTCGGATTTATTTTATTTTTTATCCGTTAAAATAGTAGCATCAGTGTTATAATGTATATATGGAATGGGCTATATATTAGCTTTCATTTGAGAACTTTATTGTTTAAAAAAAAACATAAGTATTTCCCCCCATTTTTACGCAGGCAAATCCATAAAGGCGTTTAGGCCACTTTAGGCTATGCGTTGCGTGCCCATAAATAGACATACATATTTACATATACGCTGGAAAAACATAATCCTCCTTCGGGCAGTCGGTAAGAAGTACATACCTAAATAAATCTCTTTGTAGTCGACAGTACCATCACCATCACGAAGTTAATTGCTGCGGTTTTAAGGAAGCAATGTAATGTGACGTAAAATTGAAAAAGTAACATCAAATCATGTGGCGGCAATTCACCTGGGGCTCTGTTCTACTCGGATAACCATATGGCTTTTGACATGCTGTAGTGCAACAAAGTTATTTGATAAATAAGAACAGAGATCAGCGCCGCCAATACGTTTACGTTATTACAAGTATATACGATGAGGGATTGTGTATATATTTATCTTTTACTAACCGTCCGTTTGACTGTCCTATTACGATCTGTATAATGACTGTTCTACATTTTCTTAAGGTTATTTACAGTTGTGTTAGCTAATGATCACGAGAATTATAATAGAAAGGTTAAAATATTAAACTTGCCCCCTCGAATCACAATACAGGTAAAATGTACAGTTGACCAATTAACTCTTTGATTTAGTTTTACTATTTAACTATAAACGTGAACAATTATAAAATACTTGAAAAACTGGTTCTAATTATAATTATCAAAAAAAATACGCGCTTTATAAATTCTTCAATCCATTAATGTTTAAATTATTTAACATTATTATAAAACGGATATTTGCGCATACACCGACTGAATTAATTATGGCGAGTTGAAAAACATGTTAACTATTTATAATGGGCTAACATTACCATAAATATTAGAATTATAATTTTGTTTCGCGTCTTCCACCTAACATAGCCATATCATGTTATATACCAGCCATATATGTTATAACTTTAAGACATATGGCGCTGTAGATAGGCGTTGCATAATAATGATGGCACACCACTCGTATCGTTCGTTTGCGAACAACTTGTATTACGAAACACTAATAAATTGAAACTTCAAACAATCAAGTATTAATGTTGTTTTTAAACAGTTGGGATGACCATGGTAATATGACTGTCTGCCAAAAACTTATTTCCAAATACCATATGACAAAAATCTAATATATAAAATTCTTGTGTCACGGTGTACGTTATTGAACTTTAATAAAATTTTGTGTGTATATCGGGTAGGTCTGAGAATCGGCCAACATCTATTTTTCATACCCCTAAGTGATATAAAAAAAAATGCAGCGGGCGAAACCGGTGGCGGGTCGCTAGTGTTCTATAACTTTTAGAAGCTTTTCATTAACTTGCAATGAATGTATGTACAGTCAATTGCATAAATATATATACGTTCCCAAGACGTCAAAAATATCTATACACCTTTATGCCACTGGCAATAAGGTCCATATATACGTATACATATATTTGACGCGATGGCTGTATATAAACTGTACCTATGTTCGGGTCAAATCTTGCAAGGAAGTTTGAAACCACTTCCCGGGGTCCGATTGAACTGAAATTGATTTATGCGTCGTTGGACTAAAAGTAAATATGGCGATGTATAAAAATGTCTACATATAAAATAAAAATTGGTCCGAGTATTAGAAAGCCAATACTTCAAAATGTCTAAGTCTTATCAAGTCGGAATATAAAAATGACTACTTTCAAAGTATACAAATGTCTAAGTCTTATCAAGTCGGAATACTTATCTTTTTATATACGCCCGAACTTATGTAAGTGGACATTTTTATACATCGCCATATTTACTTTTAGTCTAGTGCCGCAACATATTTATATTTGGTCTAATATACAGGTGGACATTTCTATACTTCGTCGAAATTATATACGCACGAACTTATGCAAGTAGACATTTTTATACATCGCCATATTTACTTTTAGTCCAACGACGCATAAATCCTGAAATTTGGTATCCTACGTAACTTCGATGGCAATACAATAAAATGGCACCATCGAGCTGGTCTGATGATGGAGTCGGAAGGATAAGCAGTAAAAGCCTTTGTAAAAAAGTACAGTCGGCAACAAAAGCTTGTACATAAAATATATTTTTTAACAGAAACATCAGAAAAAAGGAAGCCGAGAGATTAACGCAGACTGTTTGGACTCAACTTCAGATAGCAGGCATCACACTTTCAGTGCCATCAACTTAGTAGGCGGGTCTGTTTCGTATGGAAATCAGGCGTCTCGGCATTTAATGTGTAAAAAAAACAAAGTTTACGTTAAAACTCATAGTAATACTTGAACACCCTTGCCCTTGCGGTATAATTCGGCCCATGTACGGCTAATAATTAATAACACGACTTTGCCATTCATACCAAAGAAAGCCTGAGGCCACCAAACCGGGTGGTCGGAAGAATTACCAATTCAATGCTCATGACGCCAACGGTCTGTAAAAGACTACACACATTACGAACACGGGCACTGACTGAATGGACACCTTCAGTGTCCGCGACACGCTGTTGTGATCAAATTGCATACAAAAACTAGATGCTGGGCAATGAGAGATTATAAAGGCAGACGGCTTCCAGAGCGTAACGGATATTATGTCAGACGGCCTCGGAAAGGTCGCCCTTTATAAAGCCCGGTTTACGGCAAGATCTCAATGGCAGAAACGGGTTTTCATGGCCTATCGATTTAAAAATGAAATAAAGAACAAGTTCAAGTGTCAACGGTTATTAGTTATCGCTTTTAAAGGCAATGCCGATAAATTTAATAGTCTTATTCATGTATCGAATAAAACGATGGAGATATAACATCGCAATATTCGATTAACCTTTGATTTCTATTTACTGGTTATCATTACTAGAAAGGAGTAAGTATTAGTGATGCGTTGTTTATTTTTTTCTTTCGAAAGTTCAGACATTATAATAACTTCTAAATAATGTATTCATTACTTAGACAAAAAGCTATAAAAATAGTATCATAAAATCTATTTATCAACCTAAACCCAGAGAAATAAATTTAATCGGAAACCTAATCAAAACTTATCAAATATTACATTGCACAATAAACTATATACGTATTGTCCCGCTATTTCATTCGCTCATTTTGATTTTCTGATATATTACATATCCGAATGTCACTTAAGAATATTATATTATTCTTATATATGCTTTCAGTGAAAATATTTCCAAAATCGGAAACCTTTTCCTCGTACCAACTACCAACCAACACGTTATCACGACTCAACCATTTTATACTTCATTGTAATATAACAACAATTAGACGGAAAATAAAGATTCAGTAAGTAGGCCTAATGTTTACACGTCAAAATCTACCTGCGCTTCCCAAGAGGAGACCATGTTGAGAAGAAACGCCGCAAGAAACTCAACAGTCAAACAGTATCAAAATTACTCAGTTAAAAGCCATGTTAAGCAGTCTAAGTCTGTTTTAGAACGTTTATAATGCGAGATGCATGAAAGGGTCGTGGGTGGAACGGTATTAGCAATATTAGCTAAGCCCTAGATTGCAAAGGGCAGGAATGGTAAGGTCTGCCCACGGGCTGCAATCGATTCGCAACGTAAGGCCGTCGAGTATTCTAGAAATTTCCATGTAATTAAAACACAGCTGCTTTATTTAGAGAGAAAGACTGAACAATAATACAAAGAACACCAGAGGCTCTAATAAAGTTTCTTTTAATACATTGGAACGCCTCCAAAACAGTAAAAAATAACTTATTTTCAAATGATAGTAGGTCAGGCCAACTAAAATCAACTTTTAGTTAAAATATTGTGGGACGCCAAATTCAGTTTGTCTGATTATCATTGGCGCATGCAAAATTTGAGGTTTCTTCAATTCCTCATCAGATTCTGACTTGGTGAAGATGGCATCACCTCGAAAGTACAAGTAGGTATACCGTATCGAGCAAAAAAAAGATTTTTCAATATCGTTCCACAATTGACGGAGAACATAAAAATAAACATAATGGGTAATAAATCATTGGAGAAAATCCCGAAGAGGGCGGCTACGATTAGTAAGCAAGTTACATTCTGAGAACTTTAACGACTGTGGTAATCTGAATATAATAAAGAAAACATAGGCGACCACGTAAAAACTCACGTCACGATATCTACAATCGTTCACTGTATAAGAACGCCCATTCTATAGGTCAATTGTAAAGGCGAAAATGATCTTTTGGGTTCTTCAGTTAACACAACATTATAATAGCTCAATCATACTCCGTAATTTACACAGTGGTTTCGGTATGACATGTGATTTAAGATAATGTCTTATCATACGCAAAACTAATTAGATATAAGACAAAGAATATTAATGACATGTCATGTAGGTACCGAGGAAAAAGGAAAGTGCAGATCTCCAACAATTATCGAAAAGATTATTGCGAAGACCATGATTGCCCTCCACACTTCCCAGTTCCCACACATTCACACGAATCTTCCAGACCTAACAATCCCACGTCCACATGCAAACAAACGTAAACAATTATAAATAGCTCAGTAGCATTTTAAACTTACTCCATTAAGAAGTTAATGGGATAGTTAAAGTCAATTTAATATTTGCCCCACCCACGAGTGTTCCGGGAATAGACGGCCGTCATAAAGAAGCGAACAAACCGCAAAACATGTAACTAATGCTAATGGAACCAAATTAACCCACCGTTCAACAATCGCAATGACTTCACCACTTCACCAGACCTCGCGATTTGTACCGCTAAACCAACAAGCACTGCATTATGCAAGTAATCGAAGTAATAGAAATGGCTTACACGGGTGCAGATCTAAATAAAACACGGGGCAATAACAGGCTTGGTTGCTATCATATTTGTCGTCGAAACATTATAGATAAGAGCACCGATTACAAACCAAATTGAAATTTAATTGATTGAAATATGAAAAATCGTCAACGTCTTGGCAGCTGACGTGGAAAAAGAAAACGCTTGATAATTTAGCAAAAGCTAACACAAATATGTGTTGACACATAAAACAACACACGCAACTAAACACTCCAAAAATAACAACCTGGCAACCATCGCCGGAATTACAAAAGAGACACGCTCCTGCGAGCAACACCCGTGAGCCCGTAACACAAGTAATCGTGCTGTAAATAAATAAACAAGCACTCTAGCATGACTACAAAAATAAATGAAGTGCATAGAGCGCACAGAACTCTCAAAACACAGTTGCACTTTTACACAACGTAAACAAATCCACATGGCCCGTCAATGTTGATTCGATCAATCTCTCCCCGGCATAACATAATATATAATTATTAAACAATACTCACAGCCGGGCGATATTCCGTTCTCCTTCATAGCGCAGCGGAATGGATAATAAGTGCCTGGCAGCACCTTGCCATACATTGTCCGATCCATCTTCGGCCAATCACGAGTTGTTTTTTAGAAATAAAACACCCACGGGCCCAACACTAGGCTTCGCGAGCCATAATCACTGCCTACACTAGCGTCCGCGTCCCACTCAGCGAGAAAATGCAGAAAACACTTGCAATTATACAGTTACTAATTCACTGACAGGACTTAAATGCACTTAAATAACACCTTCGAGTCCTGCGTCAAGGATGACTATGACAGTTTACTTAGAGGCGAAACAATCCACTGGTCATATCGATAATATTGATATTATGCATATTATCGGTAAGCGATAAGCGGAGTGATAAGTGATAACGCGGTGTCACAGAGGTGACGCCGGGTGAGCGAGGAGAGTGTGCGTCGGCGTCTCAGTCACGACTGCGGCGCAGGTGGAGCGGCCGGCGCCGGCGCAGCGCTCCAGCACAGCCTCCGCCATAGACAATATTTATACGCGACCAAGAGATTGAGTGCATTCTACAAAATCGATCGTCGGCTAGTACTAACTCTTGAGCGGTTGGTCAATGTGTCATATTTAAAACAGTAGCTATCATTCTGACATAAATCACACGGCCGCTAATGTCACCGCTAAATCAGGCATTCAAACGCGTAAAGTTAATTTGCATATAGTGTTTTCACACATCAAAATGAGTTATTGTTATTGGGAGCGACAATAAAGTAATCCGTCTCGACGAGGCATTTTAGGCATAGCACGGCCCTTTGAAGGCGAGAAACGCAATCAATCACGGGTTCCCTGGTCGTATTTATTCTAATTCCGTGCCCGGTTCCCGCCAAAATGTAGCGGCGACATCCGGCGCTGCGCGGGAGTCGCGTGACACTTCCGCCTCGTCGCTCTCACTCTGTCACATTCCTCTAACGCTTCACGATAATCACTGGAAAGAAAGCTGAAAGCTTTGATGTACCATTTAGGTTCTATGAAATTCATTAATAAAATATTTCCTATTAAACGCAACCACAAAACAAAATTTATTACCCAACTGCCCGCAGGAGTGTTATTATGATTCAACTGCTTTTAACAATAGCAGTTTGCAGTACGAGCGCTCGCTATGAATTCACGGCGTTCATTAGAACACTGGTTTTTATTTTTACGACGGGTCTTCCTGTGGCCCCGCTTGTTCCTGCGGGCTAATAAGGAAGTCAATATTTGAGCTGACCTCACGCCGTGGATCGAGCACGTGCAAATACAAAAGAAATGCACACGCGTGGAAACAGTGACTATACCTGTGAGAAACTTTCCAGTAAGTAAACAGCGAGCTTTAACTGCAAGCTGAATAGTTAACTATAGTTTCTGTACGTTGCCACGCGATTTATTAACAATATAACGAAAGATCAAGCTATAAAATAAAAGTTACAACGAAAAGCTGAAATATAGTGAGCGTTAGTAACACGCGTGCCAAAAAATCCCATTAATGATTGCTTATGTCAGCACTTTCGTGTTGAAAAAGCGTGCGGCAGTTTCGAGGAGAATTGCATTACCCGTAGCAACCATTTATGTATCTATTAATTGGACCCCAAATATAGGGAGTAAAATGAGGCTAAGGACAAGAAAAAGAAGGTTAAACTTATTTGTCTAGACTCTACAAGAGCATTGCGCTTTGAAACCGCGCCAGAATCAATCTTGTTCGACTGCCAGCAGAGAAATAAAACACTACATCAATACACCAACGCCGTTTTGTAAACGTTTAGGTTAATCGTAACAATATTTTCACTATTCCATTTCCCACAATTATTGTTTAGAAGCGATTATTATAATTATTATTTACTAATTAGCACTTCATAAAAGTTTACGATAAAAATAATCTTAATTGACAATAGCAACGAAGTAACAGAAAGAAGTAAATAATTAACTTAATTACTGGATAAATCATCAAGTGATCATTTTAGAAAGTACCCCTTTCAAAACACGCCTTTCACGTCACTTTACCAATTATCCAAAATTGCCATATCAATATCACCAGTACCACCAAACGACGTAAGAAACAAATGCTAACTGTCGAATTTCTAACCTCAAAAATCCAAAACTGAACTCCGACGAATTTTCCGCTTTATTTTCCACGGTTGTGACGGACGCGTATATACGCAGGGCACGCGCGCCGACTGCCGGCGGGAACGGTCGCCGAAAGAAGGCCCTTGTGGTGGTGACGTCACTAACGACATCGCATTATCAACAGCCTGATTCCCCACGGCGTCATGGTGGTATTACGGATAGATTAAACTGAAGCTTTCATGGGCGCAAATTTCCGGCATTCCGAGCAAGCGATAATTTATTACATATTAATGAGAAACTAAAATCTGCATTAAAAAACGGAATCCTTAGGCCAACAGCGTCCCTTTGCTAGTTATGTAAACAGACCCTTTCATGCTGAGGAATGTACTCTATACATTGCCTGGATGTTACAAAGAAGTCTCCTGTACGGCTACCACAATTTGTATTTTCTCGCTTGTCGCTCTGGCCGTCTCTATCGTTACATACTTGATAGAAAGGGAGATCAGAGCGAGAGACAAGTCGCGGACAACCTGTGCTAGCTAGGGCCTCTCTTCTACTATATTGCCTTTTTAAGAGATGAGGTTATTGTCATATAGTTAGATTAAGTAGTCAGGTTCGTGAGTCAGTTCACCAACCAGGTTTATTAATCACAAAAAAACACCTTCAACGATGTTCGCCGATGTTTATAAACTGCAGCAGTAGCGGTTGCGGTTTATTAAATAGTCGTTATTTTTTGGAACAGGAAACCACGGTGTATTTGTACAAATTTTAAGATTACGTACAGGACAGGGTACAGGAAAAAATTGGTTGTACGGCCAAGGTTATAATCAAAATTCAATAAAGGAGGAAACATATAAACTTTACTAATCCGAACACTATGGGAGACCTGGGATACTGGGAGACCGAGCATTCCTCATTGAAAACGACTTTTTCCGAAAATGACAACTTGACTGATCGAATATTTGCCCTCTATATTGCAAAATGAATCGTAATCGTTAGAGCCGTTTTCTAGAACATTATTACAAATACACAAACATACATAGCATTATACCTTCATTCGCAGAATGGGGTAGGCAGAGCTACAGAAATACCAACAACGCAAAAAATATTTGTTGCTAATTCTGTTACCACATTTTGCACAATCAGGCAATTTTTGTTATTACAATTATTGCTCTTTTAATAGCATACCATAGGTTAGACGTAATAGAGGGATTAGAAAAGGGAAACCTGCATACATGTAAGCTCACATCCAATATTGGTCTATTTCACCATATAAAACATACATACATACATAACATCACGCCTTCATTCCCAGAGTGGGGTAGGAAGAGCTACAGAAATACCAACAACTGTAAAAAGACTTGTTGACAATTCTGTAACCATATTTTGCACAATCATGCTAAGAAGTTTACTAGTCTATTAGTGACAGGTTCACCATATAAAACTATATGTATATTTATTAATTTTAAATGTATGTATATTTATACGAATTTGATTGCTATTTTTAATTTTTGTACGATTAGTCATCCTCTGTTTTATTTTTGTCTCAATCGTTCAAAGATTAACTGGAAGCGATCCCTTGAAGGGATAAGTTCGCCTTTGTACATACCTTTTGTGTTTCAGTTTCGTTTTTTACTTTGCTATCTTCTGTTTGTGCAATAGAGTTTACATACATACAAAACTCTTCTGTAAGAAATTTCTGCTGCTTCAGTTCTTAACAAAAACAAAAAAAGTAACTATTGACGCTTAATAGCTAAGATTCGGTGCCAAGTTCCTGATTTCCATAATAAAATACCCGATACCTCGGTTTCCTTCTCGGCATTAACAGTATCAACACAAAAAGGTTATAGTAAGCGTGATCGTGCTCATCCATGGAGAACAGAGCTTATGCTCACCGATTTTGGACCGGGTCAATTGCTCAACGAGGTCACATTCGAAAACGAGCCAGCACCCGTTAATTCATACTTATACTAGTTCTGTATCGTTGTTTTTATATTACAAATAACGAGATAGGGATAAAGCGTCCAAAGCATTATACTTTTGATGAGTAATCCACCTGGTCCTTCGAGCCGGATTTTAGGCGTGCCGCGCGGTTACATTGCCAGTTACGAGTGTTGCGACACGACACAAGCGAAGCACAACGACACAATTAACTAAATTAAAGTCAACGGGAGTGGGCACGGGATTAACCGGGAACTGGGCGTGATAATGCACTGTTGGGAATTCTTTACGCACCATTAAGATAGGCGTGTTTTGAAAATTAGTCGACGAGTTTTATCATGAGTTTCGTTATGGTCGGAGTGCATTAAAAAGGGGAGATAATTAGCGCCTAGACAAGTAATCGGTACCTCTCACAAAATGAATTAAATCCTACTAATATTATAAACGCGAAAGTTTGTAAGTATGGATGTTTGTTACTCTTTCACGCAAAAACTACTGGACGGATTTAGGTGAAATTTGGAACGCAAACAGCTTATACCCTGGATTAACACATAGGGTACCTTTCATATCGCTATTCCCTCGGGAACTGATTTATACGCGTACGAAGTCGCGGGCGGAAACTAGTCTTAGATAAAGTGAACATAATCAAAAGTAATTTATGTAAAAAATAAAGAATTGGACGCATATTTCTTAATTTTCACTTTTCTGTTGGTTTAATTTACACAGGGCAATAGGTTTTATTAAACTTTATTGCTTTTGACGGGTTTCCGTATTGTCAACGTTTTGATTGCTCTATTTACTTGACAGTAATGGCAACCGAGTTAAAAACAATATTATAACACGTCAAAGGGATTTTACAGATTTAAATAGAGGCCCTGTTTGTCTACGAAAACCAGAGATTGTGGATTCAATTTGCGGTGGAGACTAACGGTACAAACAGCCACACAATTAACTGCCCATTAAAGACGGAAGTGAGAAAATGTAGAAAGAGATGAATATAGATTTTCCATAAGAATCTCATGTGCACGACCAAGACAGTTTCTCTCTGTTTATCTTCATTGGTCACTCAGCTGTGTGGGCGATTGTACTCGTAATATAGGTATTTAAAACTAGTATAATTAATTGCCAGTGATCGAGGAAAACGGTGCAAAACTTTAACAAATCTTACATTACAGCCATGAAGATATTAATAATCCTTATAACAAATCCGAGACAATGATATAGAGTTAAATTGAACACTAATCTGCCAATAATATTCTTATTCTCTGCTGTAAGTTCTCCTTTATCTGCTTTACAAGTTTTGTTAAAGTTTTGCATCGTTTTCCCCGATTACTGATAATTACTATTTATGTTAGATCTGCTCATTTGCGTCCTTTTATATAATGAGCCCGTGTGGTTGCCGAGTTAGAATAGTGCCACTCCATGTCTGAATGTGGTGGATGTCGTAAGAGGCGACTCAGGGAATAAGGGCTTGTAGTATTGTTAGGCGATGGGCTTGCAACCTGTCACCAATACACTAGTAAACTTCTTGGCCTGACTGTGCCAAATGTGGTTACAGAATTATCAACAAGTCTTTTTAGAGTTGTTGGTATTTCTGTAGATCTGCCTACCCCACTCTGGGAATGAAGGCGTGATGTTATGGATGTATGTATGTATGTATGTATGTATGTATGTTATATAATGACGTCACGATCCCAAAAATACACGTTCATTGCTCAAACTAGACGTTTAAGTAAAGCATGAAAACAGATGCCATGCTGGCAATATATTTATGCCACCATTTCAATTTTCGCCGACAAACCTTTGACAAATGCATCGTTTCGCAACCTATTCATTTGCCAACCCGCCTTTTTTTTCTTAAACTACAAATATTTCAGGACTTTTATAAAACCAACCTACTCTAACCATAGGGTTCTACACGATTGTCCTGAAATAAATCCGGAGTTATTTACAGTTTCGGAAAAAAACGCGGGCTGTCAAATGATATGTTTGTGATATGAATCATTTGTGAAACGTTTGTTATGAAATGGTATAGGATCCCTCTCCACAAGTTATCGGTAAGAGCCAATTTATCGGTCGCCTTTATAACTTGGTTGTTGTGAGATCATACAACTATAAAAACAACAAAACACCTACATTGTAAATTGTAACCGTTGCATCCATGGTCATTACCCGCCATCTATTCTTGTTTACTATCAGACTATAAGTAAAATAAATACCGAACTGCTATTGCCTACCAATTAAGTTTAAAAATACATCGAAGGTATGCTACTGGAGTTACCGCATTGGCATGCCGGCATGTTTCGTGTCAGTAGGGAATGCAAGGCATTAAGTGACAGCTATAAACATTGAAATATACGGGATTCCCTCTAAATTAAGAACCCTTGGGAACTCTGGATGTGTTGAGTTGGAGAATTTCTGTAATTCCAAGGATCTAGAGGAGGGATTACCATATTTCAAAGGAGTTCTTTAGAAGTCAGCTATTAAGCTTTATGTCTTTTACAGCATTTCGTGAATCTATAAGCTATCATGTACCTATTTCATTTATTTCTAACTAGCTTTTGCCCGCGACTCCATCCGCGTATATAGAAGTCGTTCATCGCTACTCGCGGTAAAAAGTACTCTATGTCCTTCCTAGGGGTTCAAGCTATCTCCATACCAAATTTCCTCGAGATCGGTTCAGTGGTTTAGCCGTGAAAGCGTCACAAACAGACAAACTTACTATCACATTTATAATACTAGCTTTCAGCCGCGACTCCGACCACGTAGAAGAAACCTATCCTACAGTATCCTATGTCCTTCCCCGACACTCAAGCTATCTTCATATCGAATTCATCTTAATCAGTTCAGCATTCTGCCCTGCTAACATAAATGGCAGTATCTCAAACAAAACTCCTGTAGCAAATGCATAGGATTGAATCTGCTTTGGCTAATGAATTTGAGATACTGCTTTTTTGCTTGCAGTTTAAGCGTGAAGAGGTAACAGACTGACAGACACACTTTCGCGTTTAAATATTTGTATGGGTTAGGATGGAATTGCAGAATGTTGGCTACACAGTCCAAAATCTAATAGACCCAATCCTAGTGAAAAAAGGGATCTATATCCTACTACGGTGTGATTTAGGACTACAAGATATATTGCATAAACATAATACATCGTATTATTGTTGGTAAGATCGTATTAGTATACCTAGGAGTTCATCCGACCATTTTTATGATGAAAATCCAGGCGTTTATACACCCAATACTGATGAAACATTCAGGCAATCAAATGAATTAGGTACAGCTAGAGTGGACTTGTATTGTTTCGTTCGTAATGTCGTCAAAGATAGAGCTTCAACTGAATTCTATAAACGATCGCTTGTTGCATAGGGTGAATTACGATTCTATATTCTCACGGGAGCTATGAGCGGCGAGGGGCAACATGCATTTTTCTTCCTTAAGCTCTCTGGAAAGTGGTTTGAAAGATATGGATAACTGTATATACGAAACAATTGTCGTATTATTTTTTCAAGGATATACATATATGACCCACTGCAAAACACTCTATACTAAATCGACGATAGGTCACAGGTGTTGTTCAATGTCTAAAATATACGGACCTAGTGGACGAATAGTGGAGTAGACGGATTTAGTGATGGTAGGACCCTGTGCAGGGTCCGTCCGGATCGCTACCACCATCTTATCCATTAACCACCCGCCAAGCAACAGTGTTCGCATTGTTGTGTTGCGGTGTGGGGATAAGACAACCGGTGAAATTACTAGCATAGAGGCATTCCATCTTAGTCTTAGTGGGTTGGCAACGCATTTGAGGTCTTAGGATTATAGTCTTGAGAATTCAAATGTCTATGGCTCTCAGATTCCACTTACCATCAGGTGGCCTGAGTGCTCGTGTGCCTTCTCCATAACATAAAAAAATACCTTTTAAAGAAGTTTGCATTTATTTCAGAAATGACTATGTTTAAGCGAATATCATTACATTAAAATATTACGTAAATTAAATGAGGATGCTGGAAAAACAATTTAAACCTTAAAAGAAGATTTAAAATTTTAACAAGTTTTGATTCTAAATAAAATCTTATTAATCGTGGCAAAACTATGTGTATTGCGTTTTATATGCTGTTTTTAAAACTCCTGAATCGTATCAACAAAACTCAATTCTGTGTTTCATACATGTTCCCTATCGCTTTGAGATGAGTCAAGTCGCACGTGTCGCCGCGGTTGTGGTCATGCCTCTAAACCCTTATATTCCATGATTAACTTCAACACACAGCTATAAACGCGTTTGCTTAAATGTTAGCTTGTAAAGTGCCTTTAACGGCCTTTACGTGGAAATTGGCTAGCACAGGCTCTTTAGCCGATTGCGAGGGACGGGGCGGCCTCGATTGGCGTCATTAATCACCCAGCCGTCCGCTATTGACGGGTGGCTATACCATGCTGTTGCTGTCCTAATTGTATAGTTTAAGGGGGCACGTGATCAGTTATGATGTTAGGGCCGTCAAGAGCTAACAGCGAGCGACCGTGGTGCCATCCCTCTCAGGAAACGTGCTCGTTTGTGTCACTTCCAAACATATTTTTTATGATAATGAGAAGGCACACGAGCACTCAGGCCACCTGATGGTAGGTGGAATCTGAGACCCATAGACATTTGAATTCTCAACCCTGAGGACTAGGATGGAATGCCTCTATGCTAGTAATTTCACCGGTTGTCTTATCCCCACACCGGAACACAACAATGCGAACACTGTTGCTTGGCGGATAGGTAATGGATAAGATGGTGGTAGCAATCCAAACGGACCCTACACAGGGTCCTACCACCACTGAATAAGAAAATGGATCGACTATAATCTGTGCACTGTAGAATCGTGCATTTGACAGCCGTATTTAGTAATTGCAATCACTTTTACTGTGATGACAAGAGAGGTAAGTATTTAAAAAAAGGCGATTATTTAAATAAACTCCTGAACGGCGTCGCTAGGTTTGTACCAATGTCGTATTTATGAAAAGTTAAAGAAAAAATCTCCCTGTTCGTATGGCGGGCCTCACGAGATTACACGGTTGACCTTCCTGTAGATTAAATTTCTCTACATTTTAAATGCCGACACCCATACAAGTTATGGATGGCGAATACGCGTCTATGCAAAAATGTCAAGACAATAAAACGGCTAGCTATAATTAAATTACAATACAATACAATACAATACAAAACACTTTATTGTCCACCAAACAAAAACATTACACAGAAACACAGAAATTAGTTCAATAGATAGATTAGTCCGGAAGGGTTATAAAAGTTTATTAGAAAAATATACATAAATAAACTAGCATTTATCGCTATTCCCTAGGGAACTGCCCAACTAATAAAAAGGAGTTGATTTCAGACTATAAATCTCTGTGGCAAATTTTATTTAGATCTGTTCAGCCGTTCTGGCGTGATTAAGTACCTAACAAATATCTAAACTTTTTGTATACCTAATATCGTAGTAAGATATACACTGTGCCCAGTTGCCATCCGGCACCCGGTAGGGGGAGATTTTAACATTCCTGACCATATTTTAAATTGAAAATGTTGTAATGTTATACTAGCATTTGTGCAGCACTGTCGTCGTAGAAGTCGTTTATTCCCTCGGGATAAACAGTAGCCAAGTCCGTTTAGTCGTTATGGCGATGTTAAGTAACAAACATCCAAACTTTCGCATTTATAATATTAGAGAAAATAGTAAGAAGATATTAAGATTGCATTGTTATTATACAACGTGTTACAAAATAATCCGTAAAAAAGAAATTACGAAAGTAGTGTCAACCATAGTATACTGTATACCTAAGATACTGAACTGACGTTATTTAATAAGGGTTGACACTACTTTTGTAATTTCTTTTTTATGGATTATTTTGTAACACGTTCTATTAATAACCATAAATTTTGCTTATATCCATGTGCTTACATTATTGTTACATTTCTTAGTACCTAATGCCATTTTCCTTCATTGCCAAGCATCCACTGCCGTACTATGACACGTTCCGACGCTTCCTCAAGATCATGAAGACGATAGGCAGATAACAAAATATGTATTTTTTTTTTACACATCACACTAGTAAATTTCTTGGCCTGATTGAGCAAAATTTTGCTACAGAATCATAAATAAGTCTATGATCTCTCCCTCAACTATCTTATCGCCACCCTTGAAATAGGTACATTGAGGAGTTCCCATGGCCATCAGTGACCATCATGATGATCAGTTTGACCAAATGATACTTTTTGAATGCAAATGCTACACTTGTTACTGAAAATAACAAAATCCCTATATGTATTCCTATAATATTTGAGTTTCCTTGATTTCTCCCAAATCCCCCATCAGATCTTGACGTGCTGAAAATAGGACCAACTAGAAGGTAACGAAAAAAAAAAAAAATTGGTCCAGATGTCTTTGAGTAAACAGGGAACATACATAAAGAAAAAATAATATCCAAAACAAACAGACAAATTCAGAACTTTCTCTTTATTTTGAAGTTGGTTAAAAACACTTGAGGTTTCCCACCTACCCATACCTATACAACTGCCACTTGATTATTTCTGCTAGTTGCTGACAACAAAAGACATTATGGTGATCAATAGAAATTAATTCCATTTTGAACCACTGTGATATTTTTGGTTAATTTAGATGGTGTCGCTGTCATGCATCTTGCTTTGCTATGCTTGCCTGATTGTGCAAAATGTGGTAACAGAATTTATTGAGAAGTTTTTTTGAGTTGTTGGTATTTCTGTAGCTCTGGCTACCCCACTCTGGGAATGAAGGTGTGATGTTATGTATGTACTGTACTTGTTGTAAGTTCTTATACCATACCTCCAGTAACTTGATCCAACTTGTTGTCTATACTAATCAAACCAAAATTAAATAATGTAAGTGGGAATGCAATTTCATAAATCTGTCTCAATCTTATTTTTCATAGTATCTCACTAGTTTCATGACATGACCCATCCAATGGCTATTGGATGTTGTATAATGACGTTTGCTTTCCAAAAATACAAGCAAGTATGATTCACTTAATATTGGCTCCATAATTAGTACACTGTGATTCATGCATCCTTACTACAAAACCCTACAGATGAGTAATTTAATAAGCAGAATTATAACAGTACCGATGCTTATAGTTCATCTGTGATTTAATATTACAATCTAAAAAAAGTTAACTGAAAAATGCACCATTCCTAGACAAAGATACAAAGATTAAGAGTAAGAAACGTTGCCATATCTCTGGAAATCAGAAATATGATCTTCAGTCTCAACGTGGTAACGTTGTAACACACGTTAAGCATACACAGGGCGAAGAATTTGGCAATAAAACACGTCATAAGGACAACAGAGCAAGTTAAACAGGTTATGATAACAGCAAATCAACTCACCCAAATCGTCCATGGTGTTTTCTGGAATCTCCCGGCACTTAAACTATTTTCACTTGAGCTTTTAGTTTGGCACAGTCAATTAATAGTAATAAACATTATAAAGCTTGATAATACTTAAGAATACTGCAAAGAAAATGCAAGAAATAACAACCCAAATATGGCAAATAGCGAATTGTTTGGAACTGTCACCGACCGATGTCAGCTGTCAGTGATAAGTTCCAACTATTCGAGCCTACGGCGGAAACGCTCAATGGGTCGCACTTGGCACCTGGCTCAAATAGCTTACACTGTCATGAAAGGTACGTTCGAAATGTTTGTCATTTAATAATTCAGAGTTTTATTTTACACACCTTCTTTTATTTGAAATCCTTTATAAGGATAAAGGATTTCATATAATATATGAATAGTTGTGTTCATATCTATATTAGGTTATAGGAAGAAGATATTTCTTATTTCGTTAATCAAACAGCCGTTTTTATTTATTATTTGCGAGACGTGAACAAAACAACATTCCTATACCAACGTTTTTGAACGTGCGCACTTGCTCATCTTTCTTGCATTTTGCATGTATCGATTAAATTCGTAGATTTCCTTGGTCTCTAGCAGTTTAACATCATCGTATCAATATGAGTAATACAGGAGAGCAGTTAACCTTGGCACGGGACATAAAGAGGGCCATTGAGTTGCTGGAGAAGCTACAACAAAGTGGGGAAGTGCCTTCTACGAAGCTCGCTGCCTTGCAAAAGGTGTTGCAAAGTGACTTCTTAAACGCCGTCCGTGAAGTCTACGAGCATGTTTACGAGACTGTGGACATCCAAGGCTCTGCGGACATCAGAGCTTCTGCTACTGCCAAAGCGACGGTGGCCGCATTTGCAGCAGCGGAAGGTCACGCTCATCCTAGAGTGGTCGAGCTACCGAAAACTGAAGAGGGTTTGGGATTTAACGTCATGGGCGGAAAGGAGCAGAACTCTCCTATTTACATCTCGCGAATTATCCCCGGCGGCGTCGCCGACCGTCATGGCGGACTGAAGAGAGGGGACCAACTGCTCTCTGTAAATGGGGTGTCAGTTGAAGGCGAGAACCACGAAAAGGCCGTAGAGTTACTGAAGCAGGCAGTTGGCTCTGTAAAACTGGTAGTCCGTTACACTCCCAAGGTCCTGGAGGAGATGGAAATGAGATTTGATAAGCAGAGGACTGGCAGGCGGCGAACCAACTTCAATTAAAAGAATAATAATGTTTCCACTATAATATTGCCTTTGTCATACCTAGGGGCACTATAAAACAATTTTTACTTTAGTAAAATGTATTCTTGACTTGAAGTATTGTATGTTATGTATTTGTTGATATTTGACCTAATTTAGGACATTGCCCTAGAAGTGGATGGTTTTTAACACTAAATATTTTGTAAGTTGGCAATTGTTTTTGATAATTTATTTGTCACATTCAACACCAAGCCTGAGGATTTCCATAAAAAACAGACCTGGGTAGCAGGTTGTTAGTGCTGAATGTGTTATGCACATGTGCCTGTAAACACAATGTGCTTCCTCTATTAGTAACTGTAAACTGAACAGTATTACCGGTTCACTTTATGTAAGCACCAATATCTTTTAACATATAGTCATCAGTTCAAGTTATTAAAGGGTATTCAAATTGATGCCAAAAATAATTGACTCAATATTATCATAATGTTTTTTTATTAGTTAAATTACTTATATTAGATTTAAAGCACATTATTATGTATTAAAAATATAATGCAAGTTGCTTAAATCAATTATTTAAAGTATATTTAAATATTTTAGTCAGTTTAAATATTATAAGGTACTGGAATGAGTTATGTAAGCAAATAAAATTAAAGAGAGTTACAATTTGTGTTTATTTTACAAGTATTTACAGCATAATCCGTGAAATATTTCACCATGCCTCAAAGGTTCCAAACTTGTAGTTTCCGTCTTTTTTGGTCTTCTTGGCTGGTGTTTCGTCAGACTTGCTCGGCTTGCTGGGGCCCTCTAGGTTGAGGTATTTGCCAACCCCACTCCTGAACACCTTGAGGGGTTGTATAGATGCTTTTTTAGGTTTTACTCCTGGTCCTGTTTCTTCTGCTTGTTTCTTTAATTCTGCTGCTCTTTCCTCCATTAGCTGTAGAAGTAAAAATATATTACTTAAAAGAACATAGCAGTTTTCAAACTAAATATGACAAACATAAATACATTAGTAAGTAACAAGAGGTCTTTTTGAGAGTATACCGTATACAAGATTTTATCCAATGTCGTAGTGACAGAAAAAATTGTATGGCAACTCTGAAAATCCATCACAAGGAGTCTATACGAGAAAATCTCGTATTCGAAATATGTTTTTTGCCGTATACGTAGGGTCTTGCCACCGGGGATGCGAAATTCTCGGAACTATTTTATCGAATGCGATACTTAGTGGCGCTTCGTTTACGTTGATTCGTTCACACGGACAAACCGGTTTCTCGTACACGAGACGCGTGTGGGGTCAAGCAGGGGGAAGAACGCATACGTGAAAAAACCGAATGGACGTCGCACCATGTGAGCAGCTGTCTCGTATACGGTAAAACCCTATGCGAGAAAATATCGAATCGAATTGTCGCCGTGTGAACATAGCCTTTGTCTTTAAAGTACTGGTAAAGTTGGTTCAACTGTATGAGAGAGTGAGATAGAGAGATAAAAGCCTGAAGACTGTTTAGGAGCGATCGCGGTGCAATAAGTTACTATGCATAATGACATAGTGTTTATTAAGCGTAATATTAAAGTTATACTTTGTCTTAATCAGCATTTACATGAATAAATTGCATTCGATTATTATGTGAGGATTCATCACCTACGAGACCCACGTCAAACTTTGCAATAAAAAAAAAAACTTGTCTAAGTCAAATAAAGTTTAAAATCGCTTTGACACGTGTCCTAAATTTAGGCCCTTCGGCCTTACGTACATGAATATATGGGTGCGAAATTTGACGACGCTTTTAACTTGGTAGTGACACTAGTGACCCTGCCCTAGCGGTCTGGGTTCGATTTCCGGAATATTAAAACTATTTTAAAGCTATTTTATTGAAACACCTTTCACCTAACATTTCACTAAATCACTGTGCAGAATTTTCATTTCATCGAAAAGTATTCCTCGACGCGTGAGTTTTTTTTGTAGTCACCAGTCTAGAGCCTAATTTATATTATTAATGTTGAAACATCATGGTCGTGTTTGATAAAATGAAATTCGATGAAATGATACAATCAATGAGTGAAATTTTGTCAGTTTGTTTGTTGTTGTTTCTCAACCTCTTATCTGATCGTTTAGTTTGAATAGTAGTATTTATTATTCTTGAAACATGAGTGCTTTTCCTACTAATCAATTAGATACGATACGAGGTTGAAAAAGTAAATGGTGGGTTACCATTACAGACATCTCGTGTGTACAGTTGCCAAATTGGGGTATTACCTGTTCCTCGGCCTCTGCGAAGGGGTCCACGAAGACCTGCGCCACCTCGATGATGATGTCGTGGATGGGCCGGTCCTTGTTGTCCACTCCGATCTGTTCCATCACGTTGAGCGTGTCGATCCCGCCCACCAGCTTGCCAAAGATTGTGTGCTTGCCGTCCAGCTGCTTGCACGACCGGAACGTTATAAAGCTGGAAGTAAATCATTCTCTACCAGTCAACCTCAAGGTGAAACAAATAAGAAAGAAGCTAGGTGCAATAAAATGACCTTAAACTTAAACGTTAACTTTGTCAGTTTTGTGACGAACATTTGCCAGGTCATTGCCCGTGGTCCACCTAATTAGTTCACCTCTGTCGTTTCTTAATTTGTCTTAACTAGGGTACTCTTTATTTTGAAAATGCCCATTAAAAGCAGACGAGCTGCGTCGTAGGAAGGTGCCACGTGACCACGAACAACCGCATTCGGCTATGGCACCTCGTCGTTAACGACGACGGATGAGTCCCCGAACCCTCCGGCCGACGTACCTACTGTGACGGCGGGGGACGGAGGTGCCGCCCACTGCCCCTCCACCACCATAGTGTAGGTTGCCTTTCTTATGGATAATGTAACCTATATTTTGTCAACGGACCCTGTTTAGTTAATACTTACAACTGCGACCCGTTGGTATTGGGTCCGGAGTTGGCCATCGACAGCACCCCGCGGCCGGCGTGGTGCAGGTTCGGGCGGATCTCGTCCTCGAACGGCTTCTTCCAGATGGACTCGCCGCCCAGGCCCGTGCCTGTAGGATCTCCGCCTTGGATCTACGAAAATAAATAAACTTAATTACTATCAGAATATCTATATATGAAAAGTGGGTACCTTTTACCTATGAACTACGCGTACAAAATCAGGCTGGTTTAAGCTATCTATTATAATTGTATATTATATATTAAAATTTACAAAAACAAACAATAATCAATAAATTTAAAAGTGATGAGCTACAAACACTTCAATAATTTCTGTCATACATAACTGTCATAATCAAACATTTAAAAATTAATTAATGTTATAAAAGCATTTCTCAGAAAGCCAAGCATTTGGGTGAATCAACTTTTAAGGTACTCCCCAATTTTCGACATGTCTCACTATGTCACCTTAATTTGGTAGAATGCAATATTTTTTTTTGATGTGGTCAATATATTGAATAAATCAGACAATTAAACTTACTTTCTAGCTGACAATTTTAAAAATTCTTCTACGATTTACACTAATATATCAGGTAACGCAGGGGACGTCGTTGTCCCCGGGTTTTGTATGAAAAACATGCATTTTCCACTGCGTTACCATGTTTTTACAAAATTATAGAATTGGTTTATGATTATGAATAGTGAAATCCGAAAATCTGATTATCTAATTTTAACATGTGTAAACCATTATCAATCTCACATATTCTAGTAAGTTTTTATTAGCGTGTAGAAAAGGAGGACTGATTCACCCATTTATCATGTTCTTAAATACTAGCGAGTTCTTACCTTTGAAGACATCAGGTAATTTATTATAGATAAGAATGGCCATCTCACACGAGTTTTCGAGGTCAGTGCCAGTTTAACCATCGGTTTGTGCAGTTTGTATTTATATTGCGACCTAACCTTTCGTGGGCACATGTTCTGTGATTCAGTAAAAATATTTGCCTTGGTCACGGCATCACGCACGGCTGGACCGATTTCGCTAATTCTTTCGCCGCTCGCTGGTTGCGACCAGCGCGTGAGCTCGTACGAATTTGAGCTAAATAGGTGAGCCCTGCATGCCTCCACCCAAGGCTGCTCTAATTCGTTCCCACCTTAAAATGAACTCACCATAAAGTTCCTAATGGACCGGTGGAACTTGGTCCCGTGGTAGTAGCCGGCGTTGCAGAGCCGGATGAAGTTGTCGCAGGCTTTCGGCACCGCCTCGCAGAACAGCTCCAGGTTCAGCGGGCCGTAGTTCGTGACGAGCCGCACGTATCCTGGCCAGGAGAACGCGTTTGGTAACCGTTTTTTTTTTATACTAGCGACTGCTCTGAACAGTAGTTTAGATTCAAACAGAGGTATATCGTACGGCTTGCATGTGTGCGTGCCTCGACCGTACGCGCCGCGAACCGCCACAAGCTAAATCAACAGGACGGACGGAGCCGGTTCTAGTCGTTCGTCGCCGCGTTTGGTTGCGTGCTCAAGCCAGGTTTAGACTGGCAATAAAAATTGCAGAAGTTTATTGCGGCTTTACTGTAACTTTTACGTTAGAAAAAGACAAAAAATGTACTTCTCGCTCTATCGAAATCAACTTCTGCACTTTTATTGCCAGTCTAAACCGGCTTTATGCAAGTAGTAGAGGACGCCCGCGACCCCGTAAGCGTAGAATTAGTTTCCCGTTCTCCATCTATTTTAACTCCTTAGGGGATGAACTTCGAAAAATCCCTTCTATGATTACCCCTGGCTAGGAATCTAAGGTATGTTCCCTCCAAATTAGATGTTCGTAAGACGGTCAGTTCCTTCTTTTGTATAATGGATATATATATTTTATAGACATTGTTAATACCAAGGGATGAATTCCCAAATTATTTGTCGGCACGTTGGCCTAGTTGGGAGTGACAATGCCTCTGAAGCCAGCGGTTCTGGGTTCAAATCCCGGTAAGGGCAGATATTTGTGTGATGAGCGCGGATATTTGTTCCTGAGTCTTGGATGTTTTCTATGTATTTAAGTATGTATTTCTCTACATAAGTATGTTTATCGTTGTCTAGTACCCATAGTACGAGACTTAGTTTGGGACTTGGTCAATTTGTGTGAGATTCTCCCTTGCCCCCCCCCCTCTGATATTTCTTAGTGCACCACTAGACTTTATAAGGAACCTACGTGCCTAATTTGGAAATTCTGGACCAAGCGGTTTGGGCTGTGCGGTGATGCCAGTCAGTCAGTCAGTTTCTTGTTTTATATTTTTAGATAGCAAGCAAAAATATATGGATAACCCTAGCGCCCGAGCGGTAATAGGTCTCAGAAACACCTTTGCACTATGGCATCGTTCCGTTTTAACGGAATAAAAATTGCCCATGTGTGGATGTGTCGCTGAAAATCCGGGATAGTTGCCACACTTCTTGAAATCACTCTATATCTCTCAGTACAAAAAGCAAAATACTTTATTTATAAACCTAGCCAGTACTTTGTTTTTTTATCTACAAATTTATGACAGTTAAAAAACATTATCTTTAATATTTCCAGCGTATTAGTGATTTTTGCGGACCTATATATTTTGGGACATGTACGAGTATCCCGCATAGGTGATATTTGTCTAATCCATATAAATTACGTTTTTTGCCTTCCCGTGCAATAATATAGATAGACATGCGACACGTTCAACTTAGTGGAAGTTGAATTCTTTCGATAGATTCAAAAAGTAGCATATGTTTCATCCGCGAAACTACAATCCTTCGCCCTAACGCGGTCTCACTTGACGTCGTCGCCTACCCAAAACTACTACCTTTCTTCTTAACGCGGTCGTACTTGACGTCGTCCGCGGCGACGACGGCCGGCTCGTGCACGGTCTCGGGCGCCATCGCCGTCGACGTGAAGCTCGCCGCCACCATGCCCGTGGAGTAGTGGGCGGCGTTGAACTTGTCTGCCACCTGACGGGAACACGCATTCTTTAACACGCATGCGGCTCCGTATAAACTCGATAGTAACTTCACAACTCTAGACTGCTTTACAATACAAAACACTTTATTGTCCACCAAACAAAAACATTACAAAGAACTTGCACAATTTAGAGGACCCAGGTAAACAACAGGCGGTCTTATCGCTGATTAGCGATCTCTTCCGGACAACCTTAGAAGAGATAAGGTGTCAGGTGTAGGGGGGGGGGGGAGGTGCTTTCTGCCCTAGCTTAAAATATATACTTATTACAGATAAATATATACTTATTAGAGTGGGGTAGGCTAAGAACTTTACTAGTGTATTAGTGACAGGTTGCAAGGCCATCGCCTAACAGTACCTAAATAAACCCTTATTCCCTTAGTCGCCTCTTACGATATCCACAGGAAGACAAGGAGTGGCACTATTCTAATTCTAAGCGGAAAATCTCTTTCCAACAGTATGTATTAAAAAAAGACTTCCACTTGTATTTCATAAGTTATCTTTTCATCGAAACACCTTACATTGAATGTATCATTTCATCGAACGCTATTTTCTGCTGACACCTTAATGTTTTCAGGGAATCTTAAACATCTAACCTAACCTAACCTACGCAATTAATGTTTAAGATACCCTGAAAACATTATGGTTTCAGCAGAAAATAGCGTTCGATTAAGTGATGAGTTACCGTTTTCTATAAGTGTAATTTTTGACGTATCTTGAGACGAGCATTACAGTCGAGATCAGAGGGGTTGTTATGACATAGCCACGCTGTTCAATTTAAGCTGAGTGAAAAGAACAGAGCTATATTAAGTGCTATAGCTCTGTCCTTACGCTCGCCGTAAAATGAAATGCATAGCCATGTCGTAATAACTCCCCAGTTTCTTTTAATACGACCCAAGTCACGTACCAAGAACGGATTCTGTAGATGTCATCTCTATTCCGTTTTATAGGGTTAGTACCAAAGACTGACGAACGGCACCTAGATAAGATGACTTTGTTGTCCGTCTATGTCCGTCATTCTGTCTGTCCGTCTGTCTGTTAGGCCACTTTTTCTCTAAAGCGGCTAGTTATCTGGCTGAAATTTAGAACATTTAATGGTCTAAACAAAGTCTCATCATTAGAAATTTGGAACTATTTATTTTTGCAGCGAAATATATTAAGGCATCTAAAGTATGAACAAAGCAAGCAGCAGTAGGACTATTAAAATTTCATACGAATATGATGTACATGCGGAACCCTCAGTGCTCGAGTCCAACTCGCACTTGCCAGTTCAAATTACCTCTTTCTTAGTCTCCTTAACTTCCGGAGCTTTGTATTCTCTTTCCAACTCATTGAGGATGTCCTTTGTTTCAGCTGACACAGTCTTCAACCTTGCGTGGGGATCTTTTCTTAACGCAATTTCCTCTGAAATCATTACATTACAATTAAACTTAGTCAGAAAGTCAAATTAGTTCATTGTATTGAACTGAATTATCTTTCTAAAAAAGTGAATACTGACTCAACAATATGCACCTTCAGCAGAACAAAGGCACAATGTCCAATGTGACTAAAGGGGCAAATGGGCACTCGTCCTACTGAAGGTGCGACTAATAAAAATCTGCAATGGAATGGAATTCAGCTTGGTGTCCATAATAGATAATAAACTAAATACTAAGACCTAATTAACTCATGATATGTCATCATACAAGGTTGCCCATGGTCTTTATGTAGCTCAATGATTAAACCAATGTTGTAGCTAGAATTCTGTGAGTGGGAATTCGTAACCAGAAGGAAGGAAATAAAGTTCAAATACGTTTGCTCTAGCTAGATTCAAATTTTAAACAAAGAAAAATGAACTTTATTCCCATTACCGACGAGACGACACGAAACAGTGGCCTAGTTGGGAGTGACCCTGCCTCCGAAGCCAACGGTCCTGGGTTCAAACCCAGGTAAGGGCAGATAATTGTGTGATGAGCGCGAATATCTGTTTCTGAGTCTTGGATGTTTTCTATATATGTATTTCTCTATATAAGTATGTTTATCGTTGTCTAGTACCCATAGTACAAGCCTAGAACTTAGTTTGGGACTAGGTCAATTTGTGAGAGATTGTCCGGTGATATTTTTTTATTTTATTTACTGTCCGCTTACGTTCCACTTTCGCATATCTGTTTGCTACATGCGTTAATAAACACGAGCTAGGTACCGTAACATTTTTGGGATATCCCATATTGCTTACACTCTTATAAAGTGATTGTATTATAGATTCTACAATATTCCTAATATATTACCATGTAGTTAAAATTTTATTGCCTTGATTTTGTACATCCTAATACACTTCAGGCCTGACGAGGTTAACATCTGCAAATTCTATATTTTAAAATAAAGTGTATAAACAAGATGAAACGATTAAAATTAACTAACCTAACCAAGGTGATAGAAATGCTAAATATAGCAACTGCTTTTACGTCCTATCATAGGTTTTGTCCAGGAGCAAACCAAGCATTTAAGGCTCGAACAGACGGCCAGCGGGACTGTAGCGGGACTTGACGAGGGCGTGATGCGGACGATGTTTTTATTGAGTGTAGGTATACAAGAATAGAGTTATGGCAGACAGAGAGATTAGGCACACATCACATTGACATTTTGCTGTGGGCAGTATGCATAAATAATTTCTGCTGTACTGGTGGGTACGAATTAGAGCAGCCTCGGGTTGAAGCTCGCACGGCTCACCTATTTTGCTCGAATTCGTACGCGCTCACGCGCTGTGCGCGAGCAGCGGGCGAGCCGCCGAGAGTCGGTCTTTTGACCGTGCTCAAAGGCGCCTCAATGTGCGTGCCTCGTGTAACTTGGACGTGTATCCAAGCGTGCCGCGGACAGAACCACAAGTGTGGGCGCGTACAAATTTGATAAAGTTGCTGAGCCTTTCCACCACCATGGCGTTACTTTACTTCTTTTTGTTAAAAATTCATTGTGTCTGACGCCATTTTCAACGAAACACAATGTCGGCTCGCGGCGAGCACGCTCGCTCACCCGCGCCTGTTTATCTGCAACAATTTGGCTCGCGAGCAGCTCGCTGCGCGGAGCGAGCATGCCTCGGGATGAGCCGCACAGATTCGTACCCACCTTTATACCAAAGAAGGCAGCTGTAGGGATAATAGTATAAGAATTTTAAATTTAAAGTTTTGTTTATGAATAGAGTCTAGAATGCTTCGTTTACTACATTGCTGTTAGCCACCTTCTATGGTACTTTGCAGATTTGCTAGCGCCATCAATTACCTTCTGTTTCAACCTTCAGGTTATTTTTAACATGGTGGAAGGTTGATATGTTAAACTTATTCAGATTAGATGGGTCCTGTATCGTAATAATGTCACTTCGAACAAACGGTGTGTCGTTAACCAAGTCCTTATAGTTCTTTCCTTTAATATTGAGCTGCTCAATAGCTTCATATGAAAACACGTTGCCAGTTGTCCGTATAGCCACAATATGAGAGTTCTTCGTGAAATTCTTGAACAGCACTGGACAGTGGTAATCATCTTGAGCGTTTTTAAAAAAGTTCAGTTTAATTATCGATTTTAAGTCTGCTTTCTGAAAACAAAATGTGTTTTAATTAATGTCATTTATCACACACTATTTAAACACTTAATAAAATAAAATAAAATAAAGCTAAACTTGTCCACCTAATATTAATACTTTTAAAATAAATTTCCTTCAGACGCATAGTACCAGAAACGCAAATTACCTTATACGCGGATGACCAGAATTTCATACGTAAATTACCTGATACGCCATACTCAGGCTCGTTCAGGCCGTTTCCTAAAATGTCTGCTTCTCAAACTGGATTTCTTCCCACATTGTCAGTTTCTTATGATGTCTACTTCTGAAAGTGTCTGTTTCCTAAATTATCTGCTTTTGAAAATGACCTTCTTTCCACATTGTCTACTTCTAGCAAAAGGAGTTAGAAACAGACTTCCGCTTGTAATTTGTAACTTGTAGCTTTATAAAACAGGGCTCTGTTAGTAATACGGTTGAACTTGCTACAGGAGTTTTGTCTGAGAAGCCGCTATTTCTCATAAAGCAGTAATCGTTAATTTTCGTGACGTAATGGAAAAGTTACCGTTGTTAATTTTAGGGGTCGGATCCCGTTGGCCTTACTTGCATTTGGCCTTGGCGAGCAAAACGGCTCAGTAGTACACTGACCAAGTAAGCAAAATGACTTGGTTATATAATGCCATGGTTACAGAATTGTCTTAGTTTCAGGAAGACTTACTTTGCAAAACGTCTAGGTCGTGAAATGCACAAGTAGGCAGAATGACTCAATTGTGTAAGGTCTTGATTGTATTGTCTTGAAACGTGGAGATTATCCAGGCCATTTACCTATTAAAACATTATGACATTAAGTCGATTTATAGCCAAGTCATTCCGTCTACTATGGCTTGTGCCAATGAGCGCGTTTTACAGAACAAGACATTTTGCTACCCGGGCAAAATACAACTAAGGTGCTCTTCTCGCCAAGGCTATATGCAAGTAAGGCCAACTGGACCCGACCCGAATCAATTTTAGTCCTTAACTATAGGTACTGTTTTTGGAAAACGCCTATGTACTAATTCCAGTGCCTATGTACTTACCTACCGTAAATATTGAAATTACGACAAATAATATTTTAGAAATATCGGCTTTATTAATTTTATTGCTATCAAATTAATAAAACTACGCAGAGGGGAATTACTAAACTAAATCTGGTCACATGCGTATCTGGTAGTTTGCGAAACTAAATCTGGTCTGGTTTTTTTTATGTTAAGGAGAAGGCACACGAGGACTCAGGCCACCTGGTGGGAAGTGGAATCTGAGACCCATAGACATTTGAATTCTCAAGACTATAATCCTAAGACCTCAAATGCGTTGGCTAAGACGGAATGCCTCTATGCTAGTAATTTCACCGGTTGTCATATGCGTATCAGGTCATCTGCGTGTCTGGTAATTTGCGAAATGTACTTCTGGTCATCCGCGTATAAGGTAATTTGCGTTTCTGGTACTATGCGTCTGAAGGATAAATTTATTAAAAACTTTCCCGCGCTTCCGTCCACGTAGAAGTCGTCTATCGCTATTCTCTCAGGAAACGTCTAATTTTTCGGGATAAAAAATGCCCTATGTCCTTTCTTGGGAATCAAAGTATCTCCATACCAAATTTCATCTAAATTGGTTCAGTATATCCAGAGATTGCCCCCTACAACCTCCCAAATCATCAAATCATCATCATTGTCAGTAATCATTAAGATAAAATGAAATATCATTAGTGTTTTATATACCATTAGTACCTAAATGTTAAAAAATAGTGCTGTCTTCACCAACAAACTGCTTTGCAGTTTGGCGAAGCTATTTAAAAAAAATTAAAGTTTGTATCTATTGGCATGAATAAAAAAAAAACCCTTTTTATAATATTAGTATAGATGAATATGATGTGTGAATCTGGAAGAAGCAAAAGAGATTGTCTTGTTTGTGGAAAGAAGCAGTCTTTGCCTACCCCTCTGGGAAACATGAGTGATTTAATGTATGTATGTATTAAAAATATTGGCCAGGTCACTTTAGTTACTTAAGGTGCTCCTCAGGAGGCTGGCAGCATTTCCCAAACCTTTGGCCAAAGTACCTGCCAAGAGTTCCTTAGAGTTCACTATTTGGGTAAACAGTTTTTGTAGGTACATAGTGATTAAATCCATGGACTTTAACTCTACAATCACTAATCTCGGCAATCACACATAAATTGGCCTAGTCACAAACTAAGCTCTAGGCTTGTAGTATGCATACTACACAATGATAAACATACATAGAGGAAAACATAATTCAATACTTAGTAAACATCCAAGACACAGAAAGAAATAGTTGCACTCATCACACAAATACGCCCTTACCGGGATTTGAACCCGGGACAGCTTGCTTTGAAGGCTAGCGTCACTTTGAATTAGGCTAATGTGTCATTACCAAAGAGCGGAATTCTTCATAGCAAAAATCAAACTGTCAGAGGGATTGACCTAACTGTTTTATCGACTTATCGATAAATATTTGTCACTTTACGAAACAAAGTTAAAGTAATGAAATCAGGCTTTTGGATATACATACAAACAAACAAATTAACGGTGTCCCTAATTAGCTGACCGCCACTGTATTTTAGTATAATAGTAAAGAATAAAACAGAATATAAAAATTAAAAACAAATATTGCTAAGAGTAGGTAACTAATCTTCATTCAAAATAACAAAGTCGAAATCTAAATCTGTACTAAATATGTTTTCTTCATCTTCCCTGTAGTAAAAGAAAATAGTCATTATTTTTTCAACATTGTCACCTTTCAAATTACCCATTTTTTCATTGTAGATCCATTTATAAGATGAAAACGAGTGTTCTACCTCAGTTGAAGTAACAGGAGCATATTTGTAGTACTCGATAACGGTGTTTTGGCTGTAATCTCCTTTTTCTATAAAATCAGCATATTTGCGTATCATGTCGTAGTCCGGAATTCTATCTAGTACTTTTTCAAGTTTTATTTGCACTGTCTGAGATCCACACCAATTTAGAATACTTCTCACCTGGTCAAGTATTAGAAGAGAGTCTAATAAGGATAAACAGGATGTTTGTAATTTGATTATTGCGTCACGTAAAATGCCATAACTTTCTTTTATGTACAACAGATCAATTTCTCAAATTATTGTGCTTATGTACTCTTTTAGCTTCTCTTATTGCAGCCGACTCTTTTGAATTTAATTTTGAAATTACTTCTGTAATACATTCCAAATATTCTGCATAATATATAGCTGCATTAAGCCATGTGCCCCACCTAGTTATAATAGGTTTTGGAGGCAATGGTAAAGATGGATTTACGTTGTATATTAAGGCATCAACACTTTTATATTGAGATTGTATGTGCTCGCAGACTCTATGTAATCCATGTGCCAGACATGTAACATGTAGTAGATTTGGAAATGTAGCTTTTACGATTTTACCAGCATTTAGCATGTACGCGGCACTATCAGTGCTCAAAACAAGGACATTTCTAACATGCTCATTATATGAATTGTGCCAAATAAACTGCAATTGCTTTTTTAAGTATTCGGCCATTGATTTACCATCAACTTTTTCAAAAAATTTACTTCCGATTAAGTAAGATTTGCAACAAGAATTTTTCTTTAGTTCTCTTACAATCAAATTAGTGACACTTTTGCCCATCCTATTTAATGTTTCGTCGACTGTTATCCATATATATTTTCCTATCAGGTTCTTGCGTATGTCTTGAACTGTTTGTTGGTAAACTATATCTAAGTATACTTTTCTCAGCAATGATTCATCCGGAAGTGATTTTGATGTACAGGAACAACAAATATATTTTTGTTTTATTTTTTATAAACTGGATTGTTAATCTTTTTCCATGGAATATTGCATGAAACTAAAAATATTATTAAATCTATATAGAATGTGTCTGAACTCGTACTTTTTGAGCATTGTGACGAATGAGTTTTACTCACTAAATGACTTTCAACACAATGTTTCTTTAGCTGATGTAAATGAACGTCACATTTAGAGCAATATATTGTGGAAGAATCTTCTTTGAAACTAAGAGAAGAATCTTTCTGTATCCATTTTTTTATTGTTTTTCATTTAGGATTAACCATTTTAGTAGCACAGAACGGAAATCACTCATGAAACTCAAGTGAGATGACATATGTGACGCTGACATGATTTACTTTAATATGGAGATGCAAGTTGCTTATCAAAGAGGTCAAATGTTACAGAATAATCTTTTAAGTTGATTATGGATACCTAATGCGATATTATTCCGTAACATCGATAAGTCGATAAAACAGTTAGGTCAATCCCTCTGACAGTTTGATTTTTGCTATGAAGAATTCTGCTCTTTGGTCATTACAATAACAGGTGTTTCTTTATTCTATAATTTAAAGTATTAAATTAAGTAAATTAATAAAACCCTGTAGGTCCCTACATAAATAATGACTAGTTGCTTCTCTGTTTAAGATGAAAATTGAAGATTAAAGATATAAGACAATGTTACGTACTTTCCCTGTAACTGGGTTTATCTTGAACTTCTTTACGAACTCTAAAAATGCCTGCAGCTCGAATACGTTCCCGTCAGCATCGCCATACGGGTCGTCAAAAGGTTGAAGGCAAAGGCAGCAGTGGTCGAACGGAAGCCTCTTGAAAGATGTGTCTTCTTCCACCGCCGTGCCCGAGCGCTTACCTCCGTATAAAGTCGTCCACTCTGTATACGTGAGGTACCTTGAACCAAATTTTATTGTTAGAAGTGCATGGCAGCATTGTAGAATTTGTTTATGTTAAAATACAAACATTTTATCCTTCTGATGCTGGCGTTTACCCATTTTGATTGTTTTAAGGAATAGTATAAGTAAACAGTTTAACCTAGTGTATTCTTATTAATTCAAAACACTTTATATTGTGATCTTGATTGAGAGATCTGAAAACAGATAAAGTATAAAACAAAACCACGATAATACGACAAAACCCTATAATTTTGTGGTTTGTTGTGCGGTTGTGGCCTTACATATCTGGCTGGCTACGTGAGATTGTATTTGCATAATGACGCCTATGACGCTAAAGTTTAGAGCTATTTTCATTTGATCTAATTATACAAAGTTTTTAAAGTTTAACGTAAATGGCAGCTACTCGAAAACATGTCAAATATGACATTTTGTTATTTGTCTTCTCTTTGTCGACGATTTCTTTTGTTTATGGTTGAAAAAGCTTAGTTTATTTAAGTCACGTGTAAAAACGTTGACCGATTACAAAAACTAAAAGCAGATACTATCATTAATTGGCAACACACCGGTTCTTTTTAAAAACATGTCGGAAAGTAGTTGTGCACTGTGAACTTTACATATATTTAATCCTTAGAAAATACTTGTAGATTTCTATAAATATATCCTCATTAGTTTAAGATTAACTAGTATTCTTAATGTAATACTGTAAACACATAAGTTATAGTAAGTTATTTGTTATTTACTGTTTTATTTGAGTCTGTGTGAGGTCCGTGGTTGTTTGTGTTGGTGAGTGTGATGGACAAATGGATGAAGTGAAAATGTGCTAGCGGACGATTGAAAGTTCCGACCGAGCTGTAAAAATATTTATACTTGTTAAGTTGTGTGTGAAAGGTAGATTTCCATTCATTTTTCTGTTAAGTGCGGTTATCGAAACTCGTGAGATAATAATTACAGGCATATTTGAACTTGCAGTGTGGGGCATCACACAGAAGTCCACTCGTAGTATTGTGCGGAATTCATGCATCCATAAATTTTGTGGGTCTCTTCTCTTCTGTTTTTTGTTCGCCAGAAGACGTGTATTTCATAGGAATTTCGTCGCTGGTGATTTAAAAAATAAATAGTAAATTATCGGATAACGCCAGCCTACAAGATGGCCGACTGTTATTCGTAAGGTACAAAATATACAATTTCTGTATAATATCGTTTACCTTTTTTGATTAGTTGGTTAAAACAGGCCTTAGGCGATCTAGGCTGTTTTATTTTTTGCTAAACTACTGCCTTTTCTTGACTTAGAACCACAGTAATGGAAAGTCTTTGTTCTTGTGTTGTTTTGCTTAAAAAAAGAGGAATCTTCTTTTTTGTGTGCATTTATCATGTGCTTATGATTTAACTGAGATTGTCAATTTCTTTATTGAGTCATGATTAGATTTTGATTCTCACCAACTGCAGTATTTGTGTCTTTATAGTGTAATTGTATATCACCTTTCATAAGTTATGTTTACATTATAATTAAAAGGTTATCAAAGTACAGACGGTGTCAAACATTAACCTTTGTACTTAATAGACAGCATTTTTTTTTTTCTCCAATCATCATTTAATTATATCATAGATTTTACATATTGATTTGCATTTTTATTTTTCAATCACAACCATGCATGATATTAACACATTCACACAACTCATTTGCTTTTTAACAAGTAGATTTAGTGAAGCAGTTTTACTTGTTTGGTGCTTGTAGATAATGTCTGGTGCGTCTGGTTCATCAGGGAGTGGCACCGGACGGGGCCGCGGCTCAAGCAGCGCAGTAGCTGGTAAACCCGAAATCAAGGAAAGCAAACCTAATCCCAGAATGTCGAAAGCCCTAGGCACGTCAGCTAAGAGGATCCAGAAGGAATTGGCAGAGATCACACTAGACCCCCCTCCGAACTGCAGTGCGGGGCCCAAAGGCGACAATTTGTATGAATGGGTCTCAACTATACTGGGGCCACCTGGTTCAGTTTATGAAGGAGGAGTCTTCTTCCTTGATATTCATTTCTCACCAGAATACCCTTTTAAACCTCCTAAGGTATGAAGCTATTATATTTGATCTGATGAACATACTGTAATGTTACAAAACAGAGGAAAGGAGATGCAGGATTTGGAAATAAATTCGAGAAATTGGTGTCACTATGACAGCTTAATTAAATGATTTGATCTTGTAAAATATTGTTGGTCCAGATGTGACCCCTTGTAATATGACAAACTTTTCAGCAGAGATGAAAAACTGCTTTGAAAACTTACGAGTTCCCACCTTAACTAAGTTGTGTGTTGCTGTTGTTGTTGGTAATATCAATATTACTAGCTACCACTACTGTCACTAGTAATCTTACGAGGTTCACCAGTCGAATTGTTACCAATGCTTGCAAAATGAATTGTTATGCAGAAGACATTACAAGTTAACACCTGAAATACTATTTGAACTGCCTGCATCAAAATTTCATTTTACCAAAAAATTATAGTTGCAAGGTGTCACATTAGATCTAGATCAACGTTATGTTCAAATAAGCATGTTTACTTGGTTATTTCACCTATAAAATCAGAATTGGCTGAGATCAGGGGGCTCAAATGAAGACGCTTATACAAAAAAAAATGCTTATTGTATTTTCTACATGATACAATTAAAATAATCAAAACGCCAGAGAAAAGTATTTTTTAAATTTCAACTGTGAAAGTCCTATTTTTGCATCCCCTTTTATACTCAATAAACTTGGTAAACAGGAGGTCTAAACTGAGTTGGTTTTGTTTTTAACCATTGTGAAAATTAATATAATTACATCCTTATCATCATAATTTCCCATTGAGATGATTGGGGGGCATAAAGAATTTCAAAAACATTATGTTTATTGTTCTAGAATACTATTGTTAAAGATATTAGAAATTTGCAACCAGTGTTAACAAGACTCAAAGTTATTTGACTTATTTTATGTATAATTTCTAGGATATATCTTTTTTATTTCATACACCTCATGAACCTTTGGTTTTGCAGGTAACATTCCGGACTAGGATATACCACTGTAACATAAACAGCCAGGGAGTGATATGCCTGGACATACTCAAGGACAACTGGTCCCCTGCACTGACCATCTCCAAAGTGTTACTATCTATTTGTTCCTTGCTCACCGACTGTAATCCAGGTTAGTAACCAAATTGAAGGTGGTTCATCATTATTATTATAATAAAAATATGGTTAAACTTAACAATTCTAAGCCGGAGTTGTGTAACCCTTTATTGCATAGGAATCCATATATGGCTTCATGCATGTTTTACATTTTTAAAAGGGGTAAAAATGTCAGGAAAAACGATGCAATGTCTTTATAGTTCATTTTCAAACATACATTTTAAGTTAATTTCAAACTTTTAGTTTATGCAGCAAGACAGTACCTTGTCAAAATTCAAATTTGGAAATGTACTTTAAAGACAGCATTGGCTTCTATAAGGTTTAACATGATTTTGTTTAGCAGTCCTTTGTCCATATCCTGCAAATAAATGCTTTGTAATTAAGGAGTCCTTCATCAGGAGCCCGTTTCTCAAACTTAATATACTTATTAGTTCACTTAATACAATTTTCTACAATTTGACTAGTGGAATGTACCACATTTTTTTTCCTATTCTCATCTGTGATCGCCTGCATAAGCCATAATCAGATTTGGTGACTAACAAGTGGGTGGGTGCTGTTACAGTGAACTTCATACCATTTTAATTATAATTTGACAATCATTGTCTTTGATCAAGGTCCAGAATTTGCCATTTCTTCATGCGCCGAGTATTATTATCGGTATTTATTAGTCATTGGGGTTCAAAGGGTTAAAAAGTATAGATAGATAGGTACCAAATTCGAAATACAAAGGTATCTATGTATTTCGAATGTCGTGTATGCCTGTTATAATTTAAGTACATGATAAGTTTGTTGTGTACCTTCCGCATCTGTCCTTCTGTATATCCGCTAACAGCTTCTAAACCACGCAACAGATTTTGATGCGGTTTCCACCATCAGTTAGATATTTTTTCATGGAAGGTTTTTATGTATAATACATTCCAGTTTATGTACAGTTAAAGACTTAAATTTGTGACCCACCAAAGTAAATCTGACATTCTACAGCAATAAGGTTGAGTTTCCTCTTAGTTACAAATGACTTGCATCTCTAAGGGCATTGACAGCTTTGAGCAGTTTTTAGGGTTCCATAGTCAAACTAGGAACCCTTATAGTTTCGCCATGTCCGTCCGTCCGTCCGTGCGTCCGTTGCCTATCACAGAGACTCTTAGTACTAGAAAGCCGTAATTTAATATACATATTATTAGTCTCGCCACCAAGTGGTACAAAAAAATGTAAAAAAAAAATTGTTTAGGGTACCTCCCCTAACGAAACGTGGGGTTGTTTTTTTTTCCTCATTTACATCATAGTGTGGCTTGTCGTTGGATAGGTCTTTCAAAAATATTCTGGGTTTGTAAAAAAAATTTTCCGATCAAGGGATCCGTTTATCTAATTTAGTAGGCTTTGAAGCGCTAATTTTTGTTAGTCAAGTGTGTGTGTGTGTGCCCCCCCCCCCCCCTACAGCAAAAACTACAAGTGATAAAAATAAGAAAAAAATCTTAAATGAAAGCGCATATAACGAATTTAAAAGGAAAACTATCACTACAAAGTAGACATCATTGGTTCTTGAGATGCAGGCGATTAAAGTGTTTATACCTACTAAAATCATCTAAGACTGCACCAAATGGCTGTAAATAGAAAATTAGAATAAAATAGAAATAAAATACAAAATTAGTTGTTACTTGTTGCTGATTTTATATTTGTAGTACTTAACGGCTTCGGGACCCTATACTGAGCATGGCCAGACATGATCAGACACAACCAGGCCTGTTTTTTTTTATCTGGTTTATACAACGTGTTACAAAATCATCCGTAAAAAAGAAATTACAAAAGTAGTGTCAACCCTTATTAAATAACGTCAGTTCAGTATCTTAGGTATACAGTATACTAGGGTTGACACTACTTAAGTAATTTCTTTTTTACGTATTATTTTGTAACACGTTGTATTTACGCACGTGACGGTACGTTTGCCGAAACCGAAGCAAAGTGAAGCGGGTCGTTAATTTTTTTTATAAACAAATAATTATACCTGTTTAATGGCTAATTACCCAGGTATATATCCCATGGGTATATTGGGAATGTATTTATCCACTACCTTCCGCTAGCTCAGCTATAACATAGCAAATCTGCACTGCCGCTCCAACTTCCCCAATTTCTGTTTTTTATGTAAAATTGTATAGTCTAAAAAAAAAGAGTATTTTGGGTTTTCAGCGGATCCGCTAGTAGGCAGCATCGCGACGCAGTATCTCCAAAACCGAGAGGAGCACGATCGCATCGCACGCCTCTGGACCAAGCGCTACGCGACATGATTGCGAGGCCCCCGCGGACAACTATCATACTCAATCAACACCATTCTGTTCTAAATCCATCCTGTTCACGTAAATATAGGCTTACAGTGTTTATGAGGTAACTAATCGTTTAGCGCAAATTGCATCATAATATTAAATTCTCGCGGTGTATAGACGAAGACTATCCCGAATGGATACGTTGCGGCGTGCGTGTTGTACGGCTTTATTCATTTATGTTGCAATTAATGTGATGCATAAACAAGCTTAGTGTCCAAAATTTTAATTGTAGGAATTGCAAAATGATTTTTTTTTGTTAATTTTTTCTACGTATGAATACAGAATGATATAATGAATTTGTAATCTAAGTTTCTACCAGTGAATTTGAGTCAATTTTCCGCGATAATGCGACGATCTCAGACACTTGAACTGTTCTACTTAAGTACTATATTAAAATATCAAATGGTACGACCCACTACTATATTATAATACAATTTAAAATAAATATTATGGTCTAGTGAAATGATTTTTGATTTCAGGGTATGGTAACATGTTTTTTGAAATAATGTGATAATTACTATTTGCTATGTATGCCGTGGTCTGAAAAAAATTTATCCTCTATATGTGGAATTTAATGTTATGTGAGACATACTCTTATTTTAATTGTTGACAGACTACATGTTCAATGTCAAGTTTAAATTCTGAATAGTTACCGTTTATGACCGAAGACGCACCCTAGTTTACATTTGTCCCCTTCGCCGTATTGCCAATTTTTTTTCTTCCAAAATCTGTTAGAATATGTGGACTGATTTACTAGAATGAAACTGAGTTGTAGTTTAATTAAGCCGTTTCCTAAATAAGATGCCTATACTTTTTACACATTCACTATCCCACACGCAGATAATCCTATAACATTCAAAATCAATTGTGAATTTCTCGCGGGACCGGGGACCTGTTTAAGCTGTTGGTAACCCTGGAATAATTGTTTAGACTGTTTAGATAGGATTTATATTTGGCATTTTTTTTGACATAGGTAGTTAATTTTATTAAACTTATTAGCTTTGTTCAATGTTATCATGCAATGATCAAGAAATGTGACATTTCGTGTCCTAATAATGTATTTTTTATATTTCATTATTGTTAAAGTGATTGAGCCAATCGGACGGATCAATTTAACGAATCGATTACTAGATACCCTACACGTTTCTTCTAACTACAAATTCGCCTTGGTAAAAAAGGTTAGAATGCTTCTCATACCCGAAGGGTAAACTGGCTAAAAATACAAGCCCCGCGCTGAGAACCTTCGTCGAATTTGTATTTTAAGTAAATACAGTGTGGTACTAGATCAGTCACTAAGCATTGATTCGTTGGTCTATGGCGATTATGGTCGGTGATAACTGATAATAATATAAATGATACAATATTATTTATTTTTGGCAACGTTACAAAGTGAATCTGTGTTATTCTTGCTCGTTGTGAGCGTGATTGGACAATATATTGATCAAGACATAAATTTCTTACGAAATTGACATATCATTGGCTTCCGACGAGTGCAATGTGCCAAAACAGCCTTTCACCGTCTGACATTTCAACATTGTATTTTTTTTCTAACATATTCCGTTTAGTATATAAACAATTATTAGACATAAGTTATCCTACTGTTTAGGTAAAGTGTAATGTATGTCTTAACCGTAATTTTAACGTTAGCTGTGTAATGACTTTAGTGGGGAAGGTATGTCGCGCGTATATGAATGTACGACGGTCCCGAGGGAGCGAGAATGAATAGCTCGGTGATAACTTTTGGTGAAACTGGTGCTGTGAGATTCACGTGCTTGCGACGTACGTTAGTTTAATGAATACCGGCACGGTGTTCGAGACTGGATATTTTTGTCAATGTGATTTTTTAATTATTTTTTAATAATGTCTATGTTGCTTGCAAGAAGACAGCTGTATTTAACGCGACTGATGTTCCTCGAAATCTATCGGTTTCCTCAACTTGGGCCCTTGTAACCATCTTCCGTTACGATTGTATCATGGTATAAAATAGAAAAAAATAAAATTGTGTGTAACTAGAACTCTGAACGCTGTTTTATTAACTCCGACTACTAGCTTTTGCTCGCGACTTCTTCCGCGAAGAAGTTGGTATTGCTATTCCTTTCGGAACTGTTGGTGTTTATGGTGTTATTAAGAACATATACAAAGTACACGCGGTATATAACGTATCACTTCGGTCGGATGAAGCGTTGATCCGTCAAGACGGAACTAATTAACAACTACGCACTCGTAATTTTAAATGAATTGATCAATATCTAGGGATTTTGTTAAAATAAAAAAGAAACTCCTTTATTCTAAAGCTTGACAAAAAATACATGATGTGCGGCAATATTGCGTAATTTCACTAGAACTAACTTTCCATCTTCTTAAAGTTGCCCTATTAATCTCAAAAACTGACATCGAACCTTATAATTCTGCTCAAGATTTTTCCTATTTTAATAACAATTCGGTTTACCAAGAATGGAGCGTTTCACAACGTGATTAATTTCACGAAAATATCATATATTATGATAAACCGCTTTTTTCCGAAATGAAGATGGCGCCGAGCGTTCAGTGCCGCCCTCATTACTTTTAATGTGTTTTCTTATAAAGTAACTTTACTTTATAAGAAAACACATTAAAAGTATCTAGTAATTAGTAATTATCGTAAAATCAAAGAGCACTTTACTGTTGTACAAGTGAAAAGGTTAAGTCAGTTTTATAATAATTCCGAAATATTTAGTTTCAGGAAAAAAAAAGCAGGGTAAATGTTCGATGCTTGTGAAATCAATCAGTTAGTGAAACGTTTTCGGTAAACGGCCGCCATGATGTATCATATGTTATATCCTCGTAAGCCCTGCGTTTTATCCAATAGCGGTAACGGGTTTTCACGTCTATCCCACTAATCCCATTTAGCTGTTCCATAATGGGATAACTGAGACAATTTTGTCCCAGTAGTCCCCTGGGATAAGTGGCACTAATATTTTTTGTCTCAAAAGTCCAATTACCGTCATCATCAATTTACCCAATAGTCGATTAATATGCGGAAGTTCTCGTCTGAAAGCGAGGCTGAACGTGTTTCTCGCGGTGGTGCGGCGTAGTGCTTGCGTCTTTTTAGTAAATAGTAGGTACTAGATTAACGGTTAACATTTTTTAGGGTTCCGCAGCCAAACTAGGAACCCTTATAGTTTCGCCATGTCGTCCGTCCGTCCGCAACCTAGTACTAGAAAGCTGTAATTTGGCATGAATATACATTATTTTAAAGTGTTTATACCTACCAAAATCATCTAAGACGGCACCAAATGACAAAATAGTTATTACTTGTTTTTTTTTAAGTTAATCCGTTACTCGAAATGTTAACTTTGTTAGTTAACGATTAACGAATTAACGAGTTAATGCCCAGCTGTGTTCTTTAGTAGGTTAGTGTTGTGTTGACCGACCGTTTACCTCGAAATCCGTGAGGCAGGATCAAATCTCCAGTTCGATTGAAATTCTCCCCTAGCGTCCTAAGTCCGAGGTCGGCCCAATAGGGGCGCCCTTAGGCATGCTAGTGTAAAAACCCATTTACAGCGTGGACTCCTATCAGGAGTCCGCCCTCTCTCCGGCGAAGTAGTCAAAGCCAACAGAGGCTAACTACGTAGGTCCTTCAAAAAAAAAAAGGATCAAATCTCAGTATATAGGTACTATACGCACTCTAGTGAGTGCTCATTATTGGGTAAAAAAACTGATTTGATTTGACTAGTAATGTTGGCAATAAGTTAATAACGGTGCTTTTAAACAAATGGTACCTACCTATTTAAACACAAAATAAGTATTTTGTAGGTATTTGAATTTTAAATACAAGTAGGTATTGCCAGGTTGAATAGCAATGCGTAATCCTAATCCGTGTGTTAAGTAAATGCCGGCATTTTGCCACGAGTTGCGTCGAGCGGGCGCTTAAGGCAACGGCACCAGTACCTACTCGACAAAGGACCAATGCTCGACACTGACTCTTACTCAAAGAAGATAAAAGTTAAGTATTCATTTGATTTGCAACAATGAATTTATAACCCTATGATCTTTGAATTAAAAGCTTCTTTCCATGATTGGTGCATGTCAGCTAAAAGTGTCAAACGCTGGTGTTGTTACCTTATAAAGCTCTTTAAAACACGGCGTGCTACGTCCCCACGGTCTTACAGTTTCGCCACCGAAAGGCTCAAATACGTAACTTCGATCAAATTGACTGTGTTTCCCACTTTTGAGGGTTTCCGCAGACGCCGCCGCCAAACCAGCCCTAATACTTGTTCCGGGAAGGTGTGACGGTGCAAGGGTGTCCACGTTAGTGGCATCCCAAACCAATGGCCGCTCTACTTCCACGAACCAGAGCGTCATCGTCACAGATCGTACCGCAGAATTGGCGCAGTAAATCCCCACGGACGAAATCATTAAAGGCTGGAGTGACAGGAATATATATAGGTATATTGTCTTCTGATTTATTAATGTCTAATTTAAACTACCCCGTGTGGTTGCTGGGTTAGAATAGTGCCACTCCATGCCTTCCCGTGGATGTCGTGAGAGGCGACTAAGGGAATAAAGGCTTGTAGTACTGTTAGGCGATGGGCTTGCAACCAGTCACTAATACACTGGTAAACATCTTAGCCTGACTATGCTATATATAAAATGTGGTTACAGAATTATCACCAAGTTTAGAGTTGGTGGTATTCTGTTGCAGTGCCTACCCCACTCTGGGAATAAAGGCGTGACGTTATGTATGTATGTATGCAATTTTAACTACCGTCTGTTCGCTTTCAAATAAAGTGTACATCGTTAAGGACAAAAACTTAAAAAACTTCCATTTTGTCACGAAAATTAGCCACACATTTAGGTAAGTACGTTAATTTTCGCGACGAAATGGATAAATTAAGGTTTCTTAATTTTTGCCCTTAAAATGTACATTATTTTTGAAAACCGCTCAATTAAATGTGAAGTGTGTCTGAATAAATAAGTAATATTATCAATATTATCATTCTATTAGTCCAGTAGTTCACTTACTTACTGGGGTTCTATTTATTCTACTCGCTAAAACCACATTGCTTTAACAATCGTAATTGTTTTCAACTCTGCCGCCTTTACAGCAATACGATAAAAGGCAATATGGTTTCACCGGAGTAGATTCGCGCCCCTAATGGTTTGTCATTTATTTCATCTCAGAAATATTATATAAGTACTTACAACTTAATTGCAATAAAATACCTTTGATGAGAATTACCTTTAATTATCTTAACTTAGATTTACATACAATATGCCTTTAAATAAACAAGCCAATGTCTCCCGGGCGGACATAACTAACTGCGACACAGTCTCCTTTACTGCAAACCATGATTATTATTTATGTTAATAACAATTATGTCTGCTAAATGTCCTCATTTTATTTTTAACATTGGCTACTCAACACCACCCGCACCGTTCGGAAGAAAAGAGATAGTTTCAGATACGTAAAGTCCATTCGCTTAGATAGTGTCGCTACACCCGCACGCACGTGTGGGTATTGTAACGAAATACGAATTAAATTCGATGTAAACTACCAAATTCACTTGCGGGGTACACCGCTCGCATTCTTTGTTTACGCGGCGGCATCCTCTGAAAAAAAAGGCGGCACTACGAGCCAAGGCGACGCGATACAAAAGCAAACGACACCATCTAAGCGAATGCACTTAACGTATCTAAAGTTATCTCTTTAACCTAATCTCATTTTGAGATTCCACGTTAAAGATTCACAGATTCCGCAGCGAATTATGAAAGATTTAAAGTTATTATTTTATTATGTAACACTACTTAAAAATTACTGAAGTAAACACTATTATATTCCCTGTTCCTTTTCCCTCCCTTTCTTTTTGCTCGCTGAAAATCCTTACGCTCCCTTCACACGTCATTTTTTTACCCTCCGATCAAAATCCCAAGATCAGCTCGGAAAGAAGTATCCGTTTTTGTTTTTTAAATTTGTTTCTTTCGAATAAATATTTTACAATGTTTTTCATAATATTTACAAAATCAAAAATCGTATTAAATAATTGTAACAAAAAACTAACCTAACTTAACTAATCAATCACACCCAATAGATGTTTATTTAATTCTGTAAAATCGGCCTTAAAAGGATTTTAGACGAAACGATTTTAGAAGAAACAATGCATAGAAAAAAAGCATTCCAAAGGGTTACCCCTAAAGACTTATCTAAATTACCAAACAGCCTTAATCTTTCTTACAATCTTCATATTTCAAGACTATAAGTACATATACTAACTAAGATTAGAAGTATAAGCTTCTACAATATAACTACTTATATACATTTAGTGAGATCACTGTGACTATATTGCATATCTTAATCTTTTCACGCACATCAGCGCCCTTATAAGTATAGGTACTTTTATCTTGCTTTGCTTCTCCTCAATTTTCTCTATGACGTCTGTGACAAAGTACTGAACAAATCATACCCTACCCTACCCATTAGGTTTAGGGGGTCCCATTAGGAATAAGGTACCTACTTGTGACTACAATTTGCTCGACCCATAAAATGATTTTGTACAATTAGGTATACATTCTGGCGAATATTTTGTAATTTTTTGGGTTCCGTATCCGAAGGGTTTTACAAACGGGTCCCTATTACTAAAGCCTATGCTGTCCGTCCGTACGTCTGTCCTAACTATAAAGAGGTCTGTCTTTTCAACCGTAAGTAGATTGTTCTTTTCCGGATTGTGTTATGACAGCGGATCTCCTGAAAAAAAATATAGAAAATAACTGGGTCCACATACAGGAAAGGGTTTTTTCAACTATATTCGTATTAAAAACGGTAAAACCGACAAGTGTCAATGTAATATGATTTCGGTACGGACCCTCGGTGCGCGAGTCACACTTGCGCGCACGCTTAACCGGTTTTTTTCATTTTCGCGACTAAGGATTAATTATTAAAAAAAAAAACATATTTATTATTAACAACATAAATAAACAAATTACCTTATTAAATTTCAATTTACCCATAAAACAAATCTACCCATCAAAAATAAATTTATTATTAAGTAGTGTTACAATATAACAACTTTTTATCATTTACTTTTCATTTTTTACATATCACACGTTAAATCCAATTTAACAGTGACACTAAACTTCTAAAACAAGCATTTAAATTAAGGTGAATTCCTTTTTTGCATGGCGTCACTGTTGGAATTAGAATCTAATATTTTCATACAGTGCATCCACTGCCTCTGTCAGTATTGCCAGTTCCGCGCGGATGGCTGCCAGCTCGCCCATGTCGACATGATACTCAATATCTTCCACCTGGTCACACAGGTGTTCCTGTTGGCGCACCAGCAGCTTACGCACCAGTCTGTCGTACCCTGCGCAAAGTTAATTAAACTAATTGTAATGGGATCAATTATAATCTAAACACAGCACACAATAGTATATTGTTCATCAAGTAAGACACGAGATATTTATCCACCCGAGCAAAGCGAGAGTGGATGAAGTTTGAGTGTCATTATGGCTCTTTAGTGTCGAGTTAAACACTACTTTTCACTTCGATTGAGTGAAATTAAATCTTAAATTATAATACGACACGTAAAAAATTACAACTTAATAGCGCTATCATTTTTACTCTCAACCCGTCACTGTAATGCAGAAATAGACAACAAATTTGTATCTGGAGTTATAACATAACAAATTGTCCATAGACAACATTTCCGAAACGAAAACTGAGCCGGTGGAGGTTGTATGCCAACAACATGCCAACATGTATCTGGCTGTTTGTGATCTTCTAAGTCTTTTTACTTATAAAGAAATTAAAAAGTATTTTTGTTCCTATACATATAGGGAGTAAAGTATCACTTTAGTCCCTAGGGATTAAATGCATCACTAGTCCGCCTATACATGACTATTATCAGTCATTTTAGAGCGTGAGAAGTGAAAAACAATGAAAATCATTATTAATGATTGATCTTTGAAATAATTTCCCCAGGAGTCAGAAACAGTTAATACTTGTACCTTTATGATATATTTAATTACTAGCTGTTGCCCGCGACTCCGTCCACGTAGAAGTCATTTATTGCTATTCGTGGTAAAAAAGTTCCCTATGCCCTATTAAATTGACCCAATTAGATTTTGAAATATTGGTTCATTAGCTTCCGCTACATCTGAATAAGCCCCATTACCAACGCGAAGTAGTGAAAATTATAGGCACAGTGTGTTAATGGAACATTTAAAACAGACGTAGTTTATGCTCTACAAGTCATGTAGATGTGGAATTTCGATAATAACTCTAATACATAGAGCGCAGTTAATTTTTAAAGGCCCCATCGAGCAGCAATGTACTTGAAACCTTGTCACTTGACACTTAATTGGGCTATTTCTAATACATGTCCGTCCGCAGCCTAGCTCAGAAAATCTTAGCACTAAAAAGCTGTAATTGACACGTTACGCGGAGACGTCTTTTTTTTTCTTGACTTTAAATAGAAAATTAGTTATACATGATTAATTGTTGATTTTTGTTTCTTAACGGCTTCGGAACCCTACACTGAGCATGGTCCGACATGCTCTTGGTTTTTTTTTTTATGTTAATTAGAATGCATATTAATCGTCTTTAAAATATTTGCTCGAATTGGATTTACATACACACTGTATAGGTGTAGTAGTTGTTATTAGGAACGAGGTAGTTAGTTCTGTTTTGAAAAACTAAAAAAACATAGTGCCTCAAGCAACAAACAAAAAGATGAAACCTCAAAAAAAGGTAGCAAATGAGACTAAGTGGCGAGTACATTAAAACACTTCTGTGGAATCAGATATCAGATTTATAATAATAAGATATGTGATGGTCTTCCCGGTAACCTTCGGGGAGGGAAGAAAGCCGATTGAAAGATGTCCGGCTTTTACTTTTGATTTATTCTGTTTACTGATTTACTCTACCTACTTGACATTAGCGAAATTACTGCGGATTACCGCGGTGGACCACTGATACACCATGTATAATATTTATGGTAAATTTGTGAACCTTCCATGAAGTGAAACACCCTTTTGTTGTACCATGTTTACCTATGATTATGAATTATTATATAAGAAGATATGATTCAGATTCAGATTCAGATTCAGATTTTATTACTCAATATAACACAGTATAAATTAAATTACATGTCAAATTATATGCAGTTACATTGAGATCGTCAAAAATAGAATTAAATTATAATAGTAAAAATAGTAAAAGTCAACACAAAAAAACAAAGTACATTACAAAATAGAATAAAATTGAAAAAAAAAAAAAAAAAACAAGTCAAGTTCCATATACTCATTTACCGAATATAATGGGTTATCCAACAAAAGATTTTTAAGTGTGTATGTGATGACAACGAAGATGACGATAAAAACAAATGCCAGTATGGAGTGAATACGGACGCGTAAATGCACTTCTTGTCTCTTATTCACACGCGAACTGCTCGCAGGATGGGATTCGCCACGAGGTCACGTGAAGCAGATCATCGTCCCCTTAGTTAGGTACTATAAGTTCCGTCATATGAGACAATAGTAGAGATGTCTTAGAATTGTAATACACGTGATATTTTACCTTCAGTCATTGCGCTTGCGACTTGACCGCACCAATTCAATTTATTTGAATGGCGGTCTTCTTTTTGTATTCCGCCAATGCCCAGTAATTCTGAGGTCTATTTATGTTTCACCAATGTCCAGTGATTCCATCAGAGATCTTCTTAAGTTGGTGGAGATTGCAGAGACTGCTCTGTAGAAAGATTTTGTGTTATATACATACAGGAAATAGGTATGTTGAAATTTTGGAGATGGTAGGGTCATGTAGGGTGGTGAAGGAAGCGAAGGTTGTGAAAGTGATGGTGGGAAATGGAAAATCCTTGAAAAATGAACATAATTTAGGTACACATAATTTTTATAAATGGAGTACCTATGTACAATCCAAGCCCCAATAAAAATTTAAAGTTACTGGGTCAAGGGATATAGTTAGGAAGGAAATTCAAGAGAGAATTTATTTTTGGGCAATTAAAGAAGACGTGCTCTGCTGATCCCTCATCCAGACTACAGATTCGGAGAGTGAGTTATCCTTCACCCGTATCTTCGCCAGATGGACGGGAGTACTCGAGTAGTCTTTAATTAACCCTTTAACCGCCAATGCCGCAAGTCACGTCATCGGATTTTCGTGCCGGGGACGCCGGGCGCTCGGTACGCTCCATACATTTTTACACGCTTCAGCCGTCCGTGGCGGTCAAAGGTTACGGATATCTTTTACATTCTCTATGTTCTTCTTGGCTACGTTTTCTTGAATTAATTGGGTTATCATTTATCAAAGTTATCAACAATATGAACTGTCTCAAGTGAGGAAAAAACATCTTGTGAAAGTGTAGTAAGAGGCCACATATTATTATGATGAAGTCGTTGATGTTCCGCGAACTTCATCTCAATATTCCCAATAACCATTACGACTGTGTCTATAGAATCTTTGAATATATTAAGCTTGGTCACATTCCCCTGATACTGTTAACACGATTAGAAAAAGAATCCTTGACAGTTTTATTTCTCAAACATGACACCTTTGTTGCATGTTTTTGGCTGAATGTTGAAACCCTACGATCTTAACAATGATTTTGGATTTATTAGTTGGGTTGTTATAATTTCTTAAATCTGGTAAAAGGGCGTTTACCAAAATAATAGCTGTAGTTAAGGACTACAATTAACAACGGTAACTTTTCCATTGCGTCACGAAAATGAACTATTACCTACTGATTTAAGAGAAATAGCGGCATGTCAGAGAAAACTCCTGTAGCAAGTTCAACCATATTACTAACAAGTGAGGTTTGAATCTGCTATACTTATTTAATTTGAAATACCGTCTATTAGCTTATGAGGGCAGTATAAAACAATATGACTAATTTCCGTGACGTAATGGAAGAATTCAAGTTGTTATTTTTTGTCCTTAACTATAGGTACTTTTTTAGAAAAACGCCCAAAAGATTTTTAAATTAAATGGTTTTATAGTAAACAGCAATTATTTTAATTTGACGCTACTATCAAGGCGTGCATTAACTATCTTCGTCTCACGTTCTTCGCGAGGAAGCATTTATTCAGCCATCCAAGCCAGTGGCAGCATAATAATATGAAGGCCTCTTAATTGAAACATAGTTAAGCTTCCCCGGGTCATGGTGCCCCGATGATGCTTACCTACTTTAAATATTTACTAATTCAGTTTGTGTCTTCCATATGAACATATATGTATATTTTAAGGGCTGAAAGTAAAGCCCTAGTGAACATAATTTGATATTAAAGATGTCTTTTTTGATACAGCGTACATCTCGGCACGCGAATCGGTAACGAATTATCACTATACAAGGTAAACCAAAAAAAAACGAAATCTGCTTCACAGAAGTGTCAAGTAAAACTTTGCATTACAATGCTGCTCGAGAAAACTTAAAAAATTGTTACGCTATTTTATCTAGGATAATTGTTATATTTTTACCATAGAATCTTTAACTGTACCTACAGTCTTTCTTACGCTCTCTGGAAAGTGCTATGAAAAAGAGGAATAACTGTATACGCGAAATAATTGTCGTGTTATTTTCATAAGATACTAGCGACCCGCCAGCGGCTTCCCCTGCTGCAATTTTTTTTCTTGACAATTTAATTTATTATTTTTGTAAAAAACATTTTTTTTTAATAAAAAGTATCCTACTTATGTGACTTCTAGTACCTCCCAGAATATATGTACGAAGTTTCATGATGATTGGTTAAGTAGTTTTTGCGTGAAAGCGTAACAAACATCCACGCTTTCACATTTATAATATTAGTAAGGATGAAGCTTTAAAAAGTCATAGTTCAGACCCCCTGCAAAAACACCATACAAAATCGACGATAGGAATGACGTGACGTGAGCTGTTGTTCTATGTTTAAAATATAAGGACCTTAAAAAAATGCATTTATTTCGCAAATTATTATTATGTATAACCAATATCGTTGTCGTATGAGGATGCCGAAAAAAACAATATAAACATTAAAGGAAGTTTATAATTTTGACAAGTTTGGATTCTATTATAAAATTTAATAAACGGGTCAAAACTTAGTGTATTGCGTTTTATATGCTTTTATTTTACATTTTCTCCTAAATCGTATCAATGAAACTCGATTCTGATTTTCATACATGTTCTCTATTACACTGATGAGGCTCGCAAAAATCGTGTTTTGCACTATCACCACAATAAGCAAATGCCACCGCTTACCCGAATAATCAACACGGTCACTCACAATAAAAACAGTCTAAACGCCAAACTAGAAAACACTTGTGTTTGGCATTCCAAAAAAAACAGAGTCCCAACTTCCAATCAGTATTGATTTATTTCAGCAATTTGCAACACACAGATTAGATTAAAAGGGTATGGGTAAAGACAGATAGGAATCAACCTTGGAACTGTCAGTTACTTAGTACCTAGTGGTTCAGTAAGCATGCGAGTACGGAAACGGTAGCGCTACCGAGCCATACATTTTCAAATTAGAATGGCGGGAAATTTAAATACTAACTAGGAATAAGACAGCATTTTCAGTTCAATCTCAATTTAATTGATGTTTATTTCTTGGCACTCATTGATGAAAACGATTATACTCAATGTTTTTTAAAACTTCTGTACCATCGTTGTAATTTATAACTCGATTAAACGATTTTTAAATCATTTACAAAATATCCCATTTTATATGTGTAAACCATATGGGATATCCCAAGAATGTTACGGTATCTAGCTCCTGTTTATTAACGCCTGTAGCACACAGATATGCGTAAGTGGAACGTAAGCGGACGGTAAATAAAATAAATAAATATTACCGGACAATGTCGCACAAATTGACCTAGTCCCAAACTAAGCTCCAGGCTTGTACTATGGATACTAGACAACGATAAACTTACTTATATAGATAAATATATACTTTAATACATAGAAAACATCCAAGACTCAGGAACAAATACTCGTGTTTATCACACAAATACCTGCCCTTACCGGGATTTGAAGCCGGGAACACTAGCTTCGTAGGCAGGGTCACTACCAACTAGACCAACGTGTCATGTCGTGGCCCCAAACATGACACATTCAGCGAACGCTACGTTATAGAAAATATATACGATCGACTTAGGCTGCCGGACGGTCGCATTGAGAGATTATAGAATTCCATGGATTATGACAGTTTTCGAAAATCGTTTATGTCATAAACCTTGGCTCTTTTCCACTCGGGAAAACCCAATTGGCTTTCACATGTTACCGTATTACTTTAATATTTTCAGCGCTGTCAAATATAAAAGACGAGTGTTGTCTGTAACGTGCGAGTACACATTACAGAAAGCAGAGGGAATATCAACCATACGTCAATCTCATTGACATGGTAACTCGCCATTACTGTTAAGTAAATAAAAGCTATTATAATACGATAAGTATGATACCATGTTAAAGCAATTAGGTTTTACCGAGTAGAACACAGCCCATTGGATGTGACATGTTGTAAACATGCCATGCTGATGTTTGTCAAATTCGTCCCGCGTGCTGTGTAACTAAAGTCCATACTATAGGAGTACTGAGGTAAGAATGAGATGCGGGGGTGAGGTAAGATAAAGCTCATATCGTCCCTTTAGTATCTCAACCTCGTATGGAAAAGCCTCATGCATGTTCCAATAAGAATAAAGACTATTTTTCTATCAAACTATAAGATCAGATAAGAGGTTGAGAAAGTAAAGGGACGAAATAATCACCATTGCCCTCCCCGTAACTATACCAATGCCTTGACCCGCGTTTTTCTGTGATTTCCCTTAATATCTTTCAAACGAAACACAATGTAAAAAATGACCGTCAGTTTTATAGAGGATATCTTACTGGATTTTTTAGTATATTTTTTAAGAGTAAAAAGCAAGTCATTTCGGAAGAGAATCAACCATAACTCTCTTCCGAATGAGAAAATTAAAGAAAATGACAGATTATCGCGCGTCAAGACCGGTGGCCCAGGTTAGCCCCTTAAGCCGAGCCTCTATTCTACTGGGATAAAACTATATTGTCTTTGACATGTTATGATATTGTTTTTACACGGACGAATAGACAGTACGCCTATAGATAACGTTTCGTTGTTCGCAAGGGTTTAGCTTCATTATTACAGAAAAGTGGAATCGCATTTAGCGAAGTTTTTCACAAATAAAAGAACACCGTAGATGAAAGAGAATTTTATTATAAATGTATCTGGAAATACGATCAAATATGACACTCGTCTAATTTCTAATCAAATTACAATATAATATGTGCACCGGTTTAGTGCACCACTTCTAATAAACATTTATACGAAGTAAATGATTACAATCGCTAAAACTAGAAGATTAATACGTCGCGAATCAGATGGGAATCCATGTAAACTTTTTGATAAATCAGTCTTCTACACTGAGCACACTATTTATATACCAATGTGAATGTTCAATCAAGTGCTGGGGTGCTATTCACGCGACACTACAAACGTTTGGCTTTACATCATACAAAAGAATATAAAAGATAAAAATATAATCTTAACAGGAAGTCTTACTCGATAAATCTTCTGTATTTAAGAAGGCTAGTACAATGCTGGGAGCAAGGAATACTCCTTCAGTTTTTCCTAACGAATTAGGAAGAATCAAATGCAATATCAGATTCCGATGTAACATTTCGTAAAATACAAAAAAAAACGTCAACGTACAGAACTGGGCGTAAATTATTGCTATCATTACATTTGCATTTAAATCGTACGGTACTAAATAATTTCGTAGTTTAAAGGCAACGAGTCAGCAATGTAATAGCTATCTTAATCATAAATCATACACGTATTCTTAAAATAATATAAGACATAAATCTATGGCATAAACTTAACATAAAACAATTACATACATATACAGATAATTTGAATTTTGATATCGAGAATCACGAATATTTTGTATTAAATTGAGACCATAATATTATTCGAATTCAGAGGTGTAAATTTTATCTTAGCAGATGCGTTTAAACGGTTTCGTACTGGCTGCGGAGGGACCTGGCGAGGCAGCAGGCAAATATAACTCCCAAGAGCTGTAAAAGGAAAGGAAAAATTATCACTGTTCATACAAATATTTTGCCCTGCTAAGAAAGATCAGACAAAACTCTTGTAGTAAGTGTTGCACTTATTTCTAACCAGAGAGGATTGAATCTGTAGCTTATAATTTGAGATACATCTTATTAGCTTATGAAGGTAGCAAAAGATAAGGTGGTTAATGCGATTTGTCAGTTCAAATTGAAGACTTAAACACCTACGCCGTTTTATAATTTACAATCGTTTATTATTACTAAAGATTTAACGGCCTTCCGGGTCTAGCACCCGTCAGCTGGAGGATTTGACAAGGTTGAATACCTGTACGAAGGCGATGCCGATCCCAACCCCGCCCAAGACCTGCGCGATGTCCTGCATGCGCGCCACGAGCTGCGGCAGGCAGCCCACCTTGTGGAGCGTGTCGGAGGCGGTGGTGCAGGCGGCCACGGCCGGCCCGCTGATCTCATGAGCGCTGCAGCAGCTCGAAGGCAGCGTGGCGTTCTTCCAGTCGGCCGGTCCGTTGATGCCGCAGCACGAGAGCTGGAGGAGGGGCGGCTCACAATTACGCTCAATTATAACAATATGGTGGACGCCGGGTTACAATAGTGCCACTCCATGTCTTCCCGTGGATATCGTTAGATGCAATAAGATTTATAGGCAAGTCTTTTTAGAGTTGGTGATATTTCGGTAGTTCTGCCTACCCCACTCTTTGTATGAAGACGCGATGTTATGCATGTACATGTATGTAATACTTAAGGTAAAATGGACGCCAAATAACAGGAAAAACTGTGTTAGGCCTGCGGGCCGATTATGGTGCCACTTATCCACGCGATAAAACGTTTTTATCACGAGATCATCGACATATTATCATTGTCGACGTAAGCTAATACGGTGGCATCGGTTAAATTGCATTATCCATTTTTGACAACGATATAACGACAAACGTCAATTTTATCGATTTTGGTTAATATGGGTCGCCACTTTGGATCGACTTTTGACATCTTGATTCGATAAGTTTATACAAGTGCCCTGTAGGTGACGATAAGGCTTTAATATGGAAAAAATACTTAAATTTATGCGTAAGTATTGAGATTTTAATGTTTTACTAATCTAAAAGAACTTTGTTAATTACAAGAAAGGCGTTTAACATTACATTATAACTGGTAAACATTATTTGTAGAATGTCAAGTGTATCTTTGTCGCCTCCCGCTGCAAGCCGAAAAAGAAAGAAGAAACTACAGCGCAAGACGGTAAGAGATGTTTCCAACCCCTTCGAGCTTTCGGAGGAAGAGTTTCGACAAAGGTGTACAGAGGTGTAAGGAGATAGCACTCCATTTATGTGCCGAATTCGAATCAGACCTTCAGCCACATAATAATGACGAATGAATGATTAAAGTAAGTAATATTTAGGTACTACTCACTCAGTAATATGTAGGTATTCACTAACTCAGCTAGTACATACATACACATACATAACATCACGCCTTAATTCCCAGAGTGGGGTAGGCAGAGCTACAGAAATATCAACAAATCTAAAAAGAGTTGTTGATAATTCTATAACCACATTTTGCACAAGTAGGCTAAGATGTTTACTAGTGTATTAGTGACAGGTTGCAAGCCCATCGCCTAACAGTACTACAAGCCCTTATTCCCTCGCTCAGCTATTTACTCAGCTAGTAGTACTACCTAAAAATCACCCCGAGTGATACCTGGCACAAACAGCTAGTATAACTGTTCGTGCCAGGTATCACTTGGGTGATTTTTTGGTTCATACAAGTACACCTCGTCTTGAAGATTATGTAAGTATGTAAACAACAAACAAAAACCGCCAATTTGGTCGATTCGATCTCATGTGATGCTCCGTCATTCATGTGGCAATATATGTATAGATTAGTACATATACCTACCAACTTGTATAATTAATGTTAGTTATGTCACTAAGAGGGCTTAGAAGATAATTGTCAGACGTAAAAGTTTTTACAAAATTTCACTTTTAATAACATACATTATTGCCAAGTAGGCACTTCACACACCGATAGTAAACTTAGGTACTATCTAGAGACAAGTCAAATGAGTCCAAACTCCACGGATCTACCCATGAGCCATTGAGGAGTTCCTATGACCACCGTCCGTTTCCATCATCATACTAACTTGATGTTAATGGAACTGCTTACGTATGTCAAATATCAAATCAATCTGACAAATTAGAAGTATGTTAAAATGGGTGTCCAAGATTTGATTGCATGGTAACATTATAAGATTGTTTGATGTTAGGGCACTTGATCATTAGTACTTAAGAAAATAGTGCAAATAAGCATTAAGATATTCAATATTAAGATAATCAATATTATGGTATTTACATTAGGATAAATGTTAATATGGCAAGATTAATTATGACCACAGTTATTTTGCAATTTACAAATACATAAAAGGATATTATGGATTCCAATATAGATCCTAGGTAGATGTGAACTGCACAATATTATGCTACTGCTTCTAGATTCCCTGGTAGAATGCAAAACTTCTTTATATTTAATATCTCTGTTGAACAGAGCTGAACTGTAACTCGCACATTGAAAAGTTGTATCTTCTGTGCATGATAAACAAAATCTCTACTAGAGTCACAAACTCCTAAGTCCTTGCTAATTAATACTCTTGTGTATATGGTGTGTCAACAAAAAGGCATTTGAATTCTCTGGTTTGGGATATGCTTTTATTAGCATTAAAAGATCTTATAGTAGGTAATTGCAATATTTAATATAAACATAGATAAAATTGTAATTAAACTATAAAATTATAGTTTTAAAGCTCCAAGTTGGTAACAATTTTCATGTCCTTTAGCCTGAAAAAAGGAAAAACATTATTTTACATTTGTTTATTGACATTTTTATATGTCACTTGGGTACACTCGACCGCAGGGCATAATCAGGGGAAAGACAATAACAAGCATACACTCAATTGTGTGGTGTAAAAAGGTCTTTGGTGCTTAGGGCATAATCAGGGTTAACACTATAACAAGCACTCAAGATAATGAACAGCCTGTTGAGGGTCAATAATTTGATGCAGCATTACAGGTTATTACTTATTATAATTTTAAGTACCTTACCTACTACATTATAAGATATCAGAATTTATAACTAATTTACACATTATTTTTCAGAATACTTGATATGGAGCTGTTACCACCCAGCAGCTCTCGACATTAGGGCTCTTATTAAAGTAGCTCAATAAAAAAGGCCACCATAATAAATTATTATATTACTCAATACTGTGTTTTATTCCATTTTGATACTTAAAGTAATCAAATTAACACCTTCACTACGGCAAAATATTTAACTCTAAATTAACCATACTTTTATCGGTCTGATTCGACCTGATACCGGAGCAAATGTGTTAACCAGGTTTCCTATGAACAGTAGGTATTACAAGATAGAGCAGGTAATCAGATTCATTTCTGGATAAATAAATAGCCTGAGCTCAAGCTACTTACAAACCAGATTTAATCAGTTCAGCGGTTTATTATAATCTATTATTGAGTCATTATTTAGTCACACCGGGTAACTTTGCTTCTTTTAAAGCTGTTAAATTTTACTCAAGTATTCAAACTTACCAGGCGTAAATGAGTGTGAAACAAATTAAATAGGTACTTACGACTTTCCAAGCTGCAAACAGATTAGTCTAGCTCAAACTCTCGTAAAACGAAAGGGAGATTTTGCCACTTTTGTTTTAGTTCTTTTCCGTTGGCAAATATGGGGTGGCTTGCCACCTATTCAAAGCTTCTGTTCTTTAGTGCTGTACAGCAACTGTAACACAACATGATTTTTTGAGTAACAATAATAAAGAAATCGACTACGGTACAAAAAACTCATTAGTTCACTATGTTAGACTTACTTCTTGTTGATGTCTCGACTTTCTTTTTAAATTTTCTTTCTTTATGGAGGTTTCTTTATTTAAATTCGTCGAATACAAACAATCACAGTTCTCAACAAAAATAAACCTTTTCCGAATTTCCGACTTCACGTTTAGTTCGGAACACAGATCCTAGAATTATCGAACAGATTTGTCAAAATAATCTTATACATTAAAAAAGTATGCCTAGTCCGCTTCTTTCAATAGCTGATTAACAACAACTCATTTCAGAAGGGTTACATAAAGTCCGCCACTCAACATCCAACATGTGTAAAAATATGTTCATTTTGGGACACTGGCAACATTTTTGTAAAATGGTAGTAATTTCGCGTAGTTCTTGCTACACTGGGTTTATAAACATTTGTCGTCGTTATATCGCCGCGATAAGTTTATCAACATTGTCAACCATATTAGGGTTTTCGATAAAATAGACGACTTTGTTAAAAACTTAAACATATCCACTCGATAAAATAGTGTCACGCATAATAGGCCGGCTGGGATACCTACTTTAACTCTATAAATAATATGACAAGACAAGTTCTTAATTTTATAGTTTTACTGTGTTTTTGTATGTTTGTAACGAATACTGCAAAACTACTGGGCAGATTCCTATAATTATTTCACCAGTTTAATGCTTATTTTATTTACTGAGTAACATAGGCTATGCTTTATTTTTCTACGTCGCGGGCAACAGCCATTGTTTAATAATTTAAGCGACGTTACAGCTTTGTTTAATAAACTCGTTCAGTCCCATGAGGGTGCGGGCACGCTTGTAAATTTAATTAGAAATTTCAAGTTTAGTTTTATTGACAACAGATTAAGAATTCTTATAGTCTAATCACGGCTAAACCGCTTAAAGCCCACCATACTACAAACAGGGAGATTTTGGTGAGTGGCAAATGGAATCTAGCAGCAAGGAAATAATGTTCAGTTACCTTTGCTTTTACATTTCATTTTCAAATTTGAAAGACATAAAAATGAACTTTAAATTCATTAAAATATAGTTAAAACTGAATTGCCTAGATTGTGTACCTCCTATGGCGCACTGGGGGCGCGCCTCATGAGGTTGACAAAACTCCATGAAATTCCGTATGGAGATAGTTTGAGTGCCGGGGAAGAACAAAGGGTACTTTTTATCCCGAAACATTCCTGAGTGAATAGCGATAAACGAGTTCTACGTGGACAGCGTCGCGGGAAACAGCTAGTAATAAATAAACATTAAGATTAGCACCTCACATACAAACAATACTCCGACTTTGTGACAGGTATTTCCATATCACCATAGGACGATTGGCATTACAAATTGCAAAAGATTGTTCGACTTTAAACACCACCGTTCTAATTTTTTCTAACCCATTTCCTGCCAAGCTGTTTTATGTAGATACTCCAGTAAGTGATATATTTATAGAACGATGATTTTTCGTTGTCATTGTTATAAAGCGCCACGCGGAACGCTGTAACTACCAACACCACATAATTGCAGCGGCGCGGTACAATGGCACGTTTATCTTTCCTTTTATCAATAAACATTGTCAGGATCGTATGAATGCAGAAAAACGCGACTTAATTGTAATTTATTTATAAAATGTTCATAAAATTCAGTTGTTTTTATTATTTATTGGATACCACCTGCTATTTAAGGGCGAGAACCAAAAAGTTGGACCCTAGTTAAGCGTAGTTAACCATACAACCATACAAACAACGACACGCGAAATATATGAACTTTTCATAGTACAACTACTATGAAAAGTATCCTTACAATTGAATTGATTGAATTTCCTTATTTTTTATTTGTGTGATGAGCACGAGTATTCGTTCCTGAGTCTTGGATGTAAGATAGATTTCTCTATGTAAGTAAGTTTATCGTTGTCTAGTACCCATAGTGCAAGACTAGGGCTTAGTTTGGGACTAGGTCAATTTGTGTGACATTGTCCTGTGATTTATTTATTTATTTATTTTATTGTATGGGTAATTTTCGTCGCACAACGGAAAAGTTTCATAGAAAATTTAATTGCGTGCGTTAGCGTGCCTAACGTCCTTACCCTTAAATCTAGTCTAGCCTGATTTTACGCAAAATATCAATGATATTAAAACTTAGCTAACGATTCTCACGTTAGTAAGTGGATTTGATTTTAAAATGTATAGACGAGCACTTTTCTGAAATTTCCCGATTATAATTCTAACTTGATGGAAAATGCCTTGCCAACCTGAACGACTATACGGAATGCTTCATGCCTGGGCCGGCGATTTCGGTGTGAAAATGGTTTAACAAAGGGAAGAAGTACACACAACATCACGCCTTCGTTCTCAGAGTGGGGTAGGCAGAGCTACAGAAATACCAACAACTCTAAAAAGACTTATTGATAATGCTGTAACCACATTTCGCACAAACTGGCTAAGATGTGTACCAGAGTATTAGTGACAGGTTGCAAGCCCATTGCCTAACACAAGAATATGTGGGACCGCTAGCTTCGAAGGCAGGGTCACTACCAACTAGGCTAACGTGTCGTATCAGTCGTAGAAGCTCATAAATAAATGTTCAAGCGTCAACGATACTCACGTCAGTCTGCATGATGTCGAAGGTCCGACGTACATCGTCGTTGGTGCCGTACTCGCTGATGGACGCGTTCAAGTGGCGCACGATGGAGTTCTCCAGGTCCTTGTGCTTTACGTAGCCCGCGATGCCTACAGCCAGTTCCGCGATGAAGATCAGCATGAGGAACACCGAGAACTGGGGAGAGGTTATGATTAGGTAAACCATTTATATTTTAAATCCTTTGACGATTTTGGATTCTGATTTGGGTAAGGACCAAAAGGTTGGACCATAGTTAAGCGTAGTTAACCATACAAATAACGAAAGCGAAAAAAGTTCCATTGTGCAACGAAAAGTATCCTTACAATTGTATGGCAAATTTTCTTCGCACAACGGAAGAGTTTCATAGAACATTTAATTGGTTGAGTTAGCGTGCCCAACTTTTGAGTCCTTACCCATTTGATTGTTTAGCGGTAGTTTGTTCGGGAAGGCGACAACCTCTATGCAAAGTTATGCAGTCATTTTGTTTTCTACTGCAGCGCGGCAAGGTTTGTTGGTGTAACGTTTCTAAAAGGCATTAAATCATGTAGACGCCCATTCACGCGTGGTGACTCGTATTAAGTTGGTTGGTTCCCTGGGACGCTCGGGCTGACCGAACTAGGGCAAGTAATCTAAGTAAGGTTGGTACGAGTAGTCATCAGCTGAACTAGCTACGCAACCGAAGAGCTCAAAATCATCTGCACTCGACTCTATTGTCAAGAGAATACGTCGTGTCTATATCATTATGAGCATGTTATTTCTGCTTAGCGCCTTAGCTACTATTGATGCTGACTGTATGACGTTAAGGAAGTATAAAATTGCTAGACGTTGCAAAACTGCATCTGTATCACAATCACGAAGTCTTGGTTTACGTATATAATACGTCATATCCAATATAGATAATAGATAGTTTATAGATTCCCAAAAAGAAAAAAACACCTTTGACAATCAAGTTTTGTGATTCCAGTAATTTAGAATCCATAGTTTAAAAAATACTGTTATTTTGGTTAAGAGCGAAGAAAATGTAACGCCGGAAGGCCGTGCGTTATCCTTAACAAATTTCTCACTAATTTTATAAATACGAAATATTTGTACGTTTGCTCCACCACGCCTAACTATAATTGTATATGAAGTTGTAAGTACAAGTCTAGTCCACCTGTTGCCCGGAGGCCGACCCGAGGGAACACGAATAACAACTACTGCGCGACGGAATCGAGGGCAAGAGGAGACTAGCCTTTAGACCAACCTTCCTACTAAGCATTTCCACCGAAGGGGTGGCACATAACGTTGTCCGCGACTTGTTTGTCGCTCGGATCTCCCTTTCTATCTAGTCTGTAGCGATAGAGACGCACTGAGCGACAAGCGACTTCAAGTGAGATAGTACAACTTGTGCCGTACAGGTGTAACCTGCCAACCAACACCCAATAGTGTAAGCTGGGTACGAATCTGAGTGGCTCAGCCTGAGACATGCTCGCCTCGCGCGGCGAGCTGCTCGCGATCCAAATTGTTGCACATAAACATGCGCGGGTGAGGCAGCGTGATCACTGCGAGCCGAAATTTAAAAATGGCGTCGGGCACAATGGCAGCCGCGGCTGCGTTTATCATAATTTACCGAATTATTAACAAAAAGAAGAAAAATCGCGTCGGTGGTGGAACGGCTCAGCAACTTTATCAAATTTGTGCGCGCCTCGCCAACAGACAAGTTAGAACTTGTCGTTTTGCCCGCGGCACTTTCGGATACACGTCCAAATTACGCGAGGCACGCACCCGTCTTTGAGCACGGTCAAAAGACCGATGCTTGACCGCTCGCCGCGCACCGCTCGCCCGCTGCTCGCGCACAGCACAGCGCGTGAGCGCGTACGAATTTGAGCAAAATAGGTGAGCCGTGCGTGCCTCAACCCGAGGCTGCTCTAATTCGTACCCACCTTTACATTTGTCGTGGTGTACGGATCCTACTTTATTTACTTTGTAAGTAAAACAACAAGATAAGTAAATGCTTGATTACAGTCGGTGTAACAAGACTGGAGCTAGGAACCAGCGTTCTCAATGCGACCTACTATTCCTGTTAATAGAGCCCTATTCACCTTTGGAGCAGTTCCGTTAGTTTAGCTGAAGTAAAGATTAGATAAGTGTTAACTTTGTGAAAGTCAAACAAGGGTTCCCGACTAGGTTTATAGGTTTCCTAACCCAAAGGTTACCAACGGGTCCTTATTACTAAGGGTTCGTGTCACAACAAAATGAAGTAATACTAATAAAAATAAAATAAAGTGTGTATCTTCGGTGTTGTTTGCTCGATCTTAATATTGTACGGTGGTAACCCTAAGAGCCCCCCTCACATTTAGCGTTTTTCAAACGTCAGCGTCTCACTAACGCACGCGCAGCGTTGACGCAGTGTTTGCGCAGCGCCTCCGCGATGTCAGTGGCGACTATCGAATGTCGGATCGGAACGTCTTGTCAGCGCCCGCGCAGCGTCCCCCCCCTTCAATCTCCCTAGTCCCCAGGTTCTCGCTTGACGACATAATACCAAACATAAGCTTTTTTACCTTTTCTTTTGAAATATTCTTCTTTGTTAGTTAACTTAAGTTTGTTCTATTACTTGACTTGTGGTTTGCATGAGCACAGGCAGCCCTTTTTAGTTTTTAATCGCTTCAGTGTTGTTAAATATGTTACCTGGTTAATCTGTGGATATCTATAATTGGCTTTGTTTGCTATTTGGTGTTATCGGTTTTATATTTTCTGTATTGTGCTGTTGATGTCCTTAATAAATAAATAAATAAATAAATAAGGCCACCCTATACTGAATTCGACAAGGTTGCAATTACAATGTAACTAAAATAGTTATTGGGTGTTATAGAATATTTCGGCTGAGCCTAGGGTTTTGTAACTAGTTCCTAATAATAAAGTCAGATGTAAGCCACATTTTGATTTAAGTCCTTTACATTAGCGGAGAAGATGTCAATCCTGAGACATTTTGCACAACCATGAAGTTTCTGAATATTGATAATGTTGACAGCATTAAACAATGCTGTTATTTTTACTATATTTCACACGTTTAGCTTTGTTTTACCGCTGTCACGATTGATTTCTATCTGCGTAGTACTGTAAGGCTGGATTTTATAATCCGTTAGGTCACGACCAGCCCCCTATTTTACCATCCTGACAATGATAGGTGACAGTTGACATTTCAGTGTACATGGTGCAGCTTATATGAAACAGTGATGTACCGAATTGTCACCTGTCATTGTGACTATGGTGAACAAGGGGGCCGAAAGTTAGAAATTGTATGACCTTACTAAAGTTTGATCTGACTGCTTTATAAAACCGGACCTAAGTCGCATACATTATTTACGGCCGCATTCGTCAGCTATTGACAATTAAGTCGTTTCTTAGTGTCTAGTTATTTGTCTTTATAATGATTAGGGGATAATCTCACACATATTGACCTAGTCCCAAACCAAGAATTATTGACCGGCGAGTTGTCCCGTCAGAGCGTACAAACAACATTTTAAGGCGTACATTCTCAATAGCGCGCGCAAGGGTGTCCTTCGCTGCGCTTCACCGATCGCCGTTTATAAGGCCCGTATTAATAAACTGATCTTGGTTTAAATGCCCGTCTCAAGATACGTCAAAGATGACAGTTTTCTATGGTTTGACGTTTACTTTGGCGCATCTTGAGATAGGCATTTAAACCGAGACGAGTTTATTAATAAGGCCATAAGAGTCGCCTCAGCTTTCATCTCAGTCGCTCTACAACGTTAAACACTCAAGACTAAATTGTTATTTTTTTTGATAAATTAACTCGAGTCATGCGTAAGGTCCAATGGGTTAGGTTAGGTTAGGTTAGGTTTTTCTATGCAACTCTTCCGTTGTGCAACGAAAATTAGCCATACACATTATTGTAAGGATACTTTTAGTCGCACAACGGATCTACTTAACTATGGTCCAACTTTTTAGTCCTCACCCCAATCCGCTCTAAATTGGACTATTTAATCTAAAGGACTATTAAAAGTTTTATCTTTAAATAATTAAAAACGTGTCGCTATTTACGTGTATGCATATATTCGTGCTCTTAATGAAATAATGTTAAGTATTAGATTTAGTTTTATTACGTTCTAAAGTGTATAATAATAACAAATCCGCATCGAGTGGATGTATACTATAAAACGATTCTAACAACGTTCTACTGGCTCTATTTTAGGTTATTTCTGGGTCACAAGCTCATTCCAATTTAAATCCTTTGTTATTTTCGAGGCGTGATGTCACGAGGAGACAGTACCGCTGTTGATATAAATAAACGTCACCGGTGTAGTATAAATCCTACGATAACACAGGTTTCGGGTAAACGACCGCTTATTTCTGTATTGTTGGTGGTATTTTTTTTTGTACGATGGCATATTTTTCTTTAGCTTTGTGGGAATAGCGCAAATTCGCGCTGAATTCATTTTAACAGATTAAATAGCAAATCCAGTACGCATCGTTATATTCTGCGTGGTGTCGTGTTTATCGATGTGGATAAACTAGGATAAAAGCATCACTTTCTGATCAGTTAAGTGCAAGGTGCTTTATTCACCGCGATAAAGGCGACCACAAAACCGGCCCTGACTGAACTTACTTATATGCTAGGCATAGGTTTCTTTAAGAGGCCACATATGCTGCAACGCCTACATAGAAATTAAAATGGATGGCTTAATGTGGTTCCGCGCGAAGTACGTGAGATGGAGATAGTTTGCGCGCGCCTTGATGGCAGCGTCAAATTCAAATAATTGCTGTTTACTTCAACTAGTGACCGACCGAAACATGTTATTTTGCCGAAACCGAAACCGAAGGTTCGGTTTCATTGTAGTTTCGGCCGAAACCGAACCTTTTATAAAAAAAAGTCCTTAAAAATCGAAAAAAATGTTAGTAAGCCCGTTTTTTTCTAAAATTAATATCTCGCCGACCTATAATTACAGGTTTCTACTTTCAAAGATTTATCACAATGAAATTTCAGCACAGTTACAGAGGTTCTGTTTGAAAATTTAACTACCCTATAAAGTGAAAAAAATACATATATACAACACAACACGTATTGACACGTCTACACGAGCAAAGCGCACTGATTTAGGTAGTTGCCGGCGGAGTCAGGCGAGCGACGCCATATTGCCAGCCCGACCCGAAGGTACGATGTAAGTTTCGGCGCGGCCGAAGGGTTCGGCCGTTTTTGGCCGAAACCGAATCTCGGGCCGAAACTTGATTTTTTGAAATTTCGGTCGGGTACTACTTCAAACCCACTGCATTGGTTGAAAAATGGTTTACCAGGATTAAGAAGTTGTAATAACTCAACTGTTCAACTCAACAAAATCATCGTTGAATATTCAACCGGAAACATGCGAACAAGGTGTCATGTTTGGAAAATAAAACTATCGAGGATTTTGTTTCTAACCGTGGTATACCTACAACGTTAAGGAAATATGATCAAGTTTAATATATCCAAAGTACAGACATATAGGCGTTATACATTTATTATATAGTTATGGAGATCCAGATTTCGGAACACCACCGAACTTTATAATGTGCGGCCTTTTAAGAATTTTCAAATATATTAGGTATACGGTCCGTCTAGGATGATCCCTGCGACAGCGTAATCGTAATTTCAAACCCTCAATTGGCAAGCAAAGCAAATAACAAGAGGTGATTTATAATTGATACTGTCATTTATTCGAAAGTTATATATATATATATATATATATATATATATTTTTATTAGCCTATTTTGGTGTCCCACTGCTGGGCAAAGGCCTCCCCTCTTTTTCGCCATTCGTCCCGGTTGAGTGCATGCTCCCGCCATTCGCTTTGAAACGCGTCCAAGTCGTCCCTCCATCTCCTTTTTGGTCTGCCTCTGCTCCGGTAGCCATCTTGCGGAGTCCATTCGGTGGCAACCCTGGCCCACCGTTCCGGATGCATTCGGCAGACGTGTCCAGCCCAGTCCCACTTAAGCCTAGCGGTCTTGTCACCCACATCAGCAATGCCAGTTTTGGAGCGCAGTTCGGTGTTTTTGATCTTGTCAGTTCTACGAACCCCGAGTATGCTGCGCTCCATTGCTCGCTGGCAAATCTTGAGTCGGGATTTTTGGGCTTCAGTCAATGACCAAGTTTGGGCACCGTAGGTTAGGATTAGGGATGTTACGGAGGCGGTTTTACCGGAGCCGGAGCCGGATCCGGAGTTTCATTTTTTTATTTAACGGAGTCGGATCCGGAGCCGGAGGCAAAGCTGAAGCCAGATCCGGATCCGGAGGTTTACCGGATCCGGAGCCTTAACCGAGTACCTTTTATTTAAGTGGAAGATTGATGTATTGAAGGGCAAGTTTAATTAAACAACACAATACCTACAATCAGACTTTTTAGTTTAATTATTAAATTTATATAGACTATTTTAGATAAACAAATTTTCGTCCGTTTATAACTAATATAAATCAACGCAAAAATTAAAAGAAATTTTCATTTGACCACGGAAACAAATTTAATTTAACCCAAATTAAGGGTTTCTAAAAGTACTAAATTGTACTTAATAAATAAAAGTTTGTACGTGCGCCGCGATGCCGCGGCAAATGCAATACCTTCAGCTCCGGTATAAATTCGGTAAAAAAATAACGGAGGCGGAGGCGGAGGCGGAGGTGTGAAATAAAAAATAGCGAAGGCGGAGGCGGATCCGGAGGTGTAAAACCAAACGGAAGTTCCGACTTAACGGATGCGGAGGCGAAGCTCCGTAACATCCCTAGTTAGGATGGGAAGAATACAGACGTCGACGAGTTTGCGCTTTAGTGAAAGTGGAAGGTTGCCCTTCATTTTTTATTAGGTATACGGTCCGTCTAGGATGATCCCTGCGACAGCGTAATCGTAATTTCAAACCCTCAATTGGCAAGCAAAGCAAATAACAAGAGGTGATTTATAATTGATACTGTCATTTATTCGAAAGTTATATACTTTTTTTTATTTATGAAAGGTGAAGTGTAATATAATCAGTAGCGGCGTTAGGATAGGGCGCGGTTGGGCGACCGCCCAGGGCGCCAGATATAAAGGGGCACCTGCGGCTGGCTATGTCATACTATCCGTTATTTTTATTCGTATGGGTTTGAATAGCGAATGGGGGGCGCCTTAGAAATCTTGCCCTGGACGCTAGTAGAGCTAAAACCGGCCCTGAATATAATATGTAGTGTATTCTTATGGGCTGTCAAAACTGTCTTTGATCGACCGAACTATATAGAAATCATACCAAAAGATCAAGAAATTATAGCGATCAAAATATAATCAGCTACCTTTCCCCATTTATGTGAGATGAGAGCCACGGGCAAACTGTTTAACTTATAACTTCAAACAGCCATTTCCTTATCCTGATTTAATTAACTCTGTAATGCTCACGTCTAATATGACGAATCACTCTAAATGGCCATTAGTGGGAAAGGAAACGTCCATTTAACGTGACGACATGGCCGAGGCTCACAAAGGTCGTCTTGTCGGTCAATTGGCTCGCTCCTGAAGATAGCACATAATAGATCGGGTCATTGCAGCACCAACTAATTTGTCATGCGTTAATGAAATAGGTAGTTACCTATGTGTGGCGGTCATGCTAAGGAAAATAACATTAGTATAGTAGATAATAGTTCTAGTACTTGTAAAGTATTCGACTCATTTATTTAAGGATTTCATTTGCTATATGTGATTTGTTACTGTATATTGACCAGTTACTTGAAAACTTGTTGCTTTTTCTGAAAGTGATATATTTCTTCCTAGTTTTTGTCGAGGCTGTCATGGCGCGACTGAATTCCCGTTGACCCGGAAATAATATTATATTTAGACTCGGAAAACCCTTATCTTTTCTACATACTTACTACATACATATTTATTTAGCCAATGAGTATTGTTTGCATGTCGAATTGGCGATAGCGCGACTTCGTGACTCAATCAATGACACAGTAAACCATTCTGCCCACCAAAGCAAAAAAACAGTATGTCAGATTCAATTGCCAAAGTAGATTCAAACCTCCATTCTTAGTAATAAGGTTGTGATTTCGTCAGTTTTCTTTAGATACTGCTATTTGGCTCAGCAGGGAAGAATTATACAGGATCACAGAATAGTTGAAATTATAAGTACCTTCCTAAGTATAAAATTTAGATGACGATGCAATATCACTACTACCCGCTTAATAATAGTTTGCGTGTTGCCTGCTATAATCTCGGGAAGTGGAAACTTAAGATATAATTACCGATAAAATAAAAATATCTCTCTTTTTGAGCCTCTTTTTGAGTCACGTTCCAGATTTCGATGATTAATACACTAATCTTCTGTGAGATGCCCGCCTTAAGATAAGTACGTCAAAGTAAACATCAAGTCATAGTAAACTGTCGTATTAGTCTTGTCGTGAGGCGGGAACTTACACCGTTTCAGACCGTTCTTAACTCTAAACTTTAAGAGGATTGTGAAACGTCGCTTAAATCGCGTAGCAGTCAAACAAAATCCATACAAATTTAGCTCCGGGCGGTAACGTTTCTCACCCCCTAAATCATGACCGATTTCCACGACTTTGGAATATGTTGTTTTTTCAATTTTATTTGTTTCTTTTAAGTAATATTTCATTACAAAGAAAAACGAACAGACCTATTTTTTTGTAGATATTATACAAAAATCGTAAAAATCGGACTAGGTTTATAGGGAGAGAAACGTTCTGGCATTTTGTATGGAAAATTTCAGGTTAACAATCCTAACAAGCCGTTGTTTTCCATCTCACTTATTCGTCTATCCTTTCACTCTAATTGAAGAACGAGATATCTGTCAATAACCGATTATAACTCTGACCTTAAATGAATAATAACAAGCCAAGACATTGACTAATTGTTTCTCGTTTTAAGGTCGTCTTAGACTACTCTAGAATTTGCACTTGAGCTAAATGAACATTTAAAGGGGTTTTTAGTCACGGTTTAGCTTCAGCCTTGGACTTGCGTCACACCTCACAGGTTTGAAACTCGCGATGAAAAGCATTGATTTGTGTTATCTAGTTAACGTATTGATAATGTTAATGGTTATTAGTCAGCGGTGTGCACATGAATCATATATAAGTTACAAGTACCTAGATTATTGGAATGGTTTTTATTTACAGACACCAGAGGATATTGCGTTACGGTAAACTTCCATGCATATCAATAACAACGCGTTTAACTTCCTCTTTAGGAGGTGAACACGGATATCTGTGAAGTTTTGCGATAAATTTAAAGGTAATTTTGTCTATCATTGTCAAAAGCAATGTTTAAAAAATGACTAACTGTTGAGTTTCTTGCCGCGTTTCTACTCAGCAGTGTTCTCCTCTTGAGAAGCGCTGATAAAATTTTGACGTGTAAAGGTGCCCGTGCGGCCTACTTAGTGAATAAACATTTATCTATTTTTGTCTCCGGAGAGAATTGTATGATGTACCGTAAAATGTGCCTACTTTGCTCCCCACTGGGTAATTGTGCTCCAATTTCGAATTTTGTTTCATTGCCTTGCCAGTCAAAGTTTATGGTCTGCTCATGAAAATTTCCGAACGCATTCGATACACCTGTCATTAATGTGGCAAAACTAAACGTCAAACCTTCACGCCGCCATTTTTTTCTCGTGTCTGACGTCGTGCAGTGTCAACGTAAAAAATTGTGAAAAAAATATTATGAGGAAAAGTCATTTCCATCTCAGCAGGTGGTCATCAATTCACGGTAAGTATCTTTTAATTGTTTCTTATATATAACCAGCTATTGTATATTCACAATATTTTTAGTACCTTTCGGTTTTTTCAAGGCTTAACCTTACTTTTATTTTTACGTACCTACTATGCACCACATGTTGGGGTAACTTTGATCCAGGAGCATAGTTACCTCATGAGGTTAAATATCCGAATGAATAAATAATACATGGAAATATTTTAAAGGAAATGAAGCTTTTTTTTCAGAAAATAATGCCGAGAATTTACAGGAAACGTATAGGAGCCCGGAGTTACAAAAACTACTCCGAAGAAACATTGAGAGAATGTCTGGCATCTATAGAAAATCATGAACTATCCCAAAGAAATGCGAGTGAAAAATATGGTATTCCTCGACGAACCATTATCAACCAGCTGAGACTCTTACGATCTAGAACACCATCGCGACTACCAGGAGCTCCGACTACATTTTCACCCGTAGAAGAAAAGTCATTTGTAGGTTATTACATAAGAAAAATTATAGGTACTAGGCTGATTAATACCAAAATATTTTTCGTATTTTCGGGGTAATACCCCATTTTAGAAGACTTTTAGTTTATTATTATTTTTGTCTAAGAGAAAAGACAGTAAAACTAATGACTATCATGTCCAGTATGATTGGAAATAAATATTAGGGTGCATAAATCCACCGACAAAAACTGGTCTATAATATACGCTGTAGGTACCAGAACTCGACCAAATTTTGGGGTAGGATGTATATTTTATCCTTATTTACATAATTAGTTAACTAATTATATTTTATATTCTTTATTTACGCGGTGATACCTACCCAGAAGACTTTTTTATGTTTTGTTGATTATTACGTAAGTAAAATGATTCTAGGCTGATAAATACCAAAATATTTTTTTGTATTTACCACTTTAAGAAGATTTTTAGTTTTTTTATAATTTTTGTCTAAGTGAAAATACTGTAAGACTGATGATTATGGTGATAATATCAAAAATAAATAACTTTAAGTAAAGGACAGTTTTTTTTTTCCTAACACTTAAATAATTTCTCGATTTTTATTTTACCCTCTCAAAATTTGTGTTAAATGATTGTTATTGGAGCATTGTTTTAGTAAGGAAGGGGTAAAACTGCTGTAAACGCTTTATAGTACCAGTTTTGACACAAATTCAATTCAGAGGCAAAGTTACCCAAACACCGGGTAACATTGCTCCTTAATTCAACTTTTTATATATATATTAAAACTATATTATAACGTCATGTAAGTTATACAACGTGATAGTAGGGATAGTCAACTTTATTTAGACAAATATATCAACTTACCATATCATAATAGTCTTCAAAGAAAACGAATGATTTCGAAATTTGGAGCAAATTTTGGAGCAAAGTAGGCACATTTTACGGTAGTGGAAAAGATATTTTGAAAGGTGTTTATGTGTCGTTGAAAAAAGACTGATTATCAACCTTTTCTAATAACGAATAGGTACGGTACGAAACTTTCTAACGGTTTTCGTTCCAACAGGCCTTCGGACGTTACTTTGGAAATGTTCTAAGAATCGTGAGGGTTCTTAGCACTTTATTTTTTCCTTATTCATCTATCTACATCTACCCCAAATGTAGTAATATCACACCAGACTGTGAGGCCTCGAATCATCTATCACGGTCAAAAGCGACCTCAACCGATACAATAGTAACCTGGGAGAAACCACAGCATTATGCGAGGTCGACCGCAACCTTTACACCTTACACCTGCGACACCTGATAGGCACATACATTAACTAACTTACTATACATATGGTAGCGCAATGACCCTATGTTCATAGCCAACTCTTGAAAATAGAAGACCAGGGGACCATCTCACACAACATCCACACTAATATTATTAAGAGGAAGGATTTCTATTTTTGTATCATGTCTTCCCCTTTTGCTTTAGTCTAAGGTTCTTTGATAGGTTTCATAAAAAATGTTTGGGCCGTTTAAGAGTTACCAGATTTGAAAGTGGGAGTCGCAGTGATATCGAGGGGTTCTAATACATTACTGGACTATCGCTCCAACGGTATATAAGGTAAACATACATAAACCACTATAACAGAATGTCGTTGATATGAATTTGAACAGTTTTGTACAAGATGTTCAACAAATTTGATGTGGGTACGAAGTTAGAACTCTTGATTTGATTTAAAAAAAGTCCCTACGCAGGTACGGCTAGCATATCTTGATTATTCTCGCTCGTAGCTCAGTGCGTCACTTTCGTTGTCGAGTGATTAACACTTAGTTCACGTCGTGCGAGGCAAAGTAGTCACGGGAAAGTCGTGCTAGCCCCCTCAGGTATTGTCTATAAAAGTAGTGCGATATTTTTCCGCAATTGTTTTGCCAAAAGTACTAGTAGAGTCACTTCATATTACCGACTTATCAAGAAGCCCTGTGGCCAAACTTGAAGTTTCGACATCTCTTTCTGTAAATTCTGCCATGACTTAAGACTGAGAAGGATAGGGTACAGAGATTATCGAATTTCGTGTTAAGTAACACCCCAAGCTCGCAGTTTGTAGGGTTCCCCCACACAGCTACCTACGCTTGTGTGATGTGTCATGCGATCTTTGTCCCCTACTTCAAGCGTTTTCATTGTTCCCGGTTACTCCCTGTTTTCCCCTATTTTATATTTTCCCCTTACATGCCGTCTATATTTTTTCGTGTGTACGTTACTCGATTTCTCCGCCAGTTGTGGACCGCTTTTGAAAAGATTTTTTTGTTTCATACAGTAGGTATACCTTTGAGGTGGTCTTTTAATATTATTCAAATATTATCAGCATACACAGCGATTTTGGTATTTTCAGTAACAAGTCTAGCATTTTCATTCAGTGAAGAGGAACTGATGAAGAGGAGCACAGATGGCTACCAGAACACTTGCGCTGCAGGAAAGTCATTAGTGTTCTAGTGGTAGAGGAAAAATCCTAGTACCTTTGTGTCGTGTGAAATAATATAAGTAAAGTTATACTGGGTTACAGGTTGAGTTGACCTAGATCCTTGGGGTTGTAGTTTCCATAATTTTAGACTGCTTTGACTAAAAAACACCATACTTCAAACTTAACCGTTTTCAAAATATTGAACTTTCAACTTAGATAGATAATTATAAATAGATAATTAAATTCAAAAATAGATAATTATTTTTACATTGTCATCCTTATTTTGGAATTCTTCATACTATAATTGTGTAGTAGATAAGTTGCTTCAATATTCTCAACACCGGAATTGCAGTTCACTGAACAAAATGAGTCGTATTCAAATCAAATCAAATCAAAATATTTTATTGTATTAGACGAATGATAGCTAAAAAACGAAATAAATTCTCACATTTTTTGTTTCTTTGTTATAGGAATATTTAAAAAAAACCAAGGTGGTAATACTGCAGACGAACTTAAAAATATCTAGGTTTCTTCAGCAACAAGGTATAACAATCTTGGGTATTATTAGAATCCATAGAAAAAACTTAGTTGAAAGGCTCACAGTTAATAGTGAAAATTAACAGTGTTTTTACGTCGTTAATGTATGAGATTTGGTCCTAGAAAACAGATTAAAACAATTCAAGGTCCAAAATGTCATTTACTGAACATATCTCTCAGCCTCTGTTTATAAATGTAATTTTGTATGTTTGATTGTTTTATTTTGTTTTCTAGGGCCAAGTCATATGTGGACACCTGGAACGCAGACCTTTGTGGGCTGTTTTTACAACAGTAATGTTAATGTACGATGTACGAGAAAAAATAGTATAAGTGAAATACCTACCCAGGTAGGTATTTTTGTTTCACACGACACATTCTAGGGTTTTCCGCTGCCTGGAACTTGGCAGGTTTTTTCAGATTCTCTGTCCCCATACAAAACGATTTAACAATGTCACAAGTCCAACTGACAGATTTATGTCCCTTCAGTATGGGGATGTGGCCCAATGGTGGAAGCACAGACTCCTGAACAAAATTTTCATGAGCCCATATTGGGGGCACCCAGACAGAGAACATGTTAAAGAGTTCATAACACAACAACTCATTCGAGTAAATGGGTTTCAAATTTTCCAAGACAATAATAGACACTTATCACCCATATTTTAAATGGGTACCTCACATTTAACATTTTAGCCCTGTTGATAAATGTAATGTTACTATTTCAATATGAATTAAAATACTTACAGTAACAATCATGCAGTGGTTCTCCTTAACTGCTCCGCAGCATCCAAAGAAGGCCACAATAAACACTATCACTCCCACAATGATGAGCACGATTGGCCCCGAGGTGTAGAAGCTCTCATCGGTCAAGTCAATGTATGGAGACGAGTCTATTTCTGCCTTGATACCGACTATCAAGATGATCAGACCAGTGATCTGAAACAAAGCGTATATAAGAAACACTTACACTCTCTAAATTGAGCACTGATCAGTACTAAGACATTAGCAGTGATAAGTGCTCAATTTTCAATTCTGAATGGCATCATGATTTAAAGAGACCGTAACTCTGTACTTTTTAACCTTAACCTCTCCAACATATAAAGTGTTAACACTCATCACTACATAGTATAAAACAAAGTCGCTTTTTCTGTCCCTATATCCCTATGTATACTTAAATCTTTAAAACTACGCAACGGATTTTGATGCGGTTTTTTTTAATAGATAGTGATTGAAGAGGAGGAATGTTGTACAAAGTAGAAACAGCTCTGCACTATTATGATAATCAATTTAGTATGAACATTAAAGCCGATTGGACAATAGAGAGTATTCTGGGCCCCTTCCTGAGCTGGTTTCAGAACTCATAACCAAAACTGGAATTGTCATTGGAATTTCCATTAAACTTGATTAAACTAGCTTCTAATAAAAGTTAACCAGATTGAAATCAGTTCATCCATTATCAAGCTACAAATTAAAGCCGTCAGGGCCAATATTATGAACTGTCAACATCTAACAGGTTCCAGATAATAAAAATATGAAAGGAACCGAGACTGGTATATCAGCCCTAGATAATAAAGTCCCCGGGGTTAAACATGAGTTATTATAGAATAATATTAAAGAACTTGACTTTGTATATGTTGTCATTAAACTTTCCACAGCAAAATTAAAATATCACACTGTGATTTATACCATATAAACATACATACACAGAAACTAATAATTAAGATAAGGTCTTGTTATTTGCACCACATGCAAGATAATGTTTGTATGATCGAACATTGCTCTGTTATACAGGTGACCTTAATAAAAAAACATGTTGAATAAAGCAGTAAAAAAGAATGTTGTTTCAAAACTTAACTACATATCTTGTTTCGTAATTATGTATGTACTTAGTACGCTATTCCTCAAACGCGTTAAATATTAAACCTTATGCAATCTAAAAGTGAGTCATTTTTGCATCAGAACCTTCTTTCCCTTAGACTTATCTTTTTACTTTGAAGGTAGATTCAATGCTTAAATTGCAGCGTGACAAAAACCACATTTACGAAATACGGAACATTACTCAGTTCTGACGAAGCCCTTTAGAATGCAGTAATAAGAGCCATTGAAAAAAACTCTACGGTCATCTAGAAAAAACTTACCGCGAACAAAAGGTTAAAACAGAAGAGCAGGTACTTGACACAAGACATTCCGAATCCGAGAGCCATTTTGTATTTCTTGAGAATCTAACAATAAGATCACCACCTGAAACCAAATAACGCCGTAATTAAACCGTACTTAGTTGTTATTACGCACAAGTGCAACATTGAAAACATCGATTTGTCGTGTTGACATGACACTGAGTCACAAAAAAAATACAAACTAACATTAATCAGCCCAAAAACGTGAATTTAATTTAAATATAAAGGTTAAACGTATTTTATATTTAAATACGCGTAATTTAAAATAATCTTACCGCCAATTCCAGATAAAAATCGCGATAAAACAATAACGAGACAATCCAGCGCACTCCAACCACGGAAAGCAAACACGAACGAATGAAAATCAGTGTTGCTAGTGTACTTAGTGTAGTCGCTACCGCTACTTGCTGTGCTGTGGTTTCTGTTACCCGGCATCAGACAGATCGATGGTGTGATGTTTTTCTTTAATTCAAATAAAATAAATATTTTTGAAAAGAGTAATATCTTAAACTTTATATAATAAAACAAATATTGTACATTAGCCTACTCCTTTTTACGGTATTACCCAATTATTCACACAAAATAAGAGAGCCAATGTTGCCAGGGATATGCGTGGTAATGGCGGGAGAATTTAAATGAATAAATCGGGTATTACACTGATTAGGTATATTTCTCACTATTTTCTTTTCTTTATTTAGGTATTACAGAAGGAAGTGAAATAGTTGTTGCAGCTTGTTATTCGGAAGTTACAAGTATTTATGGAGACGAATGTTTTAGACTATGGAAGGAATATTTTGATAAAAGGTCTAGAGAGAAGGGAATATGGTATAAATGTGTCCAGAGTGAGCCTCCTCGTGTACTCTGGTTTCAGAACATTGATTTTAATTGTAAAGTTATTGTAATGGCGCATAGATTGCGAACCGGACACATTCCACTCAATAAGTTTGGTTTTCTTATGAAAAAAATAAACTCTCCAAATTGCGATACCTGTGGTACTGTAGAGGATGTGCAGCACTTGTTGATGGAGTGTAGCCGGAATCGCGCTCAAAGGGTGTCGTTGATGGCGGCAGCCAACCTGAGTCCATACGATACTGGTGCGTTCATGGGCATTCTCGCGAACCCCACGTCAGATTTGGCATTTATGGTCTATAAATTGGCTGACGTTATTAGGAACCCATAATTAAGTGGTTGCACGAGTATGTTATGTGTGATCTGTTTTTTTTATTTTATTTGTTAAATGTAATATTCGACTAAACAGGGCTGATATATACAAGTCGTATTTAAGCCCTTTATAATATTAAATTAAAAAATAAAATAAAAAGGTATATTTCTCGGTATAAATAGGGTAAACTTTAACGGAAACTCATTTCTGTGATTAATCCACAATAAGGTCAACTTATTTAACTCCAGAAAATTTGTCTTTCGTAACAGTTAGTGTCAAGCAGACTCAGTTCCTAAAGCATAGTATAAATTATAAATTACTTCGCGTAAATATACATATCTAACAGATTACAATTTCGGTAAGTACTTTGCAAGCGATTCTAACTTCACCTAGGAAAATACATCAGAGATTGTCAGAATAAATGTAGACTACATTATTTTGGGAGATAAATTTTGGTGGTGATAAGGATAACGTCAAGATAACCCAGAGATCGAATGGTTCGATAATCATCTCGGTCTCCAGTTGTCTCTTATCGATCGAGAATACGAGAGAGTTTCATAGGTGGTCAGAAAAATGTTTAACATCAAAGTGCCTAAGTTTCTTAAGTCTGTGAGATATAACCTGGCCGGGGTCAACGGTGTGTTCGTGGTAAGGTTACTTTATTAGTTAGTAACAATGTTACTTTAGACAAGAAACGTGCTTAATACCAGCAAATCCAACCAGGCCAATAAAGCTGCCTTAACTTACAATTAGTAAGTTGTGTAGAATAAAAACTATAGCTTCTGTAATCAATATCGGATCGGAGTACCAACATATTTGTACAAAGATAGATATATAGCTGATTTCTTATGACTATGGAAAAGATTTAACAACTCCAAAAATTTCAAGTAGAATGTTAACCCCTAAAGTGGTTAATTAAATAAATCCGGATAAGGTCTGACAGCTCGGTTGGTTTATATTGTAATATTACATTGATGAATAAATAAACTAAACTAAACTAAAGGTATACCCTATGTCCTTTCTCGGGGTTCAAGCTATCTTCATACTAAATTTCCTCGAAATCGGTTCTGCGGTTTACCTATGAAAGATTAATTTAAGTAACGTACTTGTTTGTACGTTATCTCAAATTCAATAAACGAAGCAGATGCGAAGCTCATTCGTTAACAATACGGTTGCCATTTGTCTTATAGTAGTTTAGTTAATTTTCGTAATGCAATGGTAAAGTTACCGTCTACTATAACTATGTAGTTACATGTAGGTAGGTAATTTTTTTGAAAACCATTTTGTATTTAATATTTGCTGACACTATACTTATTAACCTCTACCTATATTAATCATAGGTACATACATAACACCACGCCTTCATTCCCAAAGGCAGAGCTACAGAAATACCAAATACTCTAAAAAGACTTGTTGATAATTCTGTATTATTCTGTAATCACATTTTGCACAAACAGGCAATGTTGTTTACCAGTGTATTAGTGACAGGTTGCAAGCCCATCATCGCCTAACAGTACTACGACCGTTTATTCCCTTAGTCGCCTTTTATTTACGACATCCACGGGAAGACATGGAGTGGCACTATTCTAATCCGGCAACCACACATATCATCAGTTAACCATAAAGATTATTTAGATAGGTACTTTTCTTCTGCACTTTAAAACTGAAAACGTGACGTAACTACAAGTTTTTTCCACAGTTGACCGGCGCTCTTTTAATAATAGTAGGAGTTATAGTTATAGCCAAAAATGCAGAATACGGGGAGATGCTTACAGACAGATTCTACACATTACCCGGTTTCACCATCGCTATCGGTGTAATAATACTCTTTGCTTCCGTCCTCGGGTTCTATGCTGCTATTTCGGAGAAGTTCTACTTTATCGCTGCGGTAAGTGCCTGAAATAAAACTGTAGCAATGTTGGAGTTAAGATGTTTATGTGCCATTTAGTAATACAACCTGAACCCATAGGACCCGTACAACCCTTCATGATTCGACTTTTCTGATAGGATACTAGTTAATTATTAGCAATCGATTTATCGGTCATTGCCCTTGGTCCACCTAATTAGTTCACCTGGACATTTTAACACACCGTAACCGAGTCGACGGAGCTCCGCTATTGCGGAGCTCCTATTTCTGAGATATTTTGGCCCTTCGGGCCCCCTGAAGAAATGACATAACCTAAACCTACGTAGGTATAGGTTTTAACCAGTTTAGTCTACGCAATCCATAGAGGTGAACTAATTAGGTGGACCACGGGCAATGACCTCGATTTATGGACATGCATAATTTAACTTAAGTATATTCGCGATACTTTACTACATGTAGGTACATAATAGAAGCATCCCAGAAGCATTCAGATTGTATAATTGTGATAGATTTCAAACTGTAATTCATAACTGTAAAAATCATAAGGAAATGCCGGAAAAAATATTTAGAAGTATTTTTTTTTGTTATTGTTAGTCATACTTACTTTTAACTAGAAGTCAAGTCGCCATCTACGGGAAAATTCGGGTATAGACGACACTATCAAATTGTGATTTAATAGAGTCGTCATACACCCGAGTAGGGCTCGGTCGCCAAGGTACTAATGTTATAATATCACGCCAGGTAATTTTCATGTCACTAAAACCGTTTCATTCTAGTACATGGCCCTAATGTTGATAATCCTGGTGTTCGAGATGTCGGTAACAATAGCCTCGTACAAACTGGAGAACGAGGCTTCCTCGGAGATCAGGGCGCCCATGGTGGCCAGCCTGCAGCTGTACGAATCCAGACGCGACGTCGCCAAGTTGTGGGACGAGATGCATATGGATGTGAGTTCTCATAGTTCTAAGTACACTCAGCATATAAGTAGCTTCATACTTGGGCGGTTCGGATCGGATTCGGATCGGACTTAGGGCGGAACCGCTCTAACATATGTATATCGACGACAATAAGAAATTGAATTAGGATAAAAAATGCAGTCGGGTTTTTTTAAAGCTTGATTTCTATTTCCAAACCTAAAAGATCAAATAAGAGACAAATTGAAAAATACATATACTTGGTTAACAATAATAAGTTTACTCTGGAAACAATTATTATTTTTGTCCAATTAATAAAATAAAATCTTGGTCAGTAACTCGAAATTATTTTAGATCATACCTTGATGTATTCCATTGTATGATACACGATAATTACTACCACGGCATTATCCACCGCTGTTCCAGTTCGAGTGCTGCGGGGCCGTGAACGTCAACGACTGGCAATGGACGCGTATCCCAGTGAGCTGCTGCCACATCGACTACGGCACCATCTCGCCGTTTGACTGCACGCTGGCCGCCGCCTACCCCAATGGCTGCATCAGCGTCCTGGGCGCGTGGCTCAGCAACAACGTACATGTGCTCGCTATGACTGCGCTCGTCGCCACTTGCATACAGGTAACGTAATGCTACGTAAGCGATTCGCGCGTGAATGCGAAGCGACACATAAAATACTTGGATACTTATGAGACGCGCTGCGGTTGGTTTTTTTCGATTTATTCCGTCTATTCTAAAACAGCCACCCTAAGGTGGAAAATCGGAAACAAGTGTCCATCTATCGCTCGGATAGATGTCACTTCGCGCATCGCGTACATAGGACACTGCGTAATTCTTCTATAGGGCTCGGCGCAGACAATTCCTACCAAATTTTCCGATTTAATAGCGACCTTCTAACTTTAAGGAGCAGTTCAGCTGATTTTCATAAAACGTAGAAGGATTTCTTCTATAAAAAATCGCTTCCGAATCGGTTCGTCTGTTAGGGAATTACGATGCTATTTATGTTTCAGTCGGGGGTTAAGAACAGCGTATAGGTGGGTCCATCGTACCTACCTAATATATGGTTCACTATCTATCGCATATGTCATATTTATGCGCATGCAACCCAGCCCATACAAAAGTCACCCCCAAAGTTGCCAGCCGATGAAATCCGGGAGTCCCAACCCCAACTTCGCTATGTTGTAGGTGACTAAATGATGATTTATTTCAATTTGATTCAAAACTTGAATTACGGATGGGACTTTTTTCTATACGGGTTCTCCACAGTCACAACCTCCCACTGACAGAAGCATTTTGTTCGTTCGCTTTAAGTATTTTGACGAGGATTCCGGTAACCTTCGGGGAGGGAAGATGGCCGATTGAAAAATGCCCGGCTTTTACTTTTGATTTATTCTGTTTACTGATTTACTCTATTCACTTGACATTGGCGAAATCACTGTGTGGACCGCCATTTAATAAAAAAGAAGAAGAAGAAGTATTTTGACGGCAGGCTTTTCGTAAACTTGAAAAACATCCAAAAACCTCGAGGACCAGTTGTAATCAGGTATAATGAGATGCCTCTATTTATTACACACTTGGATCAGGTTACAATTTTATAATTTCAGGCGGTGCTAACGACCATCGCAGCCTGGCTCGCTTGGCGGTCGAAGTTCGAATCAGTGGAACTGGAGTCCTAGATTTAGAAGTCACCCTAATATTAGCAATAAGTATGTAAATAACTGAGTTCGAAACTTGGAATTAAACGATAACTCTGATAACTGGTGTTTATTTTATTTTGGTATGTCCACGGTTGTTTACTCCAGAAGTAAACGCTCCTAACGTTTTTTCTTTTATATTGCTCAAAATGTAACATTCTTGGGCGTTACGATAAGCCACGTGGTCAACCGTCGTTCCATCACTACATAGTATAAAACAAAGTCGCTTTTTCTGTCCCTTTATCCCTATGTATGCTTAAATCTTTAAAACTACGCAACGGATTTTGATGCGGTTTTAATAGATAGAGTGATTGAAGAGGAAGGTTTATATGTTTAATACTTTAATCCGGAGCGAAGCGAGGGCGGGTCACTAGTACATTATAAACGATAGAAAATAAATCGTTAGGAGCGTTTGCATCTTGGCTAGGACCTCAGAACTAATTAAATACCTAAATAGGTACTATTAGCGTAATACTTCGACGCTACAATGGAAAGGTTCATTAACTAAAACTTTACAGTAGTGCAATGTAGGTGTTTTAAAAAATCTTTAAGGTGCCGTACAACTACACAAGGAGCCTTTATAGTTTCGCCATCTCTGCCGGTCTATCTGTCCATCTGTCCGTCTGTCCGCAGTCTGAACTCAGAAACTCTCGGTACTACAACCTGTTATTTGACATATTTATACATTTCTGTACTCGTCGATTAAAATCTGTGTATCAAGATTTCATAGAGAAAACTGTAACGTCATTTTTTTCATCGTTGAATAGTCTATGTTACTTCCGAAACAACCGAAATAAATATTTCGATACGCTCTAGACAACCGAAAAAAAAATGAAAATGAACTTCGTATTTAAATAATATATAATAATATCATAATAATATCACGGGACAATGTCACACAAATTGACCTAGTCCCAAATTAAGCCCTAAATAGGCTTGTGCTATGGGTACTAGACAACGATAAACTTACTTATATAGAGAAATATATACTTAAATACATAGAAAACATCCAAGACTCAGGAACAAATACTCGTGCTCATCACACAAATATTTGCCCTTACCGGGATTTGAACCCAGGACCCCTAGCTTCGAAGGCAGGGTCACTCCCAACTAGGCTAGCGTGTCGTCTGCCCTTGTTTAAAAGGAGACTCGATGCGGTACAAAATGTATGGCGTTTTGGAACGTAGCAGCATCGCGTCATCTGTCAAAAATCTACTTAAACTTGGTGATGTATCCAGGGCATAAAAAAAAAACTACGCTTTGTGATTGGCTAGTATTTTTAGCTTGGCACGGTACTGCAACATTACGGACGCCAGTGGTGTGATAACTTTTCTTTTAAAAGCTAAGAAGTTTACGTTTTTTCTGTGGAAATAAAAATCAGACCTTAAGCTCAAAAAGTTAAAATACAAACTAAGAAAATGAGTAGTGACAGTGACGAAACATCTTTAACTCCTCAAGAAATAACTATTTCAATTATCTTGTGTAAAAGCAGTCGGATAGTAGAACTAGACAATATAGTACTTACGATATTTAGTTTTCTTATATAGGTACTCGTATTAATGATTTAAATTATTAATTTTAATGAACTCGTGCAAAAAGTATTGTTCACTATAGTGTCATAGGTAATCAAACTTTTTAATCTCGTACCTTACTTGGCCACGAAGCGGTACTCGACTAAAAAGCTCTCTATTATAACACGATTGTGAAAAATACTATTAGATTACGCCGATAAAGTTGTAAAATAAAATATTGTTTTCCATACATGTAAAGCACAGGTAAAATATTTTTAAATATTAAACTCGCAAAGTGAAATTATTGCTAGGCTTGCGCGAATAATGTACATATGTACATACATAAATCACGCCTGTTTCCCAGAGGGGTAGGCAGAGACCACTTTTTTCCACTTGCTACGATCCTGACAATACCCTTTCGCTTCTTCCACATTCATACATCGAGTCATGCATGCACGTCGGTTTCGGGTACTTAAGATTCGGCCCTTTTCTAGTATTTCCCCGATTTGATTCAAAAAAGTACGCCTAGGGCGCCCCCTTACGACCCTTCCACTCACTTTAGCACTGTAAATTTCTTTCGTCAATCTTTTTTCATCCATCCTTTCCAAATGACCGAACCATCGAAGCATGCCCTTTTCAATTTTAGTCACTACATCTTCTTTCAGACCACACTTCTCTCTGATGTTTTCATTCCTAATTTTTTGCGAATAATGTAGGTACAAGAAACTCTTATATTTACACATTATTAAAGATTGATAAACGATCACTTTATAAAAAGTGCGATTGTCCGCAAAGCAAAACGATAATCTCGGTAAAGTCCCGAAACATAGACCGAGATCGAAATTACAGAATACCCAATTTAATTTATCAGCTTTATCAATAGATAAGAATGTGATAACTGATAACAAATGTAAGCGGGAACACAATGTTGTTGTTATAACGCGAGTGTACCTAGAACGCGGACGGCTGTGAACAGAAAATGTCGACTAAAATATATTCGAACGATATAAAGTATCTACTAAAGATCAATTTTCTATACCTGGTAAGTACGCCAGTTATCATCCATAACTTCGTTCCCATAGTGGGGTAGGCAGAGCTACAGAAATACCAACTACTCTAATTAGATTTGTTTCTATTTCTGTAACCACGTTTTGCACAATCCGGCCAAAAAGTTTATTAGTGTATCAGTGACAATTTCAGAGCCCTTCGCCTAACAGTACTACAAGCCCTTATTCCCTTAGTCGCCTCTTACGACATCCACGGGAAGACATGGAGTGGCACTATTCTAACCCGGCAACCACACGGTCGGTACGCAAATTATTCTAACGATATTCTTTTATAGGCCCGAATTGAACATTGATATTATAATAGTACTATCTACATAGGTACTAAGGTAATTCAAACCACCAGCCCCCTATTTCACCATCTTGACAAAGACATGTCACAGGTGACAATTCGGTATACATTGCAAAGTTAACACGCTGATACATCACTGGGTTTCATATAAGCTGCGCCATGTACACTAAAATGTCACCTGTCACCTGTCATTGTCAGTATGGTGAAATAGGGGGCTGGAACCATTAAAATCGGCTACAGTCCGTTTTCAAAGGTCCTTTTTCCTCGTACTTTGAAACTATGCAAACCTTCCCTCCACGATGTCAGCACTATGACTACTCCTTTAAACGCGGCTTAAAAAGAGTATTCACTGAAAGGCAACAACTTGGCTGTGCCCCTGCCATTGCTGATGTTTGTGGGCGACGGTAACTGCTTACCATTAGGTGGACCGTCTGCTCGCTTGCCTTCAGTCCTTCTGAAGTCGGCGTCCCAAAATATTTGTAATCAAAAGCCGGCTTCAGTTGTACTGTGGTCAGTACAAAAAGTTTATTCTTTCGTTTTTGAAGGCGTTTTTTAGGGTTCCGTAGCCAAATGGCAAAAAACGGAATCCTTATAGATTCGTCATGTGTGTCTGTCTGTCCGTCCGTATGTCACAGTCACTTTTTTCCGAAACTATAAGAACTACACTGTTGAAACTTGGTAAGTAGATGTATTCTGTAAACCGCATTAAGATTTTCACACAAAAATAGAAAAAACAACATAAAATTTGGGGGTTCCCCATACTTAGAACTGAAACTCAAATTTTTTTTTTCATCAAACCCATACGTGTTTTACGGGTATCTATGGATAGGTCTTCAAAAATGATATTAAGGTTACTAACATCTTTTTTTTCTAAACTGAATAGTTTGCGCGAGAGACACTTCCAAAGTGTTGAAATGTGTGTGTCCCCCCTGTAACTTCTAAAATAAGAGAATGATAGAACTAAAAAAAATATATGATGTACATTACCATGCAAACTTCCACCGAAAATTGGTTTGAACGAGATTTAGTAAGTAGTTTTTTTTAATACGTCATAAAAACATTGATCAAAGCTACAACGAACTTTTATATTATGTTACTTGCTACTACGGAACCCTTCATGGGCGAGTCCGACTCGCACTTGGCCGCTTTTTAAAAAAAAATTTTACTCACTTGACCTTACTTGACAGCATGGGCACGCTATTTAACTATTTTACAAACCGCATTTTTCAAATATGACTATGGTATCCAAGGACTTTCTAGTAGTTGTTTGCAGTGGTTGAAGCATGAAGCCAGCGGTCTCGGTAAGGAAAGACATTTTTTGCGGTAATGAGCGCGAGTTTGTTTCAGAGTTTTGGATGTCTTACTTATCCATATATGGAGAGTTTATTGTCGTCGAGGGTAAACTTTGAAAGTTGGTACTCCATTTTGTACTTTATCGCATTAACATATTTGGCAATCTGGTTTGACATTGCTTACGTGTCCGTAAAGCGACAAGGTACAAAAGTGCGTACAGTCGAGTTCTTAATTATGTATGTATACACCTTTACACCTTATCACAGAATAGATAATAGTACAAGTACAGAAGGCACACTCCTTTGATCTTTACAAAAGCCGCTTTTTTCATAGCCAAAACGTCGTCTACTCCAGCGCATGCCAAACGGAACTTTAAGGCTGTGGTCGAACGGTGAAAATGAATTGGCTCACTCGCCGCGGCTCCGATATTGAGGGCTGTCAATAGAGGGAATAGTGCCACTCCATGTCTTCCCGTGGATGTCGTAAGAGGCGACTAAGGGAATAAAGGCTTGTAGTACTGTTAGGCGATGGGCTTGCAGCTGTCACTAATACACTAGTAAACTTCTTGGCCTGATTGTGCAAAATGTGGTTACAGAAATCATACGAGTCTTTTTTTTTTTGCGTTAAGGAGAAGGCACACGAGCACTCAGGCCACCTGATGGTAAGTGAAATCTGAGACCCATAGACATTTGAATTCTCAAGACTATAATCCCAAGACCTCAAATGCGTTGCCAACCCTGAGGACTTGTTGGGTTTGTTGGTATTTCTGTAGCTCTGCCTACCCCACTCTGGGAATGAAGGCGTGATTTTATGTATGTATGTAAATATCTACCTACCTGTACATTTATTTCTTCCTTCAGATAACTGGAATTATAGTCTTGCTGCTGATTATTTCAACACAAAATGTCTTTAAGGAGTACTCTTCGTTTTTTACGGAGCAGTTTTCCATCATCCGCGGGGCCTTCTTCGCCGCCGACGTCATCATCTTCGTCATTGCGATCTTCGGGTTCTATGCGATCTTTACCGAAATCTATTACATAAAATTGGCGGTGAGTCCTAGTTACTTAATCAGCCGTTAGATCCAAACAGACTGACGCATTCAGTCCTCATGCATGCAATGCATCCCTTACTTCGACACGGTGGCCTAGTTGGTAGTGACCCTGCCTCCGAAGCCAGCGGTCCTGGGTTCAAATCCCGGCAAGGGCAGATATTTGTGTGATGAGCGCGATGATGTTTTCTATGTATTTGAATATTTATTTCTCTATATAAGTATATTTATCGTTGTCTAGTACCCATAGTACAAGCCTAGAGCTTAGTTTGGCACTAGGTCAATTTGTGTGAGATTGTCCCCTGATATTTATTTTATTTATTTATTTATATATTTCTCTATATAAGTAAATTTAACGTTGTCTAGTACCCATAGTACAAGCCTAGAGCTTAGTTTGGGACTAGGTCAATTTGTGTGACATTGTCCTGTGATATTTATTTATTATATTAAGGGCCTGTTTCACAATCGACAAGTAAATTTATCTGTCACATAAAGATGTCTCTCTCCTTGTCTATTTTCAAGTGTCAGAAAGAGAAAGGGCTAAGTTTATCTGTCAAATAAGCTTTACTTGTCGATTGTGAAACAGGCGGTAAGGGTCCGAAGTCAAACTAGGAATCCTTGGAGTTTCGCCATGTCCGTATGTCTGTTTGCACGTCACACACACTTTTTATCAGAAACTAGCAAAGTTACAAAATTGAAATTCGGTACACATATACCCTGCAGTAAGATCAAAGATTACGAAAATAACCCGTACCTAACATAAACATAATTATTACTGTTCAAGGAATACTAGTTTAGTTTCTACCTTTTAGTTTCAAAGTCTGCTTTTGGACATTATAGACTTTTTTTTAAATCCTAGAGTAATTTAAAATCGGGCTGATAACATAACATTTCCATTCAATGACGACACGCTAGCCTAGTTGGGAGTGACCCTGCCTTCGAAGCTAGGGGTCCTGGGTTCAAATCCCGGTAAGGGCAAATATTTGTGTGATGAGCACGAGTATTTGTTCCTGAGTCTTGGATGTTTTCTATGTATTTAAGTATATATTTCTCTATATAAGTAAGTTTATCGTTGTCTAGTACCCATAGCACAAGCCTATTTAGGGCTTAATTTGGGACTAGGTCAATTTGTGTGACATTGTCCCGTGATATTATTATTATTATTATTATTAATTAATTCAACCACTTATCTTTTTCAGTTGGTCTGCGCCATGGCGCTTTCAACCGTGTTTCAACTGGCTACCAGCATCGCCATCACCCAGTTCCTTCACGGGAAGACCATGTCTTTGCTACAGACGCAGATGAACACTACCATAGGGTTTTATGGGGGCGATATGAACTACATGTTTACGAGGGATTGGGACAGGGTGCAGGAAGACGTAAGAAGTTTCTAGATTTTTTCTAGAACATATTAGAGATATAAACAAGCACATAAAGTTAGTCCGAAAAAGCACATAATATATGGATGAATCAAGGAAGTAGAAAAAGGCGCGGGCTATGTCTCAAAAGCACATGTAAACACACGACTGCCTTGTTACAAGAGACCGCACCACAAAAAGGGCAAGTTTTCTTAAAGAGGACCACATCAAGTTGATCTTTTTGGTACACGATAAATCACACTCAACAGTTAAACGTCCCCATATTCTATCACTTGTTTCCGCTAGAACTTATTTTACTTACGGATATCCTTGGATATCACGCAGCCTCCGAAGGTTTCTTAAAATCTACCATTTGCGTTTCCAGTTTTCCTGCTGCGGAGTCAACTCTGCAAGCGATTGGCTTGAGTACTTAAACACTGGGGAAACTGGACAGGTGCCAGTCAGCTGTTGCAGTCGGTACTACGGCACAGTTGGCAAGTTCAATTGTACCTTTCTGGAGGCACACTTCACTGGTTGTGCTAAAGCATTAGGAGGCTGGGCAGAATCGCAACTGGCAGCAATGGGGATGGTTGGCTTTGTATCCACAATGCTTCAGGTACTTAGCTGTTCACTACATAGTATAAAACAAAGTCGCTTCCCTCTGTCTGTCCCTATGTATGCTTAGATCTTTAAAACTACGCAACGGAATGGTGCGATTTTTTTTAATAGGTAGAGTTATTTAAGTGGAAGGTTTATATGTATAATACTTTAACCCGGAACTTCGTTCCGTTCGAGGGCGGATCGCAAGTAAGTCGCTTTTTTTTTCATTGAGACTTTACCGCATTCAACCGAACCGTTAAGTAGGTTTCGCAAGTGCACAAGCGCCGGCGAAAACGGCGATATGGCGGGCGCGACAACTCGGGCGCATTCTTTAACAACTAGCTAAATGAGGCATCAAGAAGGGACTCATGAAGATCAAGGGGAGAGGCAAATAGCATCAAATTGTCGCTGCAGATTTGCTTCGATCTATGAAATATTAAGTAGTTGGACGGGACGATTTGGGCATCAACTCGTCACATAAAAAATGTGTTCTAACTGGTCATAATGCCTAAAGCAATATTATTTGTTTTTTACCCGTCACATGTCACACCTGGGCCCGTAGCATGGTCGCCTTTATCGATCTGTATAATCGAGGATAACACATCTGTCACTCTCGCACTGACATACTGGTCAAAAAGTGACAGATGTGTTGTCCACGTTTATCCACATTGATAAAGGACCATGCTACGGGCCCAGAGGCCCTAGCTAAGATGCGTTCGCTAACTAGCGTTTCTATTCGTTTTATTTTTAAACCAAACGCGTCACTGGTAGATCGCGTCATACGAAAAGTCGCGTGATCAACTAGTGACGCGATTGGTTTAAAAACTAAATGCGTGCGTGCGTTTTTGCGTGTGTGTGTGTGTGTGTGTGTGTGTGTGTGTGTGTGCGCGTGTGTGTGTGTCTGTCTGTGGCACCGTAGCTCTTAAACGGATGAACCGATTTGGATGCGGTTTTAATTATTTCAAAGCAGGTTTTCTAGCGGTGGTTCTTAGACATGTTTTATAAAAATCGGTTTTGCCATGTTTGAGATATTGAATTTTTAGAGGGTTAAAAGCCCCCAAAATTATTTGTTATTATTTCAGTTATTGCTCACCGTCTTCGCTTTCCTGCGCGTTAAAGACCGACACGTCAGTCAAGCAAAGAACGACACAGAAGTAACACCAGAAGAAGTGAAGAAACAAGTTATTTACTATGTAAAGAAATACTAACTACAAATTACAATTAAATAAGATTACTTGCAGTCTAACTTGATTTATTCGTAGTCCTTCATACAGTGACATACCGGGACCGCTAGTGCTCCATTCTTGGGGACTAGACGTCTTAAGACAGGTTTTCAGGGTTCCGTAGTCAACAAAGAACCTTTATAGTTTCTTGGAGGATCGTTAAGGAAATATTGAACTAGAGAAGTTTAATTTTCGCTAGAGTTAAGTTACCCTACAGCCAAAACTACAAGAGATAAAAATCTGAAAAATATCTTAAATCAAACCGCATATAACCCATAGAAGCACAAATAATGAGGACTTGATAGGTTCCTGAGATACAGGCGGCTAAAGTGATTTACCTGCTAAATACTTTAAATAGAAAATTCGTCAGACAGACAGACAGACACTTCACATTTATAATATTAGTATAGATACCTCCTCCATACATTTATTTTCAGATAACTGGAATTATAGTCTTGCTGCTGATTATTTCAACACAGTCTGTCTTTTAGGAGTACTCTTCGTTCTTAACGGAGCAAATTTCCATCATCCGAAGGGGCTTCCTCGACGCTGACGTCACCATCTTCTTCATAACGATTGCCATTATTTAAAATTTTCAAGTACCCGTTTCCGTTTAGTTAATTTATGCAAATGGACTAATGTGGACACAAGTTTTCCTTCTTCGTGCCATAAGTAAAAGAAGGAACGAAATTGCAAAACTATTTTGCTTAATTTTGACAAGGGGAAAAAACTAACAACACAATTTTCACGTTTTTATTATTATACCAATATTACAAATAATTGTGTCACTAACTTTTTAAAGAGCCTACGCGCGCGCGTTCATGTCCATCGGGTCCGAGGCGGAGTGCGGCAGCAGCTACCCCGCCTTCACTCGCCTCTTGCATTCATCCGCGACTAGTGCGGTCCTTGAAGAGTTAACGATAGTACCACATTCCTCATGATGGACATGAACTCGCGCGCGTGTTGTACAGGTATTTGTGCAAGCTGCCTGCGATTACTTTAATTGCATTTTGCTAGTTTTTTACACACACAATACGGTCTATAGATTGAGTCAACGACACAGCTGCTATGTGTGCTGTATTCTGTGATAGGGTATATCGTTTTAACTATTTGTGTTCCACGGTTATTCTCTTGGAGCGAAACTTCGTAGGCGACTTCACCCGGTGACATTTCAAATGCGACTACGTAGTGCTTTGCGTTATTTACATAATCCACTTGCATTTGTGCTCTTAAAACTTTATTAAACTGCAACAGGTAACATTGCGTGCATTTCGCGGTTTTTATAAACTTCGTTAAGTTTTGAATGAAAGATACTGCTACATTGATATTGCGAACGACACCATATTCGTATACTAACGTGCCCACGTCGTTTAAATTGCGACAACTGCACCATCGTTCATCGATATTAGCGCTTGCACACGTTCTATAAACGGTTTTAACCTCAAACAGACTGGTGCAAGTTGGGCAAGCTTCAGACCTCTCGCCATTCATTAAACCAGACGAAAGTTGGAGAATGCTTCGGAATGTTTCGTGCAAGTCGTAGGGAGTTGTTAGTCGGTTCTGATTTATTTTAAGGTTGGAATAAGCAATTGGATGTGACTTACGGAAGTCAATCGGAGTCCACATGAAAAACATAGGAAGTCTGTCCTCATAATAAGATTCAGGTAGAAGTTTAATTTTTCCGTAGCGGATACCGTGATCGCTTAAGAAGAAAATAAAAGTATTAGACAAAGCGCCCGTGCCATTCAATGCTTCAAAGAAATCTATTATATCTTTATCCAAGAGCGTGGGTATATGTATGGGACAGTGGGTGAAGGAATTAAGCCAAAACAAGCCGAAAAATTTGTCGTTCTTGTATGTTTCCACAAAATCCAAGGCATAGCTAAGAGCGCTGGATGCGGAGGGAACCTGTTTGGTGCAGATCAAGTTCCCTCTCTTAGTCTCTCCTGTGAGGTAAAGAGGCCGCATGTAGTGAATGGTCGGTTGAGCTCTGAATGCGTCATTAGAAAAAGTGTCCGGGAGCTTTACGTTATCTTCCCCATAAGCGTTAACGTATCCAGCTTCTCTATATTTACTCCACATTATATCCTTATTACAATTACTCATGCTCTCTCCACATTTCCTGTCTATGGAAGATATTTTCATTCCAGTTAAAAACGCCATCATATTCGGGAACGTGTTATACCCTACCTGTAAAATGAAATCGCTTGTAATCTGCGCAAGTTATGTTCAGCAAACGTAAAATACATCGCAGATCACGGCATGATACAGTGATATAGTATCAAAACACGTCCATAATTACCGATCTTGATACGCGTATCCGATCGCAAGTGTGCGGGGTATAAAATAAACGCGTGTCAACATCGATCCCGAGCGACCAGATACGGCGTGTCGCATGATTGCGCTCTTTTTCCGTTCACACTAACGATATTGATACGCGTCGGTGCAACGCGACGGAGATACGATACGACGAAATGATACAAACGTGGGCCTAGCTCTAGGGGCCCAGCCTTGGGTAGGGGCCCCGTACACCGAAAAACAAATTAGGAAGTTAGAAAAGGGTTATGACATGGTTAGTCCGGCCTTGAACAGAATTAACAATCGTAATAATTGGTGGTACCTTATTGTATCCTTTGTAATCAAGCCAGCCATGGCGTTTAATATAACTAAACGTGTCAGGCATTGAGCTTATAAGTCGCGCTCGGGACATGGTGTCCAAACCCAACACTAGAACATTCCAACTCCTCGGCCTGTCTTCATTATAAGGTTGGTCCATGTGAATTTTCTTGACCAACATGTAAGCATCCTTGTAAATAACTACACTTTTTCTTTTTTTATGCGGAACTGTCATGCAGGACACATCGAGAGTTTCTTGTTCAAACTTTATGGTTGTTTCGTTGCGGAATCGCTTGCACGATGAATAGCTAAAATGCACAATCATGCTTTAGACATGAAGTAGATCTAGCTATGTTGACAAATGAGAGAATCGGTCTGACGCGAAGAAATAGTTTAATAATTTACTCTGTCAGATTCGTCTTAAATAGAAGCTTAGATTGGTTTTTCCTATTTCGAATAGCGGCCCTGTTATAGTGTGGCATTACGTAAACTACTCACGATACTCCGCTTTCTTCCCGCCCAGGTATCGTCAGCCGGCTCACAAATCGATAGCAACACGTGTACTCTTCCTTTCTTCCTTTGAGGTGCTTCCTCATCATTTCCTCGTCTATTCGAAACTTAATGTCGTCGCCATGCTTATCAACGAAAATTGCTCTTAAACCGCAGTTTACTTTGATCTCGTCTGCTTCTTCAATTTGTAGAGTTTTCGCATAATTGGGTATATAGCAACCGGGTGTATTGATCAAGTAGTCTTCAGTTCCTGTAAATTATTTTTATGATACCAAATTCTACAAGGCTTCACCGGCACCGGTATTTCAGAACTAAGCCAAAAGGTAATTTTGGTGGCACTTGAAAGCTTTCCTTTTTTCTACATGTATGGTTTTAGTAGGGTTTGGTTTCCCGGGAAGCAGTCACAACTATTGCCGCCGTTCTCTCACATATACTTAGACGCAGCACTTTACACAATCGCAAACTTACCCTTATAAGAATCCTCTCCATTTTCTTCTTGGTAATAACTTTTCCAAACTAACCTAGACTTGAACAATCTTATACGGCTTAAACTATCGCAGTACAATGTACGATATAATACAACCATGACTACCCATGAGCTCACTAGCATGATTCCCAGCGATTTCGTCAAATTCATCATGATTTCACCTTTTTGCAAAATCAATAGCTGGTTTAATCTGGCAAATAATTATATAATACAGAAAAAATGTGCCTATACACTTAAATGACCCGTTGGCTGTACCAGTGTATATATAGTTATTATTTTTTATGTAGGTACTACATAATGCTGCGAGCGGTGTTATCAACCAATGTGCACGCGCGTAGTGTCAACCACGTGTCAACTTTTTTTTCTTAATAAAATGATAGTAAGACCAAAGATATTATAAACTTCTGACGACTTCGCCAACTCTTGAGCCCTGAGGGTCTCCCCACGGGTACCCCTTATCTTGCACAATCTCTGTTTACCGAAATACACTTCGCATAACCGTTTTCGCACAATTACTTTCAGCCGAATGATACTATCGCATAATTATATATTTACCACAATTATTATGTCGCATAATATTCATTTGGCACAAATTTTAATAGCATACTACTACTATCGTCGACTTTTATACCGCTGAATTTTCTGTAGCACAATATGTATTCCGCCGAATTTTATATCGCAGAATTTTCTGTAGCACAATATACATTCCGCATTACCTACGGGAGACAGAATTTCCTTATTTGTAGCGAATGAACAAGATGAATCAGGGCAGAACCGACTCGGATAGGTTAGGTTAGAAGGCCAAGGCGGGAGCTCAGCTCACCAACACACTAACGACAACTAACGATTACCAAAATTTTATATGACAACTTTTTAATTCGCAGAATTATTATAAAGCGTATTATTATAACGCCTTTACACTTTTGGCAGACTCATCATTTGTCAAATCTTTCACTTGGCTTAACAACTCTTGGACGAATAACGTTTAGTTGATGCAACATTTCCCTTTTCATACATTTGGCAAGATAGAAATAAGTAAGAAAAAAAAAAAAAAATTCTTTGGTTGGAAATTATTATATGTGTACATGAGCGAGCGAGCGAGCAAGACTTTCCTGGGCAAAACCGACTCGGCAAGGTTAGGTTAGAAGGCTATGGCGGGAGCGAAGCGCAGCGAGCTCCCGCCTTAGCCTTCGAGGTTATTTTTTTTGACATCCCTTGAAAAAACTATGCTAATATTCTCTGTTTTTGGGGCTTAAAATAAGGCAGGGAGTACCAGAAAAATTTGGTAAACAATAAACAACCAAATGAATATTATGCCAACTAAAACATTACACAACATGAAAGTAGGCATTTTGAAAAATAACATTATAAAAACAGACCACATGTTGAGTTGGTAACTGTTAAGTTGGCAAATAAAACAAATACATTTGATAAGTTGGGAAATGAACGTTGGGCGAAATAAATTTACGCGAAACGTGAGTTGGGAAGTGATAATCGGCCATACAATTTTCTGCGATAAATAAGAGAACCTTAAAATTGTAATGAAAATTGTGGGAAATGATTATTATGCCATAACAATTTCAATTTTGTTGTTGTGTAGGTTATTTTTTTTTATCTGCACAGAAAAACTTCCTTCTAAATCTAAATTAAAATTGTATATGAGTTAATATGGACCCGGATGAAGTACCTAGTAAAATATTATTCTGCTTTATAACTTTATGTCAACTACATAGTATGCCATACAAAATTCGGCGAAACAATTATTCTACCATAGGACTGATATTCTAATCAACGTTATGCCAATGTACTATTCTGCCAAAGAAAATTGTGCGAAATGATAGTGTGCCAAGAAATTTAGGCAAAAAGCAATTGTGCGAAATGATGATTGTGCCAATGGTTGCTATGCGAAACGAAAATGTGCGAATAAATTTTGTGCAAGACATTAGTAACCCTCTCCCCACACCTATCGACGCGGAATCGGAGATAGTTGATCAAAAAACTCTTTATATCTACGCAATAAGAGCGAACAGACGGCTCCGCCGTCGCCGATTCGATAGGTGTGGGGAGATCGTTGCATACACGGGCTATTTTATGAGCAATCAAAACAACATGGGCCTCTCATTCCATAACACCAAATTAGAGTAAGACAACTGCAACATTGTACGGTCACGAGCGTAAAGACCCATTTTTAGGGTTCCGTAGCCAAATGGCAAAAAACGGAACCCTTATAGATTCGTCATGTCTGTCTGTCTGTCCGTCCGTTGTCACAGTCACTTTTTTCCGAAACTATAAGAACTACACTGTTGAAACTTGGTAAGTAGATGTATTCTGTGAACCGCATTAAGATTTTCACACAAAAATAGAAAAAAAACATAAATTTTGGGGGTTCCCCATACTTAGAACTGAACTCAATTTTTTTTTTCATCAAACCCATACGTGTGGGGTATCTATGGATAAGTCTTCAAAAATGATATTGAGGTTACTAACATATTTTTTTCTAAACTGAACAGTTTGCGCGAGAGACACTTCCAAAGTGTTGAAATGTGTGTCCCCCCCCTGTAACTTCTAAAATAAGAGAATGATAGAACTAAAAAAAATATATGATTTACATTACCATTACCATGCAAACTTCCACCGAAAATTGGTTTGAATGAGATCTAGTTGGTAGTTTTTTTTTAATACGTCATAAAAACATTGATCAAAGCTACAACGAACTTTTATATTATGTTACTTGTTGCTACGGAACCCTTCACGGGCGAGTCCGACTCGCACTTGGCCGCTTTTTTTAAACTGCCTGAAGTGTTCAATGTCCTTAGAGATACCAAGTCTTGTAGTCTAATTAAATTATAATGCATTGAGCCATTGCCAATGAATGAGATAGAGGATCCGACGTTTCAAAATTCGCATTAATAGTTATTCGTGCGTTAGTTTTTGCGTGTTTTTAATAGTTATTTTAATAAGTATAAACGAATATTGGTATGTTTACGATATCTTATCTCTTGTTCGACTGACCTTTACCAACACTTTCGGCGCCAGTGTCCCTGATTTTTATACAAACGGACTCGTTTTCGGGATCATGGAAAGAGTATTAACTTGCCGGAGATATTAGTAGCTATGAATTGGGCCTATAGCAATAGTATACCTTAAGTTATGTGTTATATAGTCGCGTATGTATGGTCAATTTTGCGGCGTTTGATGAATAAAAGATTTTCGTTTTGCAGGGCTCATCTTGACGACCCAAAGGTTAATTTTAGAAGGGGAGTCGTCCAAAAAATTGATGTAATTTTTTCAAGTTCAATTTGCTATTCCTTTAGACCGACTTCAAAAAAAAGGAGGAGTTTCTCAATTCGTCGGGTTTTTTTGTATGTTCCTCGATTACTCGAAGATCGCTGGACAGATTTTTATTTTGTTTAATTTTAATTAACATGAACCCTAGGCTGAGTTACATATATTAACATTTTCAACGCCTTACGTCAAATACAAATACGTCACTCACACGCCAAACATATCTATTAAAAGTTATGCAAAATTTAACTTAATCCATCCGAAATAACGTCTCATCTAAACTATACCTTTGAAAACAATAAGTGTCGGTGGCATTGTAGGCACGCACAACAGCTCATGGCCTCTATTCAGGTGCGTTAAAACGATATCGTGTTTGACACGTTTAAGAATCGTTTATGTCACAGTCGCCATTATTGTAAATGACATAAGAGTTATCAAAACGTTGCAAAACGGATACAGGTCAAAAACGATATTGTTATAACGCACCTGAATAGAGGCCCAGGACTACTTTAGGCGTCGTTGGCGTTAAGATTTGTGTCACACCTTGGATTAACTCATAGGCTAACTTTTCATCCCACAAAATTTAAAAGTTCTCAAGGGACGAAGTCAACACTTTCAGACAAGACTGGCGGAAGACGACCTGATAACGAATTATTTGCGGATGAAGTTGCAGGCAGAAGCTAGTATGACATACACATACGTGTCGAATTGATAACCTCCTATTTTGAAGTCGGTTAAACAACCTAACTAGCCCACAAAAGTTCGGCGTCAAGTTAGACCAAGCTGTAGATGGCAGGAGTGGAGAAAGTGTTGAGTTAAACACTTTCAGACAAGACTGGCGGGAGACATCGCAAGATGCGCGGCGTGGTAACTAGGGAATGCTAAAAACCGGTTAAACCCGGTTATTAACCATCTTTTGCTTACTCACATTTGGTTAATAACCAGTTATTTGTAATCCCTAGCGGTAACCCAAAAGTGACCGTCGCGGAGATCCTTGCGGTCCAGTAGATGAACGGCTTTAGCCTCTCGAGTCCCCAGGTGTGTCGCTTGAGGATATAATACCAAGTATCAATGGCACCCTATAGTTCATTCGACTAGGTTGTTAAAATGTTTATGGTTACATACAGGTGATGCAATAATTAACAATCATGTTTTAAGACAATCCTGTCTTGCAACCGCCCAAATGCAGTGTAAAAAATATAAGTCAAATTATCAATCATGGTGAAATCTGAAATATGACGTTGACTGGTGCAATATAATGCTTCGCAGCATCAGTTATTGAATCCGTAGTCGCAATATATTTTATACACCTACTGTCATATATTTTACTTGCTTAGTCCGAATAATGTGCAAATTGTATGTAAGTTTTCTTTTTTCTTGAATAACGAATAAGTTCCAGTTGTTTACAAAGTATTAGGAGGCCCCTGCGGTCACACAGTGACAGTGACATTAGGTACTTGCGTTCGATCCATTCGTGCCAGCTCTTGTGGATCGACCTATATGAGGTTAGGTTGTTTTTTTTATTAATAACAATACTAAAGATTTAAAATTCTAACACATAAATGTTCTTAATAACTAAGTAGATATTAATTAAAATTAAGCAAAACACAATCACAAACAACATAAAACGATACAAAATGAAGGAACTCGCCTTTCGCGTCTCGCCATCAAACGTAACAGTTTGACAGGAATACAAATGTATAGTATCCTAGTAAGTTATTATTTGAATCAATAAATAAAAAAAACATCGGTCTAAAACACGCCTCCTCGCAACGTACCGTACCTACACGTGCCAAATTTGGAATCTCTGGAGCCTGCGGTTTGGGCTCTGCGTTGATATGTCAGTCAGTCAGTTTCTTCTTTTACTTATATGTATAATTGCCGCGCAAACCATAATCACAGTAAGTCGACTTTTTGTCAAAATTGAGTTAACTACATATTCTTGGTCGGGAAATTGAGATCTATCGCCCTATATATGCGGTTTATTTTTATTATTTAAATGTCGGAAGATACCACTAGCCTATTCACAGCAAGTCACGTTAAAGGCTTATGTTTCCTAACGATAGACACAGTATGAATACTTAAAATTGACATTAAATGTTTATTTTTTACAGTAAGTTACCTTACTTACACAATGTGTAGGATATCGTAGTTTTATAATAAAACTTTCCTTAGCATAGACACGGTAACTAAAAATACTCTGATTATACTTAGGCAATCACTAAGACCTAAATTACATAATCCTATTTATAATCACAGTATTTCAAGTTACTGTGATTATGACTGGGCAGATTATTCGATGCTGCAACAGAATCCTAACAATAATTAGGGTAATATCACTTACTGTGTTTATAATTGAGAAAAGTTGTTCATTATCTAACATTAATACTAATAATAAATAGGATAATATTACTTACTGTGTTTATGGCTACCATTTCCCTAATATTTTCTTATAATATCCTAGGAGCTCTCCAAGTATAGTTAGAACTTACTGTGAATATTGCTAGGATTTTGAGTCAAAATGGCGGGAGCAAAATCAACGTCATAGTGTTATTTCTGGTTGATTGTAAATGCTAAGATTATTGAGTGCAAATACTAGTCAATAACACAGTAAGTCTCATACGTTTTACCGCCACGGCTGCCCTAGCAAAAAACAGAGTAACTACTTTTTTTTCTGAAATCGTTTTTTTAAATAATATTATTCACTTTTTGATTCTGCACAGACCTGCTTTAACAAAAACTCTTAATTTTACATGGATCGCGAAATATTTTTCATAAAAATCAAGTAACTACACTTAAGATTTCGGGATTATAACTCAAAAACAAATCAAACTGTGATTTCAACACAAAAACAAAGCAATTAATGGCTACTTACTTTGTTTATGGTTTGAGAAATGAAGTTGCTTTGTTTTTGATTTGCGTTGTGGGTAATTGTGCAGTTGATTTAGCATACTTCATTTTATTTGTTCAACCACCCACCTTTTAATTATACTTAAATGAACACGGGAGTAATAAGACTGCATCATAACTATCATAAGTGATATATTACGTTATAATTCATTTACTAAAAGTAATTTAAGTGGATTTAAGTGACTATTTTGTAAGTGCTTTTCAAGATGAATAATTCTCGTGGCAGGATGCTTGTTAATTTAGCACAAAGGTATTTTTTTTTTTAACACATCTATTTATTTGTAGTTCAAAATTGAATAACAATTTAGTTAATATACCTATGTTATTTTGTTTTAGAAATTCAGAATTATCCTTAATAGACGAGTTCTTGTTAGAAACAGAAGAAATTAAACATTTTTCCACCAGCCACTCAGTTATATCGTCAAGATTCTGTATCTGTTTTCAATTCCGACACAAAAGTTTTTGCAATGGACCTCCAGAAAGTTTTCTTAATTCCAATTATGCCGGGACTAAAACAATCATTTTTCATAAGTCGGTTGGTCGCATATAATTTGACATTTGCATCTTTGAAGAAAAACAATAAAAGTAAGTACTTGCGTTTTTTGGCATGAAGAATTTTCCGATAGAGATGCTAAAAATATACCTAACCGATGCCATTTACATTTTTTTTCAAATCAGAGAGAGATACTGTAAACTTTATCATATGGGCTGACAATTGTACTGCACAGAATAAAAATTGGATCTTATTTACCTCTTTGGTCAAAATTGTAAATGATCCGGAGATAACTGTGCATAAAATTACAATCAAATATTTGACAAAAGGCCATACTCACAACGCAGCTGATAGTATACACGGGAATATTGAGACTGCAATTAAACGAGCTCGTAATGTTTACGATTTTGACGACTTAAAAGAAGTTTCCGGAAATTCCCGGAAAAACCTGACAATCATCGAAATTAACCCACAGGAGGATAAATTTAACTGGGTTAAGTATAAAAGGCAACCAACTAAAAATATGGAAAGCGACCCTTTGATAAACTTTTACTTAAATGATTTGATGTATGTAGAATTTAGGCAGGGTTCAAGAAATATGTTTTATCAGACAATTTATTAATAAAACGGATTTTAAAGAACTTGATTTCTTGCAAAAAAGAATTAATATCCAAAAGGCGACCGAAAAAGTTCCTTATAGGCGGGGAATTAATAAATCAAAAAAATCTCTAATTGTTGCTCAATTACTGCCTCATATGCCTGAAAATCGGAATCAATTTTGGATAAATTTAAAAGAAGAAAACAGTTCAAGAGATCTAGTAACTCAAGAACCCGTGGATTCTGTAAAATAGCATTGCTGTAACTATGATATATAAATTAAATATGATTTACTTTACTTTTTCATTGCATTCCATCATATTATATACAAAAATTTAGATGAATAAACAAAGTATATCGATTTACTTTCTTTTTCGTTTGAAAACTTGGAGAGTACATATTTTATTTTATACTTGCTTACACACAAAGTCATTTTAAACTAAAACTTCAACGTTTTTTGTAATATAAATGTAAACAATTAAAAGATACTACAATGCGTGTCTCAATAAGTATTGAAAACTAACAATTTCTCATTATATGTAGTTCTTTTATAGATCGACTTTTTAGTTTTTATGCTCTTCTGTAAAATTTGATTTATTGTAGTTACTCTGTTTTTTGCTAGGGCAGCCGGCCAGACAGGGACCATACGCTTGAATTCCTTAGCAAAAACACAGTATGTCATTGACTTACTGTGTTTATGCCTGCAAATCTAATAGTTTTTGTTTAGACCCCCTAGTTATAAATATATTTAGCTTAATATTTTATATAAATTATATGAATATATTGCATTTACTTATCTCATAAAAAAGAGCAATTTGTCCTTTAAAAGAATATCTAAAATATAAATAATATTAAATAAATATTATATATATTTTAGATTTAGAATATTTGACAACTATTACTGTTCATGGAAGTTATTGATAAAACATTAAAAAATACTTTAACCGCGATTTTCTCCAAATTAGGTTTTAAATACTTACTGTGATTATGTTTTGCGCGGCAGAATTTACATTAGTCCCAACATAATAAGTGACAACGACGGATAATGATGAAGCGTCTATATAAGGATCTAAGTAAGATAGATACACATTAAACACATAATTAATCATTATTGGTGAGGTTGTTTTATTGGATTACCAAATGATTGATAAGATAAAATGAGGATAAGCTGATACTTTATAGCTCATGGCTCGTGACTAACCCGTGTTGGATCTTTTGATCAGATAACGACTTGTTAATGTTAATACGCAGTTCCGTCAATCCAGGTGGAAAAAATAGGTTCATTTTGTCGGGCTAATGGATAATATTTTTAAGCGAGGATAGATATTTTTAAATACAAGGTGTAGTTTAAAATAATTATTTATTATAGTTAGGCACTGAATAACACCAAGATTAGCTCTGCCCTTTTCTAATTTGGCTACACCCCGCCGCTATCTCCAACACTGGCTGGATGGCTGTCCATCGGACGTCAAACTGCTGATATTATTTCAAGTTAAACATAAAGCTGTTGACTTTATGGTTATTAATATGATAAACGGTTTTATTTGTAAAAAAATGTGTTTTCGTTACAATGTCCCCATCTTGACCCTATTTAAAATTTACTGAAACCGTATTTTTTTCCTGAAAGGGCTGTGTGTGGCACTTTGTAAAGCTAAATCCTTTTGATAATAACTCTAGAGAATGATAGTATACGACCACTCAGGGAATTCAAGGAACAATAGTTTAGTTACTTAGTGTTTGAAATCCACGACGGCGCGGTTTTCTAAATAAGTATAATATGATGTTTAAATAAGTAAATAAATAATATCACTGTTATTAATTGTATAGGTAATCCTTGATAAAGTTTTAATTTGTTTCATTACAATACCGTTCATCCAAACCGTGTTAAATATCATTGCACATTGTCTAAAATAGTTGACTCAAATTTCAAAATCATGCAACCAACAAACAAATATTTTTTGCTAAATACCCTGTGGTAAACCCTCTGCGTCATATAAGGGGGTACACTTGTCCTAATAAATAGCTGCACTCTTTGTTACCTTGTCGCTTTATCGCCTTAAACAGATTAGTGTAGCAGTGAATCATAACGTCAAAGTGACAAAGTGCTAATGTGTGCAGCTACTTGTAAGGCCAACCGTGCCAGTGATACCAAGCGATAAAAAAGTGTGCTTCACTCGCCTTTGGCAAACAGTACACCTGTTCTTACCTAAATTGACCCCTATTTATACCAGCGGGAAACAAACAAATGGCAGCAGGTTAAAATGTGCATAGAAGAAACTTCAAGGCGAACTAATTTCATTTTAATACGCACTCTAACTTTATATTATAAGTATTATAACGCTGCAATCTGGGACATCTTGTAAGTAATTAATTTTAATTCTACATACATACATAACATCACGCCTTCATTCCCAGAGTGGGGTAGGCAGAACTACAGAATTACCAACAACATTAAAAAAGCTTGTTGATAATTCTGTAACCGTATTTTGCACAATCAGGCTAAGATGTTTACTAGTGTTAGTGACAGGTTGCAAGCCCGTCGCCTAACAGTACTACAAGCCCTTATTCCCTAAGTTGCCTCTTACGACATCCACGGGAAGACATGGAGTGGGACTATTCTAACCTGGCAACCGATTCAATTTTTTAAATAGAGGCTTCACTCCTGTTAAGGTGTATTTTGCCAATGTCAGAAATAAGTCCATGTATATCACTCTTGCGAGCAGTTTTTCGGGAAAATGTATTTTCTCTTGTAGACTAAACAGAAGCATCATGGCTCCACCAGGGACCGGAAAACCCCTTCATTTGATTAACCCTATCGATAGGGTAAGCCTATCATTTGGCTACCCAATCGATGTGGTTACCCTATGATTGTGTTACCTTAACGTTAGGGGAACCCCTTTGAACTAGTTAACCACTTCCATAGAGCTTACCAATTTCATTAGGGTTTCGGTAGTTTAATATTGAAGCGCTTAGCATTAACTGGGTTTTACCCCATTGATCGCCTCTCTCTTTTTTGCGCATTTGGGCGATTTCTGTCTAGCCTGACGTTACTTGCCTACTTTATTTAAGTTCGTGTCGGGTCGACACGGGATTGAGATGAAAATGTTGTTTAATAATTCTTAGTTCATGTTCCCGCCGGAATAATAAAGACGTTTGGCTGCGTGACGGATGGCTGCTTGTGCAAGTACCTACTGCAAAAAGTGCAAGCTATTTAATTATTATAAGTGTACGCGAGTTCTGGTTGACTTTTAAATAATACATTTTGTGTGATTTGAAAATATTTTTAACATGGAAACGCATATAACGAATTTTTAAGGAAAACTATCACCACTAAATAGACATGATTGGTTCTTGAGATACAGGCGGCTAAAGTGTTTATTATACCTACGAAAATTAGCTAAGACGGCACCAAATAACTTTAAATAGTAAAATAGTTCATACTTGTTGTTTTTAGAGATAGTTTTTGGTGTTTGTAGTATAAGCGGCGTCGGAACCCTACCTGAGCATGGTCCGACATGCTCTTGCCCGGTTTTTTTTAAAACATTGGTTTAATAATGGACTGCTGAATGGATGCACTTTAAGAAATTGTACTTAAGTAAATAATGATTTACACTGTATAAATATATAAGTAAATAAGTACCAAACTAAATAATTTTGATCTCAACAATAGTTTCATTAAATAATTAACCTTCTACATTACAATATAATTTTGATCACAGCTAGTTTCATTTAATAATTAACCTTATATATAACAATAGGTAAACTGTAAAAATATGAAAAATAAATAAATCATTTTGATCATCAACAATCTCATTAAACAATTGACGTTATATTGAACAATTAGTACATAATTACACTAAAAATATGTAACTATAAACCAGTCTCATTAAATAATCGACCTTATATATGGAACAATTTGTAAATAATGGCTTGCTTACACTTTAAAAACATGTAAGTAAATTATTTAGATCGCAGTGATGGTTTAATTAACCCTATACCTACTCGTATAATATAACAATAGGTAAATAGTGATTTACAGCGTACAAAATGTATGTAAATCATTTTGATTTCCTCAACAGTCTCGAAAAGAACAATGGCTAAATAATGGTTAACACTTGACTCTACAAAAATTAGCGCTTTAAAGCTGAATATTTCATAAACGGATCCCTTCATCGAAAAATTGTTTTTACAAACCCGCAATATTTTTGAAAGACCTATCCAACGACACTCCACACTATGGGGTAGACGACGGTACACTAAAAAAAAATGTTTTTCAAGATTTTATTTTACCACTTTGATGGCGTGACTAATATGTATATTCATGCCAAATTACAGCTTTCTAGTATAAAGAGTCTCTGAGCTAGGCTGCGGACGGACGGACGGACGGACGGACATGGCGAAACTATAAGGGTTCCTAGTTTGATTACGGAACCCTAAAAAGCTACTTCTCATTTTACAAATATTTAATATTTATCAACTAGCTGTTGCCCGCGACTTCGTCCGCGTGGAGCTCGTTTACGCGGTTCTCGAGGGAATATTACCTTCCTTTATTATTTTTTTACCTTCCTCTTGAATCACTCTAAGTATCTATTAAAAAAAACCGCATCAAAATCTGTTGCGTAGTTTGCAAGATATAATAATTTATTAATTTATCAGAATGTTGAGATACGTTTTGGAGCTTTCTAGATCATTTGAGAATTTTCTAGAACATTCTAAATTGGTCAGAACCGTGATATCAATTTTAGAGCTATCTAATTCATTCTAGATCAATCTAGAGATTTCTAGATCATTCCAGAATTTTGTCGAACATTTAAAAAATGCTCGATTAATTAGAGCCTTGGAATATATTTTAGGGATTTCCAAATTATTCTGGGATATTTTAGATTATTCAAGAATTTCCTAGATCATTTTAGAATTTTCTAGAACATTCTCTTTAATCAGAATCTAGGGATATATTTGAGAACTTTCCAGATAATTCTAGAAATTTTCTAGAACCATCCAGATCATTATAGATCAATGATAGTCTCACATTTTTGAAGTTAACTTTTTTCAACCCCCGTATTTTTCACACCCTTATAGTTATTGACTTGCAACCACCATAGTGCACAATGGGAGCCTTGTACCTATTGCCACATACAAACACTATGCGTCTGCGATATGTAGTTTTGGCTACAAAGTGAAATATAGGGACACACACCTCAATTTTTATATATATAAAGATATTAACCGTGTTATAGCACGACACAATTAATAATGCGCGCATGGAAGCGCTTACACCGTTGATAGAGAGTCTATTATTGCATAATCCGCGCGCCATATTAATTGCGCCTACCTATACCATCGTAATTTGCCAGCGCAAAGCAAGCTTTCCATTTTGTTTTCTTTGAAAATTCGTCAGCGAAACTTTTTAACTGACGATTTTATTTAAAAAATATCAAATATTTCAGATGAAACTAAAAACTTAGCTAACTACGTAGGTAGTATACAATTTATTTAATCGACCCTGATCACTCATTTCTGAAAGTAAACAAACAAACACTTTACGCCAAAATCCACCAAAGTCAGTTAAACCTACAGCCTTAAAAAAAAAACAAGTTCAAAGCAAATCCTAAACAAAACAATGTACATTTTGTGCGAACGATAATTAGGTTTACTATTGTTTGACGTAGCGAACAGTGCGACTCTATGACAAAGCCTCGGCCGCCTTCGCCACATTTCGGCTGGCTCACCTCGCCGTCTCGCATGCGCTACTCACCTGGCGCCGCTACCCATTCAATTGTTAGGTAGTGCAATAATAAGTCGAAACACTTGCGCATAGAGATTAAAAAAGCTTAAAACCGTTCGATTAAGTTTAAAAAGGGTAACAGATGATAGGGTATTGGGAATGGGTTAGCGCTTAGTCGAATTAATTGTATCGCTTGGTTGCCCTTTCATTGGGCTATGTCAACGATAGGCTTAGCTCATCCTTGGGGTTTGTAAAAACAAGTCTATCAAATACCCTATCGAAAACCCCTTTAATGCTAAGCGGTTCCGGTCCCTGGGCTCCACGCACTGCTGCCAAGCCAAGTAGGTATTTATGTAATTTTGGCGCAGTGATTTGCAATTTTCTGTGTATTAGTGGTAGGACCTTGTCCAGGGTCCGTCCGGACCACTACCACCATCATACTTACCCATTAACCAACCGCCAAGCAGCAGTGTTCTCATTGTTGTGGGGATAAGACAACCGGTGAAATTACTAGCATAGAGGCATTCCATCTTAGTCCTCAGGGTTGGCAACGCATTAGAGGTCTTAGGATTGCAGTCTTAAGATTATAGTCTTGAGAATTCAAATGTCTATGGGTCTCAGATTCCACTTACCTTCAGATGGCCTGATTGCTCGTGTGCCTTCTCCTTACCATAAAACAAAATAGTATTGTGTAATAAAGTAGGTACATGAATACTAGCAAATGTTGCGAAATAAGAGCATCACGTTCCTACACAATGTTATCTTTGTGTGAATTACACTTTTCGGTTTTACATCTGAAACGGTTTTCTATTTAATAAGTAAATAATCTAGTTGATAAGATAATACAGCGAGATAGCCCTTCTCATAATTTCCATATTAATATGGCTCTTGTAGAACGGACGGTTGAGTTCTATTAGTTTTGGAATGGAGACTACAGAAAAACATACATACAGGGTGTTCAAAAAAACAGCTGTTCCATACAAACTTTGAGAGCTAAACAGCAGAAATGTATGGAACAGCTGGGTTTTTTTCGCCATTTGGATGTTGGTCCCATAATAAAAGTTGATGAATATGACCTACAGAGTTAGTCCCTGATGTTTGTCAACCCTTCTGCCGAACACCCTGTATATTATATAGGCTGTGAAACACATTACCTTCCTTTGCGTCGCGCTGTTGGGTAAGTACCCAGGCTCCTATTTTTCGATCGTTACAGTGAAATTTGACATGTGACAGATGACAATTCGTTATACATTACGAAAGTTAAGAAGCTCATTAATGTATAAACTCGACGAATTTTAATTTACTTCGTATTTTTACGTGTCACCGCCAGGGAGATAATATACGGGCGAAGTAGATCGTGACTGGTGGCAGAATATCACGGCCCTATAACTGCATAGAAAAAAAACTCAGCTTACTAACTGTCAATTTTCGGAGCCATATGACATTTTAACTCACATTTCGTCACCAGCCACAGACTGAAGACTCCTAGTAGCTTATTAGCCACAGATTATGAACTACCGCAGCCGCCATAAATAAATTATCGGCACCAAATGACTGTCTGTTGAACTGATAAGTTGTTACCAGTTTCTTTCTGCTTAGACATACTCTGACATACCCTATATATAACCATAACCTGTGGTTTCTGCTTGTCACTCTAGTCAGTCGCCATTTTTTTGGATAAAAGAAGAACAAAATGGTATTTTGTAATAGTTACCTTTACGCGCTGTATTTCTGATGTTTTTAAGAACCGATAACCTAAGCCTCCAATCCTGACCTAAAGATGATCATTATGAAGCCATTATTGCAAAAAAAAATGGTATGTTTTTTGTGTATGACCTACCATTTGTAATACTATTCTGTTATTAAAGTTTAATATATAATATTGGATATCTGTAAGACGTAAGTGTACAAAAATAGGTATTTACTACTCTCAATAGTACGCTTCACTATTTGAGAAAGAGCGCTTTATTTGTCATTATTTTCAGTCTTTTGGGTATACCTACTTAGCAGCAACTGAATTATGAAAAACATTTGGTTCATTGTTTACAGCTAGTGTCGGAACTCGTATATAACAACTTTGTTAAAAAGTGATGATACTGATGATGATGATAAATGATAAACAGTCGTGTTTTGCATACATAGTCGGAATCTAATAAAATAAAAGTGAAATAAATTTGGACATCTGTGCAAGTTTTCGTGAGGTACCCTTTCGCTATATAAATTTGTTATTAACATTACTTAAAACACCTTTTCATCCAATGTTTTCAATTTTCTTCTATCTGCGTATGTGTTCTTGCTTGCATAAATCCTGTTTGCAACCTACTTAGACCTTTCTTAGGCTAACATAATGTGGTGCTTTTATCCACTTAATAGCCAATAGGATATAACATACCTTAAAACTGCATGTTTGCAAGCTGGAAAAACTTAATTAGCACCTGCTTGTTTATTCCAGGTGTTTCAAGAATGTCTTATTTCACATGCTGTGGTCTCAGGTGCAATTCCAAGCTTCAAGACGTTACATTATATAAATTTCCTTCCAACATAGACAGACTAAAGATATTGTTATGGATGCAGTGCCTTCAAAATTTATGGATCAGATCATCGTCAGATGAAATAGAAACTTCCTTTGTTTGCGGAATACATTTTCAAAACAGATTTTGTTCATCTGGTGCGTGGATCTGTGCAAAGCCTACCCAACTCTTTATACTGCAGAAGCCAGTTCCATACATACCAGAATTGGATACTGGTAAATTAAAGTACTTATTCAGGTTTTATTATATAGGATCAAGCTGCTGCTGTAGCCATGTTGCATACTTATGAAATTATCAGTACCACAGGGTTAGATCCCCGTTAAGAGCAAATATTTGTGGGATGAGGATGAAGATTTTATTTTTGAGTTTGGGGGTTGTCTACTTATTTAAGTATTAATTTATCTGTCTAGATAAGTAGGTATATTTATCTCTATCTAGTATCCATAGTAAAAAGCTAGATCATAGTTCGGAAAGAAGTAAATTTGTGGAAGGTTGTCCCCTTTCTAAGGGTTTAATACCAAAATGGTAAAATAGGAACCCTTATGATGAGAATTCGGTGCTGTCTGTCTATATGTGACAGCAGTTTTTCTCAGCACCTATAGAAGCTAACAACTTGAAAATAGGCATACTTTTATAACTCGCCTGTCCGCATTTTTTATTTTTTTTTATGGCATTGAGACGGCAAACGAGCACACAGGCCACCTGATGGTAAGTGGAAACTGTGACCCATAGACATTCGCATTCACAAGACTGCAATCCTAAGACTGCAAATGCATTGCCAACCCTGAGGACTAAGATGGAATGCCTCTATGCTAGTTATTTCACCGGCTGTCTTATCCCCAAACCGGAACACAACAATGCGGACACTGCTGTTTGGCGGTAGGTTAATGGATAAGATGGTGGTAGCGATCCGGACGGACCCTGCATAAGGTCCTACCACCCGCATCATTTAGTTTAATGTGTGTATGTGTGTACTTGTGTGCCATTGGCATTTTAGCTTCTAAAGGAATGCACCGATTACGACGCTGTTTTTAACACGTTCACGGACAGGAAAGTCATACTTGTTGGGCACACTTTGCTAAATTCCAATGCTATAGCATTTCCGTCCGCGAACATGTTAAGGTTTCGTATGCCCGCATGGAAAACATAGTGCATAATCCCATGACATCGTGTTTTGTCAGATAAGTTCGTTTTCATCTTGCTTTCTCAATTAGGTACATAACTTATCAGTAGGTACTAAAGCTGATGGAAAAACCCATATAAATACCAACTAATGTTTAATCACGACATCTATGCGTCTGTCTGCCTATCCGTCTGTCCGTCCGTCTGTACGTCCGTCCGTCCGTCCGTCCGTCCGTCCGTCCGTCCATCTGTCCGTCCGTCCGTCCGTCCGCCCGCCCGCCCGTCCGTCCCTCTGTCCGTCCGTCCGTCCGTCCGTATGCTTCGTTCACAAGATGAAAAATAAATAACAAGTTTTTTCACACTGTAGTAACCATGTGACATCAAATGAAAGATATTTATCTGTTACGTTTTCACGGTCAAACTGTTAAAACGATTTCGATGAAATGTAGTACCTTCTTAGTCTTTATTTATAAAGATAGCTTAAACTCCAAGAAAGTGTCATAATTTACTTTTAATCCTGCAAAATTGGAACTGTTACCAAGGGAAGAGCAATATAATCCTACTATCTAGGTAATATTATAAATGTGAAAATATCTCTGTCTATCTGTCTGTCTGTTTGTTACGCATGGATAAAGAGCTGAACCGATTTAGATGAAATTTGGTTTGGAGATAGTTTGAGTTCCGTGGAAGGACATAGGGTACTTTTTATCCCGAAAAACGGATGGTTCCTGAGGAAATATCGATAAACGACTAGGCGGACGAAATTCTGGGAAGCAGCTGCTAGTAGTTACATAAAGTCCATGATATATCTTTACACTGTTTTGTGAATGTAATTGTAAACATCAGATTTGAATAATTATTTTTACATCTGTTCCAGCCAACGTCGATGGAGGGCCCGTGAGCTAAACTTTAAAAACGCAACATAGACGGTGTTCTTTTTTGACAACTAATTTAATAGCATTAATGGTGCAGCAGGGTCCACTAAAATAAGTAAATTACTGTGGACTGCTGTTAGAGAATCGTCAGGCCTTCATGAATTCTGGCAGTAGGCAAATAAAAGGCTGGAATCCACAAAATTCATAGATACAAACGGACGAGAAAAATAGGCTACAAGTTTAAAAAACTTCGTCACAACTCTTGAGAGTTATGTGAAAGTAATAATAATAATAATAATAATCACAGGACAATGTCACACTAATTGACCTAGTCCCAAACTAAGCTCTAGGCTTGTACTATGGGTACTAGACAACGATAAACATACTTAGATAGAGAAATAAATACTTAAATACATAGAAAACATCCAAGACTCGGGAACAAACACTCGTGCTCATCACACAAATATCTGCCCTTACCGGGATTTGAACCCAGGACCCCTAGCTTCGAAGGCAGGGTCACTCCCAACTAGGCTAGCGTGTCGTCAAAGTGTATCAAGTTTTTAAAAATATTGATCTAAAAGTTATGTGCCCGCGATATTTCCATACTGACCTGACTGTAAAAATAATTGGACAGGTTAGGGCGTATAATGTATCGTATGTTTGTTGGTTTGTTTGTTTGTTTGTTTGAATTTTGGGGGTAATCTCTGGAACTGCCAATCCGATTTTGAAAATACATGACTAATACCTAAAGGCTATTTCTATGGCCAAAATTTAAGTAACTTTCAGAAATTAAAACGGCAGTTTTAACTTGCATAACATAACGGCATTGGGACGTAACAAAGACTTTGGCAGGTAGCCCTGATGTAAAATATACTAAATATAATGCTTAATTTCATATTTTTATTCAGCTGGAAAGTAGAACTAAAGCATCATTTCAGTTTCGTTGCTATTTATTAAGCTCTGCAGAAGTGTAGAATACCTTGCAAAAACATATAAGAAATTTGTCTTAATTTTAGGACTACTTACCGCGATAGTGTCTGGACATTGTGTGTCTTACATATCAAGACTACGGCGGCTAAAAGGTTAAGTGGTAGGATCAAAGTAAATATTGGCTTGACCGACCTAATAGCTGAAATTTTATTGTATTGATATAATAGTTAATACCCCTAGAACTTACATAATTACCGTAGAATGGGGTGAATTTGATCAGTTTCAAGATTAAAATGGTTATATCTTCTTGAATATAAAAATTTAAAAAACACAAAAAATACCTCCATATCGGTTTTTGTTATTTTATTCATTCCACCATTAGAGTATTTTTTGCTATCATTAATTCGCTTTAAAAATAAAGCATTGGTGATCAACTTAATACTGCGAATGGGGTGGGGTTACTTTGAAACCACCGTTTCTATAACGTGTTTCAAAAGTAACCCCATAAAGAAATAAATATGTAACAAAACGTCTACTTACATATTTTATATATTTTTGCATCGACCGTCGAGGTGGATCCCGCTGCCGCTACTGACACGTGTACAGTGATATTCAATGTTGCCAACAGTGTTGCCAGGTCCAAACTGAAAAAAACAGTAGACATATGCCCTAAAAAACAGGAGATTTGGAAAAAAAACAGTAGACAAAATTGATTCCATAAAACTCACCTAAATATATGTCTTTCTCATGTTTTTCCTCGGTTTATTCAATTTCTGATTTATAATCTACATTTCCATTTACTACTAAGGATGAAATTATTATGTTTTATGTTGTAGGTATTTATTTACTTGGATTTACTCTTATCAAACCACTCGGAACTGGACCTGATATAGTTAATTTATTTAAAGTGAGCACAAAGCTCATCTTTCGGGTAACAAAAATTTCACACACTGTTTAATTTAACTACCTATTGTAAAATGTTAGCTCACCCGATTAAAAAAAGGCAAATCGGCTATAAATATTATTACATACATACAATAATGAAATATGCTAAGTAAAGTGATAGCACAGGTGATAGTTAAGCAAACAAACATTAGATGTTACACTCTACGATAGAATTTAAGGCCGCCATACACTCGCATCAAGAACATTGACCAGTTATGAGTAAAAATTTTTTTACGAAAGGAGAAATTCTAAAATCCAGTAGATTTTATGGGAAAAACAGTAGAACAGTAGACACACCCCGAATCCAGTAGATCTCCTGTAAAAACAGGAGACCTGGCAACACTGGTTGCCAACCGTAAAAAAACAATCCCAATTATGCGTTCAGAAATCGCATAATTTGCGTTTCAAGTCAAATTGACGTTTTTATCAAAGTAACCCCAGGAATTAAAGTAACCCCATTCAAAGGTACTTTAACTTTACCGTCGGTATTACCCACCCAGTAAAGAACACTGTTGCTTGTTGATTCGAGTCCGCTTTATTACCAAGAGCAGAGTGGAGAGTCGTACACAGTTATTTTTTTAGTGCTAGGCATCTATTTTTGTGTCTAAAAACTGATATAATTGTACTCTGGCATAACAGTGCTAATATTTTTTGTTGACTAAATAGCTTAGCGGAGTAGAGTTCCTTAATCCCCGAAGTTTTATCGGGTACCTATAGTTTCGCTGTTAATGTAAATAGTTCCACAATAATATCAGGTACAGCACCTATCGGCGAAGACCTAGTACATCCGTAATTACCAGAGGGCTTTGCAGACATTCGCTTGAAAGTTAAATTTGGTATTTTATTACGATACACATGACATGAGCCAGAAAGTAAGCGCTGATAATATTGAAAAAGTAATCTAGACTAATTATGATATAATACATAAAGGAGGTTAGGTTGTGCGTTTGTTCTCCACTAATAGGAAACTATATTACCTCAAATTATATTAACTACATTTTATTTTATTCTTGGGTTCCGGGTAAGACTCTGAATCTCTTATCAACTAGAGCAAAACAAGGGCGAGTTTCTAGTGTTGTTTAATTCTAGAAACGGATGCTTGGAGGCAGTATTTTTTTATATTTACAGATGGAGAAGGCGACGTATTAGCAGTAGATTAAGTTCTTACAAATGTGAAGCAGATCAAGCTAAAAAACACTACACTCCTATTTTTGGGCAACCGTGTAAAAACCTGGGCGATCAGGTTTGTAATAAAAAGGTTCATTATTTCACAGCAGCATAAAAGGCCATAGTATGTCCGTCCCTAAAAACAACCTAAATAGGCCTAAATAGTTAAGGCTATATCTGCAGGATTTCGCGAGTATCCATGTTATCGTCTCTTTTTTTCATACAATGATTGAAAGATTGGTACACCATCACGTATACACCCAAATACCGCAGATATGGTCCAGGCTTAATATTAATAAGACTACGGCACCTACTGAATTCAGTACCTACGGTAATTTTTATACTTGGTTGTTTTATTATTAGCTTGGCAAAACGATTTAGTTTGACATGGGGAATTCGGTGGTGGGTGGAGTACTTACATTATTATTTTGCCTGGCAACCAGCGTTCTGGTTCCGCATCAGATTTTGGTTTAAAAACTTTTTTGCCTAGTTATAGTAGGTAGGTAATATGTATATAATTAATTTTACAATTTACTTTCTCTATTGCATTTACTCAATTTGAAGTGCTAGTCCCATCATCTTTTACTGCCCTCATGCCTTTGATTCCTTCTTTAAAACTTGTTTCACTCCGCAATTACCTACACACATTTTGTAATTTTCCTGCTACTTGCATTGTTATTTTATTGTTGTATTTTTTGTGCGTCTTCAGAGTAGTAAAAACATGTTTAACAGACTACGGGAATGGTAGCTAACTACCACCACAATCCCTCGTCTCCACTGCAAGCTCCGAATATTCATAAATGTTCTAAAAATAAAGGCATTCTAATTGTAATATTGTAACAATTAAAAGTACCTATACACAATTACATATTTGGATTCGTTTTATTTTCTCATGCCGGTGCCAATCTGGGATTCGGCGAATATCCGTATTGGCGTCTAGTAACACCAAATCACGTAGTAAATATCGCCACGGCATTACCAACAGCCTTCCAGACCCACCGTACCCCTCGGCCGTACCACTGGTGGTACTTTGACCAATTATTACTATTAAAATCGAATTTAACGTTGTCGACGGAGCTCTGCTATCGCAGAGCTCCTATTTCTGGGTAGTTTGTCCCTCCGGGCCTGCTGAAGAACTAACATAACCTAAACCTACCTCATATTTATGATACAAATTTTGGGTCAGTGGTACGGTTTAGGGGTACGGTGGGTCTGCACCCTACCAACAGTATCCTAGCAGGGGTTCTATTCTACTCGGGAAAACCATGTTACTTTTGACATATATGACATATATGTATTGTCACGTAACTCATCACTACATCGAATTTCACTTCATCGAATGTATCATTTCATCGAACGCTATTTTCTGCTGAGACCATAATATTTTTAGGGTATCTTAAACATGAATTACGTAGGTTAGATATTTATGATACCCTGAAAACATTATGGTTTCAGCAGAAAATAGCGTTCGATGAAATGATAGACACCCGTATTGTCAACGTTTACTTATTTTTTCAGTAATGGCGGCAGAGGGGCGATTTTTGAAGCTCACCGACAAAAAGTGACTGAGTTTGAAATCAATTTGTGCAGCGATTTAATCTTCAAGCGGGCCCACCTTTTGCATTTGATATCATTAAGCCTTTATCATATCAAATCCAAAAGGTAGGCCCGCTCGTAGATTTAATCATTGCACAAATTGATTTTAAACTTAGTATTTTTTCGTCTGTCTGCTTCAAAAATTGCCCTCCATACAACATGTCAAAAGCAATATGGTTTTACGAAGTTGGATAGGGCAGCAATCGATATATATATATATAGCAGTATTGCCTATATTTCCATAGTCTAAATGTGGTTTAAAAAACCAACAAAAAATTTAAGAAAAATAAAATGGCTGTATAATTTAGAAGTTTCTCTGTCTTAATTCGTTAGAAGAAAAAACCACCGATGGCGATTTGTGGAAAAACTGGGATGTATTGTTTAGATGTTCCAGAGCCTAGATTTAAAAAAAAAAAAACTGTTAAATGTCATATGAGATGGAAAATTGACAGAATCCTACGCTGAGCAGAATTTGTTCGCGAGATGGTAGTCTGATACGTAGTATCTCTTAGTAGTCTGTGCAGAATATGTATTTAAGCATACTTTTTAAGAATTAAAAACAAAACCCAACGAATTGAGAACCTTTTCCTTTTAATGAAGTCGGTTGAAAATAAGTATAAAAGAAAGAAAGAAAGAAAGAAAGAAACATTTATTCGGCTAAAATACAATTACAATTAAATAATTAATTACAAAAAACTATACTATGCACTAGGTACACAATTATAAAACAACAACAAAGAAACAAATATTAGGTACTAAAGCCGAAAAGGCTCACCAGCTCAGCTTGTAAAAACACAGGCAATATACAAAAACATGTACAAAGTCGAACTTATCCCTTTAAGAGATTACTTCCAGCTAACCCTTGAATAAAATAATAAAACAATATTAATAAATAAAAATACATTATCCCAAACCAAATAATAATAATAATAATAATAAGGCTGAGAAGGACAATCTCAGCAAGTACCTTGACTTGGCTCACGAGGTGACCGCTATGTGGGATGTTGACTCGACGATCATTGTCCCGATAGTTGTTTCGGCGAACGGTCTAATAGCGAAGAGTCTCGATCAACACCTTAAGAGACTCTCGCTAGGTGGCTGGATCAAGGGCCAGATACAGAAAGCAGTACTCCTCGACACGGCACGTATTGTGAGGAGGTCTGCCGGTGGCACCCGTAGGTTAGGTTTTTTATAGTGTTTGTTTTTTTATATGAGTATTGTATTTTACTTTTATATCTTAACATTTATTGTAAAAAACTTAACTTACAGATTTTAAATAAATATTGACAATAATAATAATAATATCACGGGACAATGTCACACAAATTGACCTAGTCCCAAACTAAGCTCTAGGCTAATATATTAAATATACAACAAACAAATACATATATGATAGCGTTGAATGATTTTATTAATAAATAAATTATATGTGCAATGAAACATTTCGTTTATGAAAAGATATCGCTGTAATATTATTGAAATATATTACGCTTTTATAATTTATAAAACCTTCCTAAGTAAATAATGTTGAAATTTGATTTGATTCGATCAAATTGGTTTCATGTATTTATTTATTCTATTTATTTATAAGGTACAGTAACAAATTACAGACTTAAAGTTATTACAATAGTTAATTTACGATACATTCACATGTCTGCAATTTAACAATAACTGTACACGACACGCATAGGCGACAGTTGTCATTGGGAAACGAGAAAACAAAACAGAACTAATATTCTACAATCTACAACTTAAAAATATACTTATAAATTGTAGTAGGTATTGTGTTGTTATTATATACTATTTATTGAATGTTAGGTAGTTGATTAAGTTTTCCTGTAAACCTGTCGTTTAAAAGACTTCCGGGCTATCCCTCCATTTTAGCCATCAGTCATCCTCTCGGTTGCCTTAAATACAGCCATTTTTATGCATTATTCTGTGAACTCGTGAAATGTAAACAGTACTTAATAATAGTGATAGTGGTAAATAAAACGAAGTCAATTACTGTGAAAGTGTTTAAATACATGGCCCACGATCGTCGTCACGTTGGTGCGCCATGAACCCTGATCCAACCCTGAACCATGAAATCTAACATATATATATATATATATATATATACTTAAGGATAATTTACCAGCCACAATTATTTTTCTTTAGCGTAGAACCCTAAGCGCAGCTACGGGAGATTGTCAGAGTGAGATGACAAAGCGGTATACATTGCAAATCCAACTATAATTGCTTAATCACTGAGCTTCATATATGCTACGCTATGAACACTGAATTCTCATTCCTCCTCTTTTACTCGTAGGTGAAGGTCGCTGCCGCACTGCCGTACCTAAGACCAAAGAGGGCGGCTAAATGCTATGTAGTAGTCAAAGCATTCTATGCTCTATTTGTAACTACATTAAAAATTTAAAATGCTTATACTATTGGTTAATACAGGGTCTATAACCACTGTGAATTGCTATACCTCTAAGTACTACGAGTATGCTAATAATATGTATATATTATACCATATCATGTGTCCAGCAGTGGACGTATTGATGATGATCAAATTGTTCAAAAACATCAAGCCTGTAATGTAAACGTAAGTACCTACATGTACAACGCGTAGTTGTGTGAAAACGTTGCTCACATACGTGGTAGTCTAGAGATAATTATGTAAATTAAATTGGTTAGTTCCTACGTCAAGTTTCTTATCGTCAGTTAACTACATACTTACACGGTTTACATAAAACAATGTAGTTTCGCTGTAGCCATCATCACGATAGCTAGTAGAAAACATTCGTGTTATCAAGTGTTGAAGTTTAGAGGTTTCCAGATAGTGTTGATGAATTTTGCATATAAGTGATAACACTGATAACTGATGAATGATGCATACAAAATAGGTCTAAAACGTTTGGCAGAACCCCGACTGAGATAAATCCGCTTGCTTTCCTTATCAACAGATTAGGTACTTACCTATAGTGATAAAAATACCTAGTTAAAACTATACGCCAGTGTTACGAGTGTCACGCTCGCGGACGCTGCTCAGTCAAAATGTGGAGCAAAGTATACACCAGCGTTAAATACTCTTTAATAACAGTGAATTTCCTATTCCTGGTAAGTTCGGTGAAAACGGTTTGTTTATTTCGAATCAAGTGATGCTGACGTGAAGTGGTTTTTCAGATAACTGGAATTATAATTTTGTCAGTGGGAAGTTCCGTGCAATCGGCCTACAATGGATACCACACGTTTCTATCGGAGAGATTCTTCTCGCTACCCGCTTTTTGCATCGCCACTGGAGTCATCATATTCCTCATAGCCTTCTTTGGATTCTATGGAGCCTACTCGGAGAACTACTACGTGATAATGACGGTAAGCGTTATTAAACACCTATTTAAATACCATAGCCTATTTCAGAAACAGTGGCCTCTTTTCATAACGAAATGCCATCTATTTAAATATCTAGCTCTAATAAACGCGCGTGCAGTTTTAGATCTTATGTAACGGCGGCATTGTTGATATTCAAATATACATTTCCTAACTGACTTTTTGCTCTATCGACTGTCCTTCTATTGTTTTCTTATCTTAAGGCGGGCGCGCGCTGGCAACATTGAAAAACCGGTATCCACTGCTGTTTCAGTTTTTGCTCGTTGAAAACTAATGAAACAAACTCTGATTTTTGTAATGTGAAAGAAGGTTAACCGTATGTATGACGTATTATTATCTCTCGTGGGAGATAACAGCATGACATTTATCACGTTTGGTGCAATACTCATTTTTTTTAAATATAAAACAGTCTCGTTATTGTGTCCTTAGAAAGCTATTAATCCTGGCCATGAAACGGGCTCAAAGCAATGTAATCCCTCATAATTTATGGTGTCCGTAGTGTCAAATATTAACACATTTTAGCAAACAAAGTCTTATCAGGAAATATTATACCTATGTAGGTACATAGATTCTATAGAAAAATGTTATGAAACGGCGAGTATAGAATTTAGGTGCATACACAAATGAAAGTGTAGATATTGATAGTACATCGAGGGTTTAATCGAACTAACTTAGCTGCAAAAAAATGGGCTCTCAAAAATTAGATTTATTGGTTACTCACCTAAAGTCCAAAAACTTAGGTTACCATTGAAAGTACTGAAAAATAACCGAATTCTTGACTTCTTACTATTCTATAATTATATGTACGACCAAAACATCGCGATTTGAAAAAAAGAGTGTTGGTAAATGTTTGACCTTTTTACCCGAGCAATACACGCCCCCGTCTCGTGGTACATTGAGCCGAATCAACACACAATGCATGTAAGACTACAACATTGACGCATCAATGTAAAATGAAACCAAATTTCTATAGCATGTCGCGTGTGTCCTTAGTCCAGCATGCTTCATTACCGTTCATTAACAGTTGTACAATTAAACACTAGCCTTAATGAGGTTGACCTTGCCACGGAATGGTTATGCCGGTGTCCCATCCACCAATCTATTTGGAGGTTATGTTTGTTTAAATATGCATTACAATGTTTGTAAGGAAATCTAGGCTGTTGGAAATATTTAACAAAAAACAAACACATCAATTCTTATATTAAGCCAGTAAATATAACGACTCAATCTATAATATATAAAAGGAATCGCAAAATGTGTTGGTCATTTTTTTAAATGTTTTTTGAAGTCCAAGGATAGTTTTTACGGCGAGAAAAATTCGAATAATTTCCGGGAAAGTCAGAAATTTGCAGCGGGGCGGGCCGCTAGTCAACTTATAGATATCGAGGTATATTTACAATATTTTTTAGTGTTGAAATTATTTTCAACACCATTTCAAGTTCCAATTCCGCAGTCCTTATCCTGCAAGGGTTAATTTAATAGCCGTAATACAAAGTCATTTGTTTTCAAAAGGTTATTTTTTATCACTTTGTTTATTATGTTTTAAACACACATCCTGAAAATGTCAAATACGTATATTTACATGAATCATAATAAAATTGCCGAGACGTATCTTTTTATCATTAGATAAAACTAGAAATAAAGTTAAAGTTGGCCTCGGATTACCATGTGTAATGGACAATTAATCAATAAAATCGCTAAACCGGGGTGAATAGAAATCGCGGGGTGAATAGATATACAATCTAAAATCATTAATAACTCGTCACTAATAAGAACCAATATTGAATTGACTAGTCTATTGGAAAATTACGTTCAAATCTCAATCTTACAATTAGTAGACTATGCTTTAATTAAGGCTGTATTTCTATTCACCCCGCTTTACCGTATACTAGTTGCGTCCGCGTACCGGAAAGCGAAGAGTTGGTATGCCTGCAAAGGTGCACCGACGATCAGCCTTGGGCCCTAGCCAAGATGCAAACGCTCCTAACGTTTTTCTTTTCTATCGCTCAAAATGTATGGGATGACATTCTCGTGCGTTTCGATAAAACACGAGGTCGACTGTCATCCCATAAATTTTGAGCGATAGAAAAGGGAGCCAGGGGTGCGATTTTTGGATCTCACCGACGAAAAATGACCAACTTTAAAATCTGTTTGTGCAGCGATTTTATGTATGAGCGGGCTGACCTTTTGGATTTGACATCATAACGCCTTTATCAATTATCAAATCCAAAAGCAGGGCCCGCCCGTAGATTAAATCGCTACACAAATTGATTTTGAAGTTAGTAATTATACGTCGGTGAGCTTCAAAAATTGCCCCCCTGGCTCTCTTTTCACAGAGGTTACAGTGACAGGCCACAAGTGGTAATTTGGTGTACATTGCGTAGCTAAGATGATGCCCGGTGATGTAGGAATTCGTGGACTTAGCACTGTATACCGTTATGGCACCTGACACGGGTAACCTGTGGTTGCGACTGGCAGAAAAGCGATCGTCGTCGAGATCCTTAGCAGAGTGCCCGGAGCCTATAGCCAAGATGCGTTCGCTAACTAGCGTTTCGATTCGTTTGGTTTTTATACCAATCGCGTCACTTGTAAATCACGTGCCTTTTCTTATTCCGTGATCTACCAGTCAGTGACGCGATTAGTTTAAAAACAAAACGAAAACATTAAACGCTAAGTATATAGGATTAGATCGTGAGGTAAATATTACGGCATAAGAAAGCGCCTTCTATGCCAGACATTGCCAGTCCATAATATACTCGTAGTTTTGGCTTTCAAAAGGCCGTTTACTGCAATGTTTCACCTGTACTGGTCAAATTGCATCAAATCGTCTATTTGCATCGATCAAACTCTGAGTATTTTGGGATGGGTGCAAAACTAGGTCACATGGAAGATTTTTTTTTATATTTTTTTATATTACACTATATTTACCCCCTTCAGCCGCATACGTAACCGGAGGTTCGTAACCAGTTGCTTATTTCAAATCAATTAGACAGTGTCGTCACAGCTCCGCTCACGCGGAGCTCCTATTTTTAGGTGGTTTGGCCCTCCGGGTCTGCTGAAAAAGTAACATAACCTAAACCTACTTTGAAAAAAATACCTTATGCTGGAGTTTCTTGGCGCTTCTTCTCCGCAATGATGGTCTTATCTGAAGCGCTAGTAAATTCACTTCACATTACCGACGTGTAAAAGAGCCCTATGGTGGCCTATTTACTGAATAAACATTTTGATGTTTTTTTTTTTTTTATTAGATTGGTTACGAACCCCCAGTTACGTACGCGGCTGAAGCTGTATAAAATTATAATCTAAAGGACAGAAACATACGAAAACTTATGGGTAACACAGATTAACAGTCTGTCGAACAATGTTTGCTCTATTCATCGTATTAAAACAGACGCACCTTTCTCAGTCTAACTGTTAATTCGAAGCGCTCATGGAAGTACATGCACACCTCCGTCTTATTGTTTTGAACTAGCTCAAAGGCTAATTGAGAATGTTCTGGCTTGACTCATTTCCTAAATATTGTATCAAATGTCCTCTACACAAATGTTGTTATATTTGTATACATTGTAGTTCATGTAAGTTTACGCATGTATAATGATGTATTAATAAATATTTCTGTAGCTATTTATGTATTTGAATGTAATTTTATATTTGTACAGGTTTTTAGTTACTTTTGTTTTAATGATCTAAATAAATTTGTACACTCGCTTACTCGGCAACCTTCGATAAGTTTGGCTTTTGTACATCTTTTTATATTAATTGTATTGTTTTGGTTTTTTATTTGTACAATAAAGTGTTTATGGTCCATACCAACTGACTTGTCTTATTTAGTAAGTACTTCTATAACCTCTAAATGCATCTTTATTTGATTAAATGGCCATTTTCTGGTGAATTAAGAGCAACGAGAGACCAAATTTTGCACACTAGGTTTAGCACACCTATCTTCCTGATTTTACATCATCGATGGTTTTTTATGTCAAAATTTTAATTTTAGGCGCTAAGGGACCATTTTGAGGTTATAAAAGTGTTTACTAAATAAGACGAGTCAGAGGTTTGGAGTCTACATATATATATATACTCTATTTAATGGTTTTAATGAATCCTGTTCCGTTACGTTCCAGTTCGTCGGAGCCATGGTGCTGATTTTCGTGTTCCAGCTGTCAGCGTGCATCGCCGGGTACGCCCTGAAGGGCCAGACCGTGATGCTGGTGCAGACCCAGCTGCTGAGTACCATGAAAATGTACGGGATCAACAACAGCTACGAGGTCACGAAGTTGTGGGACGAAGTGCAAGAAGACGTAAGTTTTTCGGATTTATACCTCGTGAAGCCAACCAAAGTATGGTTGTAGTAAACAGAGATTTTTGATAGCGGGAATTTGGATCTAATAGCAAAGAAATAAAGTTCAATTTACTTTACTCTTAAATGCCATTTCCAACTTTGATACTAATAAAAATGAACTTTATGATTACTCAAATAAAGTTTAAACTAAATTGCCTTGATTATGTACCGGCTATAGCACACCGGGTCTCACAAGTTTCAGTTTATTTAACTGTTTCTATTTACCGTTTTATCACAGTATGGTTTCAACACAAGGTTTGTTTTTTTTTTTGGCCTAAGCGCCTAGGGCTTATACTCTATTTGGTCTTTTCACCTGTTTGTACCTACATTATCATATTGTTAACATAATGATAAGCCTTATTATGTAAAACTTACCCGCAGTACTCACGCTTGTTCCACCGGTCACCGCGTCTCTTTTACGCAAACGTTTTTGCTATAGTACCTATAGCAATTGAAATATTACAGTTGTTGGACAAGTGTTAATACTGCATATAACCCCAACAATCTTATCCTAAAAGCTTGAGTCAGCCTGATTGAATGGTACTACACGCTTTCATTATCATTAGCGACATTAGCATATAGTATCTGTGTCCTTTATATGATGGGCATATGCCTAATAGTCATACCTTTTTAATGGTTTTCCAGGTATACGATTTTGATGGGATAAATCAGACCTAGGTCGGCTACCAAGCAGCAGTATATTTTTTATATTTACCAACCACTTGGCAGCTGATTTTCCCACTCATTTTGCCTTTGGCGCTGTTAATTTTGTTATTCAGAGAACCCCGTGTGGTTGCCGAGTTAGAATAGTGCCACTCCATGTCTTCCCATGGATGTCGTAAGAGGCGAATAAGGGAATAAGGACTTCAAATACTGTTAGGCGATGGGCTTGCAACCTGTTACTAAATTACACTGGTAAAATTCTAGGCCTGATTGTGCAGTGTGGTTACAGAATTATAAACAAATCTTTTTAGAGTCGTTGGTATTTCTGTAGCTCTGCCTACCCATTCTGGGAATGAAGGCGTGATGTTATGTACCTATGTATGTAGGGAATTGTGGTTCAAAACTTGGTACTTATTATCCTCCTAAACTTTCCAGTTTGCGTGTTGCGGAGTAGTGAACGCGAGCGATTGGTTCGTGCCTCTGAACAAGACCCTGACCGAGGGTCTGCCCATGAGCTGCTGCAGCCACGTGTTTGGGACGGTCGCCACCTCCTACTGCAACATTTCGCTGGCGTACCGCCAGGCCTGCGCAACCGCCTTCGGGAGCTGGGTGCAGTCGCACATCGGGACCGTCGGGGCTGTGGGGATCTTCTTGGTTCTAGCCCAGGTGTGTAGATGGAGCGTGAAGAAGTTGAAATAAGAGATAATAGAATCTTGCGGGTGTTGAGCTTGAAACTCTTCCTTTCTTCCAAAATCCCCCTTTTCGGCCAGTGTCACCTTAAACAACCTTCGGTTGAACAAAATGAGACTTGTTACCTACCTATATACTAGTAAAAACTTACGTAGACAACTTCTACGCTGTCATGTGTATTTCTAGGCGTGTCGTAACTACTATAGTTACGCAAAATCCGTGGCAAAATCCTTGATACTTCTTTGCTTGGCGAAAAACTATTTTTTTATGAAAACCTGAACAACTATGGAAGATAGTTGTTCAGGTTTGACATCTCGGAAGGCTACTAAAAGAATGACTCGTTTTAAAAGCCTGGGTAAATGTGAGACTGACTACATCTATTAAGATTGTCCTACGCACGACATGTGTGCGTAGATTTTTAGGGTTCCGTAGTCAAACTAGGAACCCTTATAGTTTCGCCATGTCCGTCCGTCCGTCCGCCCGTCCGTCTGTCCGTCCGTCAGTCCGCAGCCTAGCTCAAAGACTTGGCATAAATATACATATTAGTCACGGCAACAAAGTGGTAGAATAAAATTTTAAAAACAAAAATATATCACTGTACCACCCCTACACGTAACTTGGTGATGTTTTTTTTTTTCGTCTACCCCATAGTGTGGGGTATCGTTGGATAGGTCTTTCAAAAATATTAGGGTTTCTTAGACTCAAGTGCCCCCCCCCCCCCCCCTACAGCCAAAACTACAAATACTAAAAATCAGAAAAAAAATATGTAACCGCATATAATGAATTTAAAAGGAAAAGTTTCACGACTAAGTAAACATCATTGCTGGTTCTTGAGATACAGGCGATTAAAATGTTTATACCTACTAAAATGTTTTAAAAAACAAAAAGCGCCTTCAAAAACGCAAAAAAAAACTTCGTCGGCGACCACAATATTTTCACTAAAAAAGCTGACTCCAGTATATCAGGTAGTGCCTACAATTTTAAAAGAAGTTATTTTTTGCGTTTTTGAAGGCGGTTTTTGTTTTTTAAAACATTTATTTTATTTTATACTTTTTGGTCGCCGACTTCAGTTGGAATAACCTATTAGGTAGGTGCCTACAATATTAAAGCAAGTTGTTTTTGCGTTTTTGTAGGCGGTTTTTTGATTTTTAAGACTTATTTTATTTTTTACTTTTAAGTGATTATAAAACGCTGTTCCGTAGTCCCAGTTGATATGAAACTTTAAGTTTCAAGCGCGAGCAACGCCGCCGGAAAGTCATATAGTCATATTTCAACAAGTAAATATTCTTCGATGTTGTCGCTCAACTGTCTTAATCGAGATATCTTATCGCCACCCTTGAGATAGGTACCGTTGAGGAGTTCCGATGGCCATCTCTGGTCTTCATATTCAGTTCCACTTCCCAAATTATATTTTCTCAATGTAAATGCTAGACTTGTTACTAAAAATACTAAAATCGCTATATGTTTGCCTACAATATTTGAGGAGTTCCCTCAATTCCTCTGATCCCCTCATCAGATTCAGATTTGGTGACAATGGGACCACCTCGAAAATATACTCTATGAAACAAAAAAAACATTCAAAATCGGTCCACAATTGACGGAGTAATCGGTGCATAAAAAAAAACTCGCAATGGAACTCTGCCCGATTTTGAAATGTTTTTTTTTGGTTTGACAAAGTATATAAGTACTTCCGAGGTGATCCCATTGTCACCAAATCTGAATCTGATGAAGGAATCAGTAAGGAATTGAGGGAAATCCTCAAATATTGTAGGCAAACATCTAGCGATTTTAGTATTTTTAGTAACAAGTCTAGCATTTACATTCAGAAAATATTACTTTGGGTAGTGGAACTGAATATGAAGACCAGAGATGGCCATCGGAACTCCTCAACGGTACCTATTTCAAGGGTGACAATAAGATATCTCGATTAAGATAGTTGAGCGACAACATCGAAGAATATTTACTTGTTGAAATATGACTATATGACTTTCCGGCGGCGTTGCTCGCGCTTGAAACTTAAAGTTTCATATCAACTAATAATAAGCGGGACTACGGAACAGCGTTTTATAATCACTTAAAAGTAAAAAATAAAAAAGTCTTAAATATCATAAAACTGCCTACAAAAACGCAAAAACAACTTCTTTTAAAAGTGTAGGCACCTACCTTATAGGTTATTCCAACTGAAGTTGGCGACCACAATATTTTCACCAAAAAAGCAGACTTCAGTTGGACTAACCTAATTGCCTACAACTTTAAAAGAAGTATTTTTTGCGTTTTGTAGGTGTTTTTTTTATTTTTAATGTAAGAACATTTAATTCATTGGAACGTATTTTTAATCTAACTGCAGAGATGAATTCAAGAAGCCTGTTCCCACAAATGTTTTTTAAATTTTCATACATTGATCAGTGGTTGTGGTATAGGCATATTATGCGAAGGGATGACAGTCATGTGACCAAAAAAGTATTGGGTATAAAAGTGGAGATGGAAGAGACGAGGTAGGCCAAGGAAAAGGTGGGTGGGCTGTGTGAGAAACGATATGAAGAGGAAGGAAGTAAGTGACGAGATGACGAGTGACAGGGAGGTATGGAAGAATAAGACATGCTGCGCCGACCCCAAGTTAATAGGATAAGGGCAAGAAAATGATGACATTGTTCAGTGATTGATTATGTATGTACGTAGTAGGTTAATAATAAATAAATTAAACAACCTTTTTATGTTTCAGGCTTTGGCTGTTGGTGGAGCGCTATGGATGGCTAAAATATCCAGGGCGGAGAACATGTTCCCTTAGTAGGAGTTTGGAGTCATAAGTTCATCAAAAACAAGGCTATGTTACTCTAAATAGTCTTTGACGACACGTTGGCCTAGTTGGTAGTGACCCTGCCTTCGAAGCTAGCGGTCCCGGGTTCAAATCCCGGTAAGGGCAGATATTTGTGTAATGATCACGAGTATTTGTTCCTGAGTCTTGGATGTGTCTATGTATTTAAGTATATATTTATCTATGTAAGTAAGTTTATCGTTGTCTTGTACCCATAGTACAAGCCTAGAGCTAAGTTTGGGACTAGGTCAATTTGTGTGAGATTGTTCCCTGATATTTATTTATTTATTATTAAATAACATTGTAAATATCTCGGCAAGGACGCGTGAGGCCTAGTTGGTAGTGACCGTACCACGATGCTTGCGGTCGTCGGTTCAATTATATTTGGGTTATGAGCGCGAGTATATGGGCGTTTTCCAAAAAAAGTGTACATCGTTAAGGACAAAAGTTAAGAAAATTTAACTTTTTCCATTTCGTCACGAAAGTTAGCCATACGTTAATTTTCGTGACGAAATGGAAAAGTTAAATTTTCTTAACTTTTGTCTTTAACGATGTACACTTTTTTTGGAAAACGCCCATCTGTGCCTGAGTCTTGGATGTTTTCTATACATAATAATAATAATAATAATAATAATATCTTTATTTCGCAAGAAAAGTACATTAATACTTACATTAACAGTTACATACATACATAAATACATACATACATACATATATATATATACATATGTTTAATGTAATGTATAGACGACACGTTGGCCTAGTTGGGAGTGACCCTGCCTCCGAAATCCCGGTAAGGAAGAATATTCAAAAAATCAAAATCAAAATCATTTATATTCGCGCTATATTTGTGTGATGAGCGCGAATATTTGTTCCTGAGTCTTGGATGTTTTCTATGTATTTATATATATTCTCTATATAAGTAAGTTTATCGTTGCCTAGTACCTACAGCTAGTCTAGAGCTTCATTTGGGACCCCTATGGCTTTATACCGACAGTCATGTGACAGATGACATTTCAAAGCTTACATGAAACTCAGTAATGTGTATCAGCGTGTTAACTTTGCTATGAATACCGAATTGTCTTCTGTCACGTGTCATTGTTATTATTATTATTGTATTATTTAATACATGTCGGGCAATAATGCACATGGCTCTATGTAGTCCTTAACACTGGCGAGTATAAATAGCGTGTCATCTTTTGAAATTTTAGTACGTGGTTCCGGTGTTTTTGCTATTAGGAACAGTCAAAGAATATGATTGTTTAGCAATTTCATATTAGGTAGGTAAATTTGCTGGGTTATACATTTTTCCTAAGCATTTTCCACGTGGTTTCCAATGTATAACGCGGCTCACATACAACGATAAACTTGTTAATTATTTATTTACTTATATTAAAATAAGGCTATTATTTTATACATTCTTATCTAGCGTGAGTATACGATAAAAATAAAGACGTCTGCGGCTACTCACGTATTCACAACACAACACAGGGTGCGTGCGTTAACGTGTCAGGTCGCTTCCTGACATTAATACGTAACCAAGTCGTAGCAGTGTTTATTTGGTTCGTAAGACTACGTTTTCGTTAAAATGTACCCCTTTTCCATTAAATATAATAAAAAATGTTTTATATAGTTGTTCTTGATAAACAATTTTTAAGTGTAAGTTGTTGTTGTTATTAAGTTTAATAAAAAAAAGCTAATTATAATGATATGTCGCAGTTCAAATAAATAATGATAGTGGTGTTTGCGTTTTTATTTGAAGAACGGGGGAAACGTATCTCAATTCTCAACCCAGTCAGAGCAGTGGTGGCCATGGCCTCTTAAAACCGTTAAAATGTGTGACAGGAGACCGCAGCAAGAGAGTAGGTAGCAGCTAGTAGCTCAAGCCCGAAGATTAAATCGTACGATGCGTTTTCTTATCCCCTTTACTATTCGAAAATGCTTAGCACGAATACCTACCTACATACCCATAACACGGATTCCTAATCTTTATGCTCTTACTCCCTTTACATGCTGTAATATTTCTGCGACTCCCTTGTAAAAAACCGGGCAAGAGCATGTCGGACCATGCTCAGTGTAGGGTTCCGAAGCCGTTAAGTAATACAAACATAAAAATCTACGAGTAATAACTAATTTTCTATTGAAAATCAATTGGTGCCGTCTTCGATGATTTTAGTAGGTATAAACACTTAAATCGCCTGTATCTCAAGAACCAATGATGTTTACTGTGTCGTGATAGTTTTCCTTTAAAATTCGTTATAGGCTCTTTTATTTAAGTTTTTTTGCAGATATTTAGTATTTTTAGTTTTGGCTGTATTATTTGTAGTTTTGGAGGCTTTTTGTTGTTTGGGGGGACACTTGAGTCTAACAAAAATTTGCGCTTTAAAGCTTAATATTTCATAAACGGATTACTTAATCAAAAAACTGTTCTCACAAACCCATAATATTTTTAAAGACCTATCCAACAACACCCTACACTAAGGGGTAGACGAAAAAAAATACATCCCTAAATTACGTGTAAGGGAGGTAACTAACGCAAAAATTTTTTTTTTTACATTTTATTGTCCCACTTTGTTGGCGTGACTAATATGCACATTAATGCCAAATTACAGCTTCCTAGTACTAAGAGTCTTTGCGCTAGGCTGCGGACGAGCGGACGAGCGGACGGACGGACATGGCGAAACTATAAAGGTAACTCTATACAGGTGCCTAACTAGGAACCCTAAAGTTTCACTATGTCCGTCCGTCCGCAGCCTAGCTTGGAGACTTTTAGTACTGAATGGATGTAATTTGGCATGAATACACATAATAAGTCATGCCAACGAAGTGGTAAAGTCTCCCTTACGTAACGTGGGAAAGTGGTACAAAAATTTTTTTTAGGGTATCTACCCTTCACGTAACTTGGGGATGTATTTTTTCTCCTCTACCCCATAGAGAGGGGTGTCGTTGGATAGGTCTTTTAAAAATATGGGTTTCTGAAAACATTTTTTTGATCAAGGGATTCGTTTATGAAATATTAAGCTTTAAAGCGCTAATTTTCGTTACAGTCAAGTGTCCCCCACCTAGAACCAAAACTACAAATACTAAAAATCTGAAAAATACTTAAATGAAAGCGCATATAACAAATTTAAAAGGAAAACTATCACGACTAAGACATAATTTTTTTTTAAATACAGGCGATTAAAGTTTTTATACCTACTAAACTACTGTACTAAAATCACATAAGATGGCAGTTGGCACCGAACGACTTTAAATAGAAAATAAGTTATTACTTTTTGTTTTTTTAATATTTGTAGTGCTTACCAGCTTCGGAACCCTACACTGAGCATGGTCCGACATGCTCTTGTCCGGTTTTTTATCCTAGAGCATTTCCTGTGTCAATTACTGTATAACTTAAAATTAACATAAATATGAAAATAATTTCGAGCACTCGAAAGTAAAAAATCGCCCCCGTGTGTCGAAACGTTAACTATAGGTACGAGTAGATATTATGCATGTGTCACGTGCCCGCGAAGGCGTTGCGGTCCAAGGATGACGTGTTTTAGCGTTTCAGTTAGCAGCCTCAAGTGTACTTACATGGGGCACAGCTAATTGGCTAAATAAAACTTTAAGGTCAAGCGTGAATCGGTAAGATCCACCGGGTTCTCTTGTTATTGTTCAATTTGAAAGACTACCCTTTATAGTTACTGACACTAACCACAGTAACCACATTATAAGTGAATATACTTAGCTATTTATAATGCTTTTGCGTCAATCAATTTTATTTGTACCTCGTTGCCAAGGTAACGTCTTTTGGATCACACTTTAAAACCATGATTTTAACGTATACAAATCCACTAAACATTCGTTTTTGTGGAAATTACAACCCCATTTTTAGGGTTCCGGAGCCGAATGGCAAAAACGGAACCCTTATAATTTCGTCATGTCCGTCTGTCCGTCTGTCCGTCTGTCCGTCCGTCTGTCCGTCTGTATGTCACAGCCATTTTACTCGGAGCCTACCGGCACTATGTAAATGAAATTTGGAGGGTAGATGTATTCTATGAACCGCTATACAATGATGTAGTAACATTGAAAAAAAAGTATCAGGGATACATGTAACTAGGGGACGAAAAAATTTTTTTTGAGTTACATCAGTTTTTGGGGTATTTTTAGATAGGCTTCCAAAATGATACAGAGGTTTTTTAAGTGACTTTTTTACGTAAGTAAACAGTTGGCGAGATATACGCTTCTAAAGTCGAAAAAATTCTGTACGGGTGGGTAGCTTTTGAACTGTTAAATAGAACATTCTAATAAAAATTACAGTAGTAGAACATATGAAATACTTCCAACCAAAATTGTTTTGAACACGATACGCTGTGTAGTTTCTGAGATTTGAATAAAAAAAAAAAATATTTCAACCATGAACGTTCATCCCAGCTACGGAACCCTTCACTGTGCGTGGTCCGACATGCACTTGGCCGGTTTTTTATGAGGTTCTTTCAAGCATAATTTTTAGTGTGTAGTTTATAATAGGGGAGACCTAGGCGGGTTGACACAAAATTTACAATTCAGGTCATAACTGCCTCACTATACGTTTTAGAACTATGAGATATGTATCGCTAGAAAGCAAATTTAATACTCTAACAATTGATTTCAGTTGAAGTGGTAATTGGTAGTGATAACTATTTAAAAAAATACATTTTCTAAATTAATACAGAGTGTTTCAACTCTCCTAGTATAGAGGTAAGATGAAACAGATACCTAGGTGAGTTGACACATTAGATAGATGAAGCATTTAAAAATAAAAAAACGCACATTTAAGTGAATAAAACCTTTTAATGTTAAAGAAACGGCCTTAGTCATCAATCAACAGTACAATATCTTTACTTATAATAGTTTACCTTAAATTATAATTAGTAAGGCAAATTGCAAGTAGGTTTATCCTAAATATTTTGTCAAATTTTTGTCTTTAATGTAGCTAAAACTACTTAATCAGGTAATAAACTTAAACAAAATGAAGGAACTTCTTTGAGATCAACAAACAAATAACTTTTGTAACTTAAAATGGTCTTCTCTTTATGACCTTACCTACGGAGACAACCTTGTTTGTCGTCTAATTTCAAGTAGGCATTTTTAACCTAAACTTACAATAATCAGTCGTTTTCTTGTAAATACCTTAGTAATATTTAAATCTTTATTACCTACTAAAAATACTTTTAGTCTTCCATCTCACTAAAATTATAATAATATTCTTAAATACTTTCTTTGAGATCAAGAAACAAATAACTTAAATACTTTCTTCTTATGAAGTACCTACCTAAACCTCTTTGGGAAACATATGTATTACTTTGTTGGACTATTTTTAACAAACTAGAACATTATACTTAATAAGACATTGCACAAAGAATTAATAGATTCAATCTGATAAACAGTTTTGGCAGATATAATTTAATTCACCATTTGTGCATTCCGCGTGAGACCAACCCTTGCATTCCATACACTGCACCCATTCCTCGTTAGGTCTACTATTTTGATATGGCTCTAAGCAGCACAGACATAAACAATCATCATCATTTTCATGTTCACTGTCGGATTTTTGTGAGACTTTCTTCTTCTTGTTCTTTGTAGTCTTTTTGTTATTGTTTATTGCTTTCTTTTTTATGGTTGTTTTCTTTGTTTGCTTTGAATCATCAAAAACTCGCTTCTTCACGTTTCGTAATTTTCTGTTTGCTTCTATTGCTTCAAGTGCTTCTTTTTCTGGAGTGTCTGTTAAAATTGTCGACTTAACCTTGCGTCTGTTCTGTGTACCTTTCCTTGGCAAAGCTTTAGGTAAAGGCCTAATAATCTCAGGTGTAAATGAGGCCGTTGCATTTAAGGTACAAGGAATAGGGTTCTCAAGTTCATGGTTACGTTGAGGAGAACTAGTATTCACGCCAGAATAGGGTGTGAAAGAAGTAGACTGCTCAGGTTCATAGCTCGGGTTAACAGTTTGAGTATTCATGTCTGGAAGAGAAGTAAGCACATTTGCATTCGGACTGCAGGGCGAATTCCTTTCTGTTATAGGAGTATTATGGATCGCAACTGAAGTCTCATTATGAACAGAATCTTCTGTGTTTGATGTAGATTCTGAGGGGTTGGGTCTGGTTTCTGCCTCTCCTGTTATCGTTGTTCTGGGTTGCGTTTCGATTAAGGGACGATCGGTTACTTGGCTGGGCAGGAAGTCTGCCGCTGTAAAAATATTTGGATTCAATGGCCAAATGCCACATGCAACAAAACCTGATGTTATGTTTCTTCCTGTAACTGCAACTTCCATGGCTGTTTTCACAATACCAGGTACATCGTATATAGTCATAGTTTTGGCTGGATTAGAACGCATCCAACTATCAGCACAGGTATTTATTGCTTTCTTTAAAGGACCGAAAACAGAACGATCCAAAGGTTGCAATCTATGCGTGCAATGCGGGGGAAATGTTAATAGAATTATCCCGTTGTCTTTGCAAAAGGAAATATTTTTCACAGCTACATGTGAACTATGGTTGTCCAGTATCAACAACGCTTTACGATCCGGTGACGATCTTACATGGTTGTGAAAATGTTGCAAGAAGATATAAAAATCCTCTTCTTGCATCCAGCCCGATGCATTACCAGACCCAACGCTACCAGCTGGTCCGTCTCGTATGAAGTGATCCTGAAATCGTTTTCTGGGGAATATAAACATGGGCGGAAGATGATTTCCTATAGCATTCACGGATAGGGCAACAGTAACTAAAGTCCCTCTCTCTGCAGACGTCATTGCACTAACCTGTTTTTCTCCTTTGCGTGCAATTACTCTGTTTGGTTTCTGGACTGTTGTTACACCAGTTTCGTCCATATTCCATACATCAGAAGCTGTGAATTTATGTTTGTCTAATAGTTTCATGTAGTTATCAAAGAAGAGATTTACGTTAGCCTCATTAAAACTTGTAGCCCTAGCGAGACTAGTGGCTTGTGGACTTCTCAGAGAGAGTGTAGGGTTTCTTTGCATGAAAAGCCGCAACCAGACTTCCCCGGCCATTTCATGTGAATCCCACGAAGCAGGATATTTTTTGTTGTACTTTTGGGCAAGTTGATATGCTAGTCGCCTTGCTTCTTTAGTACTCAGTCCATAATTGGCTGCTGCACAATTTACAAAATACTCTGCCAATATTTTTTCTTCTTCAGCAGTAAATATAAAGTTATGCACATACCCCATTGTGACAGACATCTCGTCATTTCCATTGTTTTTTTGTTTTTTCTTTATGAATCGGTACAAGGAAGAATAATGTAATTGATATGATTTGGCAGCATTGCGGAGACTTTTGCCCCTTAAATTGACTTCCTCGGCAGCCAATTCATAAATTTCCGTACTGGCCTCGCCTCTATTTGTCTTCCGCACGTAATTATTTGGCATTCTAAACAAAACAAGAAAAAGTTTAAAAAAATACCGAGGTGAGTTGCAACAAACGAGGTGGGTTGAAACAAGGTGTTTCAACTTACCTCTCCATTGAAATTTACGGTTCTTATCGAGTCATTGCGATTATAACCTACAAGCCGTTAGTTTACCTAAAATATGAAATATGAATGTAAAACTAGCTTAATCATGCTTTAAAAATCATCTACACTCAGCACAACATCTGATTCATTTCATATAAATAAACAGTATCGAAAAAATGATAAAAAACTTACTTTTCGCACAATTTTGACCACCGACGCTGTATCTCCGTAACCGTTCACCTGGCGGCCGCGACGTGTACTGACAAGTCTATTAGACCGAGCTCAAGGTTTGAAATGCGTTGTTGCCATACTTCTATTCGCTACAGTTCCCGAGATATTGGCGTTGTGTCAACTTACCTTTGTTGCAACCCACCTAGGTCTCCCCTAAACTATTTTTCCAAGAAACTATCCTATCGTCTCCTGTCTTACGAATCTAAATAAAGCTGAAAATTTGTAGTGACATAAAAAAACATTTTGCGATTGCAAACTTTTATGCAGTTGGTAAACTTATCAACGTCTCTCAATTTTACATTCTTATAAGTTGTACGGAACCCTCGGTGGGCGAGTCTGACTCGCACTTCACCGGCTTTTTTATTTGTGGTACTTAACGGCTTCGGAACCCTACACTGAGCATGGTCTGATATGCTCTTGCCCGGTTTCAATACCTATAAAAGTATTTTTATGTCTTATTTAACAAAATAAATGCGCGCAAGCAACTTGCCCTGCCACAATATGATTACATCCAAAGCCGTAATTTGCAGATAGACATTTTACCATTTTAGTACCTACGGAACCCTAAAAACGGTAAGTTGTGTAACGAATTATTTATAATTATATCAACTTTCATTAATAAAAAACATTAGACTATCTCCAACTTTGAAACTGCCAGAGTTTTTCCTTATCAAAATTTTCACGCGGAACGCTACCAACGGGTTTTCCACGGCATTGAAGGCAGTCGCGCCGAACCGCCCGACCGAGCACGAGCGCCGATAGCTTATCAGTGTAGCCCTTCAGTACACCTGAGAATAGCGGACAGTGAACACAAACACCACTAATACTAGACTAAATACAAATATAAGACTACAAAATGGGGTCCCAGAACCACAAAGAAGTGGGGATGAAGTGTATCAAGTATATGCTGCTGTGTATCACGGCGATTTTTGTGGTAAGCTATGAATGTTATACTTTTTATAAGCGATTGAGCTCTCACTTTCCGTGTACGTGGGAAAGAGACAGTGATATAAGTGCGCGTTAAAAATTACTCTGCTAACTTGTGTAGGTACGACGTGATAAGAGGTTTCAGGTTCGGACATGTATCGAGAATCTTTTGTCTTTTACACTTGTTTGGTATCGTATTTAACAACCGAAATTACTGTGAAGTCAGTAAAAGTTATAACGTTGGCAATACGATTACGTTATAATGATAATAATAATATGTTGTGGGGATAAGTAAGCAACCGGTGAAATTACTAGCATAGAGGTATTCCATCATAGTCCTCCGAGTTGGCAACGCATTTCACGTCTTAGGATGGCAGTCTCGAGAATTCTAATGTCTATGGGTCTCAGTTTACACTTGCCATAAAAAAGTAGTGTAGTATAAAGATTAAAAGAAACAAAACACGGCTAAGCGTAACTGTTGAGTGCCCGGTTTCCTAAATTCTATGCAAATCAGACGTGTCATGGAGTCCCTTATACGGGATGTGATAATAAGCCAATTAATTTTGCCGCTCAGTGATTGTGGCTTCAGTGACGTCAGAATCGTTCTATCTTCATAGAGCTGATAAATTGCGCCATGTTTGTTTTCAAATGTAATCTTTTGTATAGATAAGAAATGTCGCTGTGACTTATTAGCGGAATGCGTTCGAATTCTTCGTTTTAGTCATCGTGTAACATATTTTTAGAATATATCAATTCATTGCCAAGACGCGTAATGCATATGAAGTGAAATTGAAATTGACATATTATATTAATATGGCCTTATTTGCCTAGATTGTAAACCAGGGACTTGAGTAACAAAAGCTCAACTAAGTCAATTTAATTTCATCAGTTTATAACTGATCTCCGTTTAAATGCCCGTCTCAAGATACGTCAAAAATGTCAGTTTTCTAAGGTTTGACGTATCTTGAGATGGGCGTTTAAACCGAGACGAGTTTAATACGGCCATAAGTCTTAGGAAAACTGCAGGGTAAAAAAAGAATCGCTTTGGAGTACTGTACATTTGTATGTTTGTGGCATTACATACAAACTTGTCTCCGGGCTATAACGTTTCTCACACTGCAAATGTAGTCCGATTTCCAAGACTTTCAAATATGTAGTACTTAGTTACAATGAAACATGTTTCCAATATATTTTATTATCTCTAGTTTGACTAAATATTTTCTTAGAAAGGAAAACGGACAGACCTAGTTAGTATCTACAATATTTTCAAAAAATAATTAAATCAAAGGTAAAGAAACTTTATCGCATTTTGTATGGATTTTATTCTTTTACAATTCGGCATCGTCGCTCCCAAACGGATTAACCGATTCATATAGAGTTTTTTTAAATGAAAACTAGTTTGATCAGGTTGGTTTTATTAAATTCGTTAGGGCCGTTTAAGAGATATCAGTTCTATAAGTAGGATAGGTAGGTAGGTATTTATAATAAGGAGTAACAACTGAATATTGCGGCTTTTTACCAGAACTTAATAACTATTTTGCCCTAACAAGCCAATAGGCAATATCTTAAATTCAATAGTATTGTAATTCGTTTTTATTTCTTGTTTAATTAATTTGTTGTTTATGGAAAAAGTATTTTAAACTTCTAATTACAAAGGCATGATTAGCACGATGCGCTTGAAAGATTTTCTAGAAAATTCCGTTTTACACGATGCGGCTTACAGTAATATCGATGTCTTTTGTAGTCTGAAAGTCACGAAACAGCAATTTTCGCGTTTTGAGGGCGTCAACACAATAACTATCAGTGATGTGGCGTTTTATGTCATTGCATTGCATTGCGAAAGGATTCTACAAAAGTAAACCAATACATTTTCTTTGTCAATTTAATGCCTAGAGGATACTGATATATACGGTTGGCAGATAAGATATTAAAAGTAATGATATTTACGACTTTCCTTTGTTTTGATATAAAGATACAGATAATACTGGATACCTATTTAGCTGTATTGGATTTCATATAAGTCTAGAACAATCTGCAGCTAGAGGCCCAGATCTTTTTTATCATAGATTTCAAAAAGAGCATTTTCATCTTGATTTCGCTCGATCAGAATCGATTTTATTTCGGTTTTGATCATGGAGTAAAATAAAAGTGTTCCTGCTCGAAATAACGGTTTATTTCGCTTGCGACGACCCACCTATTTCTTGTGTTTCCGAACGTAATAGCTGTCTTTCGTTAATTTTTTACTTGTTCTGCTTGAAATCAAGAAGGCCTTATCATTTTAAATCACCACATTTGCTGCGACATCTAAGTGCAAGCAGAATCGAAAGCTAAAAAAAAACAGGTTAATCCCAGTAATTAGGTACAACGCTCGCGTATCGATTTCGCTCCGAGAAAGCGTTTACGAAGAACCCTGGTTATGATCCATAATTAACCTGTATTTTTGAAACCGTTCTGAAGTTCCCAGTCGGACTAATTTATGCTTTAGTTGGAAAAACTGGAAACTCTTGAAATCGGTGTCGTATTTTATAATGAAATTGAGTAGTGATATGATTTCTATTTTTCACCCGTGACTTTTAAACTTATAAGGGTTTTATAAGTTTAAAAATGTCTGTCTGTGTTTCTCCCTGTAGCAAAGTATATTTCTAACGGATGGACGAGTAGACGCGATTATTTTATAGAAACCTAGTGTAACTGAGATTGGTTCAATACTACGTTAGACGACCGTTTGATCTGGGTTAAGATTCGTCACGGTAAAACCTTATACTTTTGACGTGTTTCTGTATTGTTAACGTTTTGATAGCTATTATTTACTTGGCAGTAGAGATGGGCATTAACCGATTAACTTTTTAATCAACTACCTAATTAATCGATTTAACAATCAGTCGTCACAAAATTAATCACGATTAATTTAATCGCGATTAAATGAATCGACGTAGTACACGCGATTAATTGATCGTCATTTTAATGGACTAAATTTCACGATTAAATTTCGAAAAAAATTGGAACACGCACGGTACAAAAAATCAATATGTTGTAAATGATGTTATACAGATGTAAGCTGTTAAGCTGTAGCACTCTGTCAACGTAACTCGAAACTTAGACTTACAAAAGAAACGATTTATTCCTAATATTAATCGAGAGAAAATTAATCTAATTAATTAATTGATTAACAATTTAGCCGCTGTTAATTAATCGGCGATTAATTTAATCGTGACCAAATTAATCGAAACTCTTACGATTAAGATTAAACAATCGTCATTTTTAATCGTTAATCGTTAGTCGATTATATTTTGCCCATCACTGCTTGACAGTAATGGCACTAATGGCAGGCGCCTTAAAATTAAGGTACCACGTAAAAGACAATGGTTTTACCTCTTTGAATAAAGTTTAAAGACTGATCACCGTAGAAAGTAAAGGTCGTGAATTAGGGTATTTTGATCTCCGTATTAGTTATTTCATGCATATAACAAACCCAAGTATTAATAGACTAGACAGTGATGTAAAGGTTAAAGACCTCCACGTCACCCCTATGGCCCGATATTTAAAATACGATATCTATAGTTTCTATAGAGATGGCCAGAATAGACATATATATACAGAACCTCTCAAGATTTATATAACAATGTTTTTAAATTATTTTATAAATAAACAACCTCTAATAAATAATGTCACATACACAGACATAACATCACGCCTTCATTTCCAGAGTGAGAAATACCAAGAACTCTAAAAAGACTTGTTTATAATTATATAACCACATTTTGCACAACTAGGCCAAGAAGTTTACCAGTGTATTAGTTAAATAACGTGTAAATAATATGTGTATTTTAATGTTTCATTCAATAGCACCCCACCAACCCCCACATTTGGTGGAGGTGCGGGGAAATAGTAATTATTAATTGTTATTTTTCTTCCTCTTCTGAACACCTACTGCGATATCTCTCCTTGTAACCATACCTGGGATAACTCGGGGCAAGTTCTGGGGATTTGATATCGATAAAAAAGATGTCGATGTAATTAAATACTCGTTATGACACCATGAAAAAAGTAAACAGTCTTATAAAAGGTGAGGAAATTTCAATAACCAACATAAATGAGAAATTGGCTTTGTGTCATTATAAATATTTAAAGAATGCCCTGTTGACCACTGTGGTCGTTGATACAACGCTTAGCAGTTTAAAGTGGATATTTTCATCTAGACGGCAATCATTACTGCCATCGAATATGGGAAAAATATTGAATGTATATCATGAAAACTATTTTAAAATAAACATTTAAACAGGGACACATTTTAATTTATTTCTTTTTTGTTTAAAAATGAGGAGAAAATAAGTAATATTCATTTACCTATGTCGCATAACATTTAAGTTTTGGCGGTAACATCGATGTATTTTTCTGTCGATGATATATTTTACTGCATCACTTTCGTATAGATGCCCCGAGATATCCCAGGTATGCTTGTAACGTACTAACCTAAAAGTAGCTAATTTATAAACAAAAATGTTGACGTCATCGCAGTTGTTGACATTCAAGTAGGTTATGTAATGGCATTGAGACGAAGATTCTGTAGCAAACGTAGAGACAATAATGATCATAAGTGGCACTAAACGTAAACAATAGCAATACCAATATGAAGTAGAAAACATACGGGATTCTATTATACTCGATAAAACCATATCTCTTTGTGCTCATATTGTCAACGTTACGACTGCTATCATTGGGTCAAAGATACTGACTTATTTTCTGACATTTTGGCAGTCGCTACTTAAAATATTAACATTATAATACTGGGCTATACGGTAATAACGATATTGTCTCTGACGTGTTTCCGTATTGTCAACGTTTTGATAACTCTTATTTCATTAAATGACATAAACGTTCCTTAAAAATGACAAACGCGATATCGTTAGAACGCAGTAGAATAGAGGCCCTGACCTGCTAACTCAAATAACACCATCTCAAATAAAACTCCTGTAGCAATCACAACCTTATTACTAAGATGAGAGGATTGAATCTACTGTGGCAATTTAATCTGACATACTGTTTATTGGCTTTTATACGAGGGCAGAATAGGTGGCTTAGTGTTTACTGTAAACCTGTTATTATGATATAAATAAATTAATAAATTTGCTTGACAATAATAGCGGCCGGATTAAAAACAATACGATACCATGTCAAAAGCAATGGTTAAACCGAGTAGATCAGGGGCCTTGGGCTGAGATCCTACACGGTAAAACCGGGCAAGAGCACGTCGGACCACGCTCAGTGTAGGGTTCCGAAGCCGTTAAGAGTGCGCCGAGGCAACGATACGTAATTACGAAAAAAATGCGTTCGTTTGATCGCCTGCTGCATTGTTTTTACTGAAGCTTTAGTTATGCATTTCATATGTAAGATATTTAAGGAATCACTCTATATATCATATACTTTAGAAACACGATTACTTGTACTTCCCTCGATAGAAAAAACATCCAAAGATACCTCTACATAACAAAATAAACACTTAGTACGGCGTAATTACTTCACGGAAGATCATCAGTTTTGGATTTACAACAAAACTACACGTCTTCTATATATTCTACACTTTAGATTTGAAAATGTGTTTTTATTTTACTAATATGAAGGAAATACCTAAATTCGCACGCGTTTCGTCCATTTTAGCCAGAGCCGTCACGTTTCCCCCATGTCCGCATTAGTCAGGCTTCGGCCGTCGGAGGTGGAGGCTGTGTCGCTTTTTGGTTGGTTGCGTTTATCGCGATTTTTGTGATTATTCACTTTATTTTAAATGGGGAACAAACACAACCAAAAAAGGAAGAGAAGGGGTGGGCAAAAGCACAATGCTAAACGCTTGCGTGAAGAAATGAAGTTAGTTAAAATCGTAAACCTACTGATAGTGGAGTAGTTCTAAGAAACCTGATTTGACAGTTGTCAAAATGCCACGCTAAGGGAGGAGAAAATAAATCGGTAGCAACATAGACTGATTTTCGAGATGTATCGATTTGTATTACTAAGACTTTGTAATCGTTTAGTTGTTGTCTGGATGTTTTGGGCCAAAATTGGTTTATTTACACAAGTAATTTTAAACAACACGCGAAGTTCTTTTAATTAGTATGTATATAAAAAATACACTTCTATGGTGAATATTTACCAAGATATAAAAATAGTTTAGCTAAAAAAACACATTTACAGGCAAAACAGGCTTCTTAGAACGACCCGAGGTTTTTTTTACTATAATTAATTATATAGGTAATATTGTTACTTCTTGGGATGGTTTCAATATTTCTAGAGCAAGACATCTCCAGAAATCTGAATACAAAGAGAATACTCCGTAAGTATACTCAGTACCTAACAACTATATTTCAACAAATGAGTAAAATTGCAAAATTATTCATATTTTTTTATTTATAGGGTTAATGTTCCAGTTGTTGGCACTTCGCTACAAAGCGAAGAGTTAGGTACCTAATGAACCGGTGAGGTATGCGTAAAAATAGTAAGAGGTGTATAGGAAAACATTTTAATAAATTTAGTATGAATTTTCACATTATCTTTATATTTTTTCAATTTACAGAGTAAATGAATTGTTGACATCGATTATAAAATTTACCACACAATGGAATTGTAAGTCCCAAATACGAATTATTTTTATAGAATGAGGATTACAAAATTTCATCCAAAAACTAATTCTGTTAATAAATAAATTATAGTTAAATCAAAACGTTCTGTTTTATTACAGGATGCCAATGGACCAAATTTCTTGTCTTTCAGTGGATGGAGAAATAGACAATGACATTGCTTACTCACACAGACAAAATAATGCCGTGAAGTAAAATCCGATATTGATTATTGTTGTTTCTTATGTCCAAATATTTCTAAAGATACCTGCGTACATTATTCAAGACATTATATACATACAAACATTAAGTAGGAACTTCTAAATATGTGATTGATACAGCAGCTTTAAGTTTTTAGTTTTTTAAAACATCAATTTAATTTTATACTTTACTAGCGACCCGCCCTCGCTTCGCTCTGGATTAAAGTATTATACATATAAACCTTCCTCTTCAATCACTCTATCTATTAAAAAAAACCGCATCAAAATCCGTTGCGTAGTTTTGAAGATTTAAGCATACATAGGGACAGACAGCGGGAAGCGACTTTGTTTTATACTATGTAGTGAAGAAAGAAATCATGACAAATCTTCGTAAATCCAACTTAAGCTCCAACTTTTGAGGTCATTATTGAACAAAGTTCACTTCAGCAAAACCTGTGCTAATTAACGAAAAAAATCTGTACAAAGAGCAATGGGCTAAAATGTATGGAACGTGGTACAGTCGAAGTCATAAATATGATTACACTTTAGTACCACGCCACTTTCATTCACTGAGACAATTACATATAATTATATGTAGCTTATATGACACGTTCGTAGATTTACCATAGCAGCGCCATCTATTGATTACTTACTCAACCCAGTCCAAAGGTATCGACATCTGTTAGAATTATTTGGAGTTAACAGATAATTGCGACTGTCAAATAATAACAGACAAATAATTAGCAATAAATTAAAATTGCGACTATAATTTGAGATTTAAACTATCCTATCTCTCAAGTTGGATCGAACTGCACATGGTGTGCGAATTTTATTATAATCGGTTAAGTGGTTTAGGAGTCCATTGAGGACAAAAATTGTGACACGAGATTTATATATATTAAGATAGTGATCAGAATCAGACATTGAAGTTTTTGCGGAAATAATCATGGATAAACATTCGTACAAACTAAGATCCTTTTTTTTAAAGACGGTTAAAATACCAAAACCTTCTCCTATGAAAAACAAATACTTTTCTGAAAACCGCATTAAAAACGGTTCAGCCAAACGTGAGATAATCGCGGACAAACATACATACATACATACATACAGGTCAAACTGAGAACTTCCTTTTCTTTGAACTCAGTAAAAAATTATATCTTGAAGAAGGGTCCATGACTGGGATTTTTGCCCTACTCAGCCGTTCTTTTTACTTTACATTAGGTATTGAGTTCACTTTATTTTGTGCTTAGAATATTGTCAATAAAGGTAATTAGGTTTTATTTCATTTCAATATACAGTCACATTAAATCACGGGGTTGTTGAGCCACCATAGAGCTCTGTCCTAATGACAGCGTCAAGTCACGCAAAAGAAATTATTTACGTCAAAATTTACCGTCAACTTTCTATGAAAGGGTTCTCCCGGTAACCTTCGGAGAGGGAAGATGGCCGATTGGAAGATGTACGGCTTTTACTTATGATTTATTCTCTTTAGCCGAACAATTTGCCCAATAAATATTATAAATAACTTAACACTAGCTAAATACACCTTAGATGTACAAACGACATTAATTAAAAATTATCTATCTATCTGTGAGTGGGTTCTAGAGTGGCTCAACAATCTCGTGATGTGACTGTACCTCATACAAGTAATTCAATCCTACCTTACCTACCGACAGTAAACCACAAATTTTAAAAAAAAAATGTAGACTGAAAAAAGTTTTTAACTTCTTATAGTCAATATTTTAATAAAAGTATTCGGAATCGATTATGTTTTTTTATTTTGTAAACATTGGTAGCAACCTCCGCGCCTAGTGGATCGGCGCACGGCTCGTCAGGCGCGGCGCGCGGCCGGCGCATGGCTCCGGCTCGCTCCTTGCTGGTGTGCTATACGCACACATACACAGAGTGCATAAAATACCTAAAGTTAATGAGCGCAAAAAGCTCGGTGCCCCCTTAAGTACTACAAGCATAAAAATCAACAAGTAATAACAAATTTTCTATTTAAAGTCGATTGGTGCCATCTCGATGATTTTAGTAGGTATAAACACTATAATCGCCTGTATCTCAAGAACCAATGATGTCTAAGTAGACATCATTGGTTCTATGCTCTTTCATTATTTTCAATTTTTTCATATTTTTAGTTTTTGCAGTTTTGGCTGTAGGGGAAGGGGGGGGAGCACTTGAGTCTAACAAAAATTAGCGCTTTAAAGCTTAAATTTTCATAAACGATTACTTAATCGAAAAACCGTTAAACCACTATTGCGGAGATCAACCGCCGCAAGAAACTCCAGCAGGGGGTCATTTTTTCAATCATAAAGTACAATAAGTAATGGGTGTCTATAATTTCATCGAATGTATCATCGAACGCTATTTTCTGCTGAGACCATAATGTTTTCAGTGTATCTTAAACATCTAACCTAACCTAGCCTACGTAATTAATGTTTAAGTTACCCCGAAAACATTATGGTTTCAGCTTAAAATAGCGTTCGATGAAATGATTCATTCGATGAAGTGAAATTCGATGAAGTGATGAGTTACCTACAATAATACTTAAAAGTAAGTTACATTACAAGTACTTAATAAACAAATATTTATTAAAAATAGAACAGATAAAATCATAACAAATAACATTAAACTAAAACCGGGCAAGAGCACGTCGGACCATGCTCAGTATAAGGTTCCGTCCGAAGCAGTTAAGTAGGTACTACAAACATAAAAATCAACAAGTAATAACTAATTTTCTATATAAAGTCAATTGGTGCCGTGTTAGATTATTTTAGTACGTATAAACAGTTTAATCGCCTGTATCTCAAGAACCTTTATGTCTCGAAAAGTGGTAAAAGAGTTTCATGGTCAACTATACACAATCATGCCTATAGTTCTATGATTAAACTCATAAATTATTGCTCAACCTTAAATCCAATAAGTAAAGTAGTAGGGTAAGGACAAAAACGTTGGCCACGCTAACTCACCTAATTAAATTTTCTATGAAACTTTTCCGTTGTGACACGAAAATTAGCCATACATTTGTAGGGATAATTTTCCTGTCACAACGGAACATTTTCCGTCTTCGTTGTTTGTATGGTTAACTGCGCTTAACTATAGTTAATTTTACGCTGGCTTATTTACATTACAGGCTATTAGGTTGTGGCCATGTCTTCCCGTGGATGTCGTAAGAGGCGACTAAGGGAATAAGGGCTTGTAGTACTGTTAGGCGATGGGCTTGCAACCTGTCACTAATTCACTAGTAAACCTCTTAGCCTGTTAGTGCAAAATGTGGTTACAGAAATATCGGTAAGTCTTTAGAGTTGTTGGTATTTCTGTAGCTCTGCCTACCCCACTCTGGGAATGAAGGCGTGATGTTATGTATGTATGTATGTATGTAGGTTGTGGAACTCTCTTCCGTTAGAATTAAGACGCGCGAAATCGCTTCCTATTTTTAAAAATCTCTTGAAAGCGCACCTGTTATCTCTCTCTTAGCGAGCTTCCTTCCTTTTCGCAGTATCATTATATTTATTTAAATATATTTTGTATTTATCTATAGTTTTGTATGTATCTGTTGTTTATATACTTTTTTTTTATATTCCATTTGTTAGTTTAGTTTGCACCACCTACCAATTTATTTCTGTTTCTTTGACACTTCTCTTCTTTGTAAGGTTGTCTGGAAGAAATCGCTACTTAGCGATAAGACCACCTATTGACTCACTTAGTAAGTTTTTATTTGTATTTTACTTTTCATGCTGTATTTGTATGTGGTGTTCAATAAAGAATGTATTGCATTGTATTGTAGGTCCAACTTTTTGGTCCTTACCCAGTAATATGGTAAATGTAGGTCTATCGCATCACATAATTCTGTCGCCGAAGGCAGTAAGGCCAAGGCCATGGTATGAGCTCGCATTTATGGATTTTCTTTCATTAATTATGCAGGCACAGAGCGCGCGCGTGTACAAAAATCAATAACATGCCACTTGAAAAACTCGTACCGATGCAGTGTTTGAAAAGCTTGGCAAAAACAGTTTCCTAGACCTGAATGTTACTATATCGTTATCATATTGTTAACTTTTCGGTAGCTGTTATATTATTGTATTGTTTTTCATTACAATTTGATTTAAGACAAGTTGAAGTGAGTGGCCGAGAAAACTGTTAAATTTCTGATAAGCATACAAATTTCTTAGTTTGACACTAATTCTAAACAAGTGAATGAAAAAGTTTGAAATCCTTATAAATTCAGGCACTATAATGAAATAAACGAAACTTATTTCACCTATGATTTTGTGAATACCCCTTTTGAAACATGGTTCAAAATCAGTATAATATGTCGCACATTTAGAATTGTAGTGACCCAATTCAAACATTATCAGCTTTCGATTTCGAGTCATAAATTTAGTACTATAAAGACCTAAGTCGAAATCAAAATATGTGTATTAGGTCACTATAATTCTAAAGATGCGATGTATTTTCTTGTACTTTACTTTTATTCACCCAATCCATCCGTGGCGTTGGCAGTATTTGTAAATTGACATCGCAAAATGAACGCTTACATACGCTACGTTACGCTTATACTACTTAGCTGTTTCCTGCGACTCCGTCCGAGTAGAAATCGTTTATCGCTATTCCCTCAGGAATCTGCCAATTTTTCGGGATAAAAAATACCCTGTCCTTCCCCGGGACTCAAACTATCTCCATTATAAAATTCATCGAAAACGGTTCAGCGGTTAATCAACAGACAGACAGAAAGACACAATTACTTTCGCATTTATAATATTAGTATAGTTTATTAAACTTCATTTTTAAATCTACTTTGTTTTATCTATTGTATTCGTATTACAAACACAGTCTGTCGTGTTTGTAATACGATATTTAACAATTCTAAAAAAAAGCTAGTTTTAAAGACCAGGGCTGGGATTCTACACGGTAATAAACAACGATACCGTCTTTGACGTGTTTCCGTGTTGTCAACGTTTTAATAACTCTTATATCATTTACAATAATGGCGACTGTGACATAAACAATTCTGAAACACGTCAAACGCGATATCGATATAACGCAGTAGAATAGAGGCTCTGACTGCGTGTTTTGTTTATGTCGTCTATAATTATGTTAGTTACCTGCCATTTATATAACTTTTTCCACTATATTGTTTTTTTTACTTAAGTATTCTTGACATTTGCGACATTAAAACGAATCTAACGACACCTCAGTCTAAACTCGGTAATCGTTTAGGCTACAGGCTACATACGTGCGACAAACATTACCCTCGTTCTCGATCAGTCGGGTAACAAATAAAATGATTAAGTATGTGCTCACGCCCAGATTAGATATGAAATTTTATCAATACATTCCTAATTCAAAATGAGTCTGTATAGGTAGTCGGAATTCAAAAGGATATTATCATAATCTTTACAAGAAATGATAACACTGTGGAGATATTTTCCTGGAGTATTCGGCGATAACTATCGCTCCCACATATTAACATGTAAAGTGTATAAAGATAAATTTAATTGTTAATTTTATACAGGTGTAAATAATTATACAACGTGTTACAAAATAATCCGTAAAAAAGAAATTACGAAAGTAGTGTCAACCCTAGTATACTGATACCTAAGGTACTGAACTGACGTTATTTAATAAGGGTTGTCACTACTTTTGTAATTTCTTTTTTACGGATTATTTTGTAACACGTTGTATAATTATTTACACCTGTATAAAATTAACAATTAAATTTATCTTTATACACTTTATATGTTAATATGTGGGAGCGATAGTTACAACTAAAACCTTACATCATTTAACATTTACAAACATTATACTCGTAATTATATTTTTGTAATATTTAGCATATTGATCAACTTTTAATCTTTTAAACATATGAATACTGGTGCCTCTTATTTCTTTTGGTATTTTATTGTAAATGGCCTACCATTTACCATTATCCTAATAATAATACGACACTGACTACGAAGCTAGCGGTCCCGGGTTCGAATCCCGGTAAGGGCGGATATTTGTGTGTTAGTCTTGGATGTTTTATTGAAGTATATATTTCAGAGCTTAGTTTGGGACTAGGTCAATTTGTGTGACATTGTACCATGATATTCGTACCGTGATTTATAAGCACATGCCTACTGCTTAGGTGTGCACAATATGTGTGTGCTTACAACTAACTTAGAGTTGCATAGCGGATCGTGCCAGAATTTTAGCTGTAGTCACAAGGGAGGCTGGACACTTGCTTCAAGCTCATCCCTCGCCAAGCACTGGTACTTTCCTAGACCCTAACAGACTTTTTTACTCAGCTCTTAACGTGTATGAGTAGAATTTTATTTTCATTATTTTTATCACCTAATTGTTTTTTCCAGATCACATCAGCTCTGATAATCTCTGTGGGCACGACAATCTACGCAATCTATCATGACGTCTCGTTCTTCCTGGACGCACACTTCTTCTCGCCAGCGACGCTCGTCATCGCTATCGGCGTCATTATGCTGTTTGTGTCCATGTTCGGCTGCGTCGGCGCATGGCGCGAGAGCACATGCTTGGTTAACATTGTAAGTATATTAATACATTATTTTTAGCACAGCTAGTCATATAGGATCTCTATTAGGTGCATACTCCCACCACTCGGTTGAACGGCGTCCAAGTCATCCCGTTACCTCGTTTTTCGCCTGGCGGCTCCGGTGGCCATTTAGAGGGGTCTATTAGTATTACTTACCCTTGGCAAAATGGCGGTCTATTCTTTCTAGTTTTATTGTTATTTTTAAACCAATGAGACAACAAAACTATTGGGAATAGACCCATCTGACATCCACAAGAAAACATTAGAGGTAAACCTTAAAGAAGATGGCGTAATGACCTGGAAGAATTTCTGAGAGATTGGCAGGAGTACGCTATCCACAAAGACGAGAGAGAGAGAGATGGCAGTGGGACACAAGATTTAGGTTAAAGAAGTAGAGCGAAGTTCTTCTTTGTAGAGTGGAGAAGGCAAACGGACGCACAGTATGCCACCATGGTATAATCAACATTCAAATTTAGAATTGTAAATGATTATTCAATAAATAGGCCACAAGAGGGCTCTTTTACACGTATAAAGATATAATGACGTCAAAGTGTACATTTATTGTTAATTATAGTATAGTACACAGGTTTAGATTTGGCACACATGTTGATTGATTACAGTTTGAAGTGTGCCAATAATCCGACTATGAAAAAATACCCGGTCCATGATAGATACAAAACATTTCTTTTACCTCTTACAGGAATCGCAATAAGGGCATCTTTCTCTATCAAAGCGTGTCAGGCCCTTGCTGTCAATAGTTATGACACAAAATGTTCCTGTACTTTATTCCATTAAAATAAGGTGCAAAAATGTTAACTATCTTTGACGTCGACTAACTAAGCATTAATTAGATCACCCCCTAAAAATTTGAGACCGAAGTATTATAAGTAATTATTTAGAAATACACAATCCTGTTTTAAGATAGTGGGACGTTTCTATTTGCTAGAAAATATGTAAAATCTACGTTACTAGACCTACTGCCGTAGCTGGGTGCGCAATGCGCAGGCGGCGCTATCCCGCTACGGCCATAAAACTGCTACGCTGAGGCTACGTTTCGTAGCGTAATCGTAGCACAGGGATAATTACTTTATACGCTTGGCCTTGGCCTCTTCCCTTGACTTGCCTTGGCCTTTTAATTCAGCAAAATTGACGACTAGTCGCTCAGACAATATTTATAAACCCGGGAATATCCCATCCCCATTAGTGCCTACCATTTCAAATTGTTACGAATACGCAACCCTTAATCCTGTTATAGTATAGGATCCGAGTATATAACCTATACAAAAGTGGTTAATAGATGAAAAGGTTTTTTCTACTATTTTTTTTTTTTTTTTTAACAGAAAATTTAGCCGTACCTTTTATTTGCCCCACCCAATATTTAAGTATTGGGCAGTTAAATCTATACTTTATTTCAACACAACAAATGTACATCATAACATATCATAAAATACAAAAATTAACTAAAATAAAAATAAATTAAAACAAATCGAACCCCTCCAACGAACTCACTTGTGGCATCGAGCCTAAGACACTCGCAGCGTTTCCTCTCTGCACCGCTAGACTCAGCCTTTGGGCAAAAAAGGAACCGGCCCGAGGATCGCCACAGACATGCACCAGTTTTTCCGACACCTCCTTGACGAATTTTTTCAAGTCAGAAGACCACGGACCAAAAGTTTCGATGGCGAGGGCCGCAAATACGTAATTTGAAATTAAAAAGGCGTATTTGCGGCGTTTAAGAATTTGGGCATTGTCAGAAGCATATCCAGGAGTGCCAGCGGGGCCTTAAACATGAGACGAGGCTAACGTGCGACACATGTACAGTCCCATGTTAAAGGCCGTCCCAGATGCCACGGCACTAGAGTACATCCGTCGGGCCTCTTTCCATCCGAAGACGACAAACCTGGGGGTTCCAGAATTGAGGGAATAGATACAGAAGTAAGGGCCCGACGGACAAGGTCATTGAGCGACGCATGCCTAAAAAAACGGCCGGCACTCATCTGGCAGCAAAGGCCGTGACGACCCAGTTCATCCACGGGCTGAGAACAGCGGCTACAAGGATGAGGATCACAAATAAATTATATTCAATAAATAATTCTATTAAATTAAATATGTTCATATATATATTGCGAGTCGGTTGACTAAAAAAAATCAGTCCAGAAACAAACATTTGGGTCAAACACACTTACAAACAAAAGTTGTATACCTTGTGTGCATACAAGTTTTGTTTTTATACGATAGGTCTTAAAGCATTCCTGACGCCGTTTATGCGGGAATGGGCTTAGCCAGAAAATGAGGCCTTAAAAACGTTAACTTCCAGCGTGTCCACAGGAAAAACGCTAACCTAAATCTGTGTATGACCCATTTTCAATTCTTTTCTTTCAGCATCACCGTTTCGGTGAACGGACAAATGACATACAAATCAAAAGTATGAAGCCTCAACTCGTTGCTTTTTCAAACTCGTGTATAAAACAACTTATCGTCATGTCTCACTTGGCTTTCATTCATTTTAAGCTTGCCTTTGGTTTTAGACTGCTTGTACAAACATCTTACTCAATGTTGATTTCATGCCCAGTTCGCAGTTATCCTGACCCTGGTGTTCTTCCTGGAGATCGCCGCGGCCATCGCGGCGTACAGCCTGCGCTCTCAGGTCATCGAGATGCTGGACGGAAGGCTTCGCGTGGCCATGCCCTACTATTACGAGAACGAGGAGGTCACGGACGCCTTCGACTTCATACAGAGCAGGGTAAGTGGCGCTTGAGCTGAATAACAAGAGCATGTCTCGGATGCTCAGTGTAGGGTTCCGAAGCCGTTAAGTACTACAAACATAAAAATCAACAAGTAATAACTAATTTTCTATTTAAAGTCAATTGGTGCCGTCTTAGATTATTTTAGTAGGTATAAACACTTTAATCTCCTGTATCCCAAGAACCAATGATGTCTACTTTAGTCGCGATAGTTTTCCTTTAAAATTCGTTATATTAAGTATGCTCTTTTATTTAAGTTTTTTTTAGATTTTTAGTATTTGTAGTTTTGGCTGTAGGGGGAGGGGAGGCTCAGGCCTGAAATATACGTTTTCCTAAAATTATTTTTTTTCCAAAATGTCTGTTTTCCATAATGTCAGCACGTCTTTTGCATAATGTCAGCTTCTCAAAATGTCAGCTTCTTATAATGTCTGTCTCCAAGAAAATCAGTTTTCATATAATGTTCGCTTTTCAGAAAGTGTTTATTCTCAAAATGTCTGCAACCTCAAAATATCTGCCTTCTTACAATTTTTGCATTCCAGAAAAATCTTATTCCCAAAATGTCTGCAATCATAAAAACGCCACATTTACAATCTTTTCCTTTTTGGTTTTTCACCAACAGGAAAGGGGCCATTTTAAATAATAATTATCATAATAATATGAATGATACTGCACAGTAATTATAGATATTTATCAAAGAGTAAGTATGCCAAGAAATTAAACTTTTCAATTTAGAACATTGATTTGAAATAAAGCAGACATTATAAGAAATTAAACATATTAAGACGATAGCCTCTATACAAAAGTGAACATAACGGAAAAGTAAAACTTATGGTAATGCTTATATTATAGGAATGTAAACATTATGAATAGACAGCTTTCTGAGACTGTACACATTTTAAATACCAGTCATTTTGACAAAACTGACAATATAGAAGTGCTAACATTGTAAGAACGCAGACGTTTTGACAATTGTACATTTTAGGAAAACGCATATTTCAGGCCTGAGCCGGAGGGGACACTTGAGTCTAATAAAAATTTGCGCTTTAAAGCTTAATATTTCATAAACGGATAACTTAATCGAAAAACTGTGTCGACAAACCTATAATATTTTTGAAAGAGCTATCTAACGACACCCCTCACTATAGTGAGGGTATAAAGGAAAAATAATACATCCTTAGGTTACGTACAGGTGAGTTTTTTTTTTAAATTTTATTGTACCACTTTGTGAGCGTGACTAATATGCATATTCATGCCAAATTACAGCTTTCTTGTACTAAGAGTCTCTGCGCTATGCTGCGGACGGACGGACGGACATGCCGAAACTACAAGGGTTCCTAGTTTGACTACGGAACCCTAAAAATGGCCGCAGAACGCTCGATAATGGCCATCTTAAGCAAAACATTCTGCAAATGAAGCATAATGTTCTATTAACGATACCGAACCACATGTTAAAATGTGTGCACTGCTAACAATATCCTGTATGTTTAGAACATATTAATAGTTTTATCTAGGTCTACTCAGAAGTAGACCAATACAAGAGATAGATTAAATTGGACAGACTCAAAAGCTTCTCTTTATTATCATCACCCTTGGTTTTTATCATATTGTTCACAAGAACATTTACTTAAGGTACATCTTAAAATGTCGCAACATAACTTCGGCAGTTTCATTCGCTGCATTCGATCTTTATAACGTTATGAAGAGTAACGTTATCAAAACGGTATTATATTAACGCTAATATTATTAGTAGTATTAAATTACATTTTTTTTTAAATGATCGATATTTTTTAGGGTTCCGTACTCAAAGGGTAAAAACGGTACCCTGCTACTAAAACTCCGCTGTCCGTCTGTCTGCCACGAGGCAGTTGTTTTTTTTTACAAATATTGTATTTCTGTTGCCGTTATAACAACAAATACGAAATTAGAATTAACAAAATTAAGTGGGGCTCCCATACAACAATTGTGATTTTTTGCCGTATTTTGCTCGATATTAATAACGGCAACAAGTAGACGCTAGAAATATTCACAGAAATAAAATAAATTAAGGGGCTTCCCATACAAGAAATGTGATTTTGTCCAGTTTTTTTGTATAGAAAATAGTATGGAACCCTTCTTGCGCGAGGCCGACTCGCACTTGGCCGGATTTTTCATAACGCCATGCTAATCGCAACGAAATCAAACTCAAAACAAAACCAAAATACCGTTATGAATTGCGCGCTGTTGCCGGTTGCAGTTTGAATGCCCTTAGTTAGGAATCGTGCAGCTGGTGACACTTAGGTATGACGCATAAAAGGCGGCAATGAAGGCCACCGCGGTATTGTAGGAACTAGCGAAATTAAGTGCCGTAAAAGAGATGATGTACAGATGTATTGCATAATTGTTTTCCTTCGTATTTTCACGGAAACGTACGGTCACAGGACAAAACTGTGACCGACTGATATAGCAAGACACATTCGAACGTTTCCCTGAATATACGAAGGAAAACGACTATGCAATATATCTTTATATAACGTTATCAAATAATTACAGTAAATATCGTGATTGTTTATTGATATGATGTTTATATCGTTACGATGAATACCGCTAAAGTCTGTGTCAATTGAAGTTGCAAAAGATGTAAACAAAACCAAACAAACCAATTCACCATGAATACTGGATAATCAGGTACTTTTAAAGATCAAGTAAGGTCTTTGCCATGATTTATACACTAGATCATTATTTCCATATTAAGTTTAAGATGAAATAAATAATCATTATACGCTTGGTGAATATTTGAGGTTATATGTCAAACAGTACCTACTAATTTTCTAGTTCAATTGACACAGACTTTATGGATCCGAGTTTTGTAACGATATAATACTAACTTTATAGCGCGAGTATAACGATATAACTATAACGTTATCGTAAAATAGTGCTATTTGAGGGTTTAAGTAATTAGAAATGTTTATTAGCAACTTGAACCAACGATGTTCATTAGTATCAAGCTATACAATATTTATACAGCTATACTTGATTATAATGGTGACCACCGATAAGCAATGTTCATGTAAAAGGTTTTTTATCACGAATGTAGGTACTTAACTCAGATTAGAAAATGTAATGTACTAACGAATACTTTGCTTGTTAAAGCTACCCGAATGTTAGACAAGATACCAGTCAGATGTCTTGTGTTAGCAATTGAAGAATACGCGCTTAACCACGTAATATGGCGATATGAGTAGTATAATTAGTACCTAATAATATAGCTGTGTGTTTAGGTTAGGTCATCAAGTATATGTATAATCACTCCCTAGTGCTCATTGAAATCAATAGTAAAATAGTCGATAGCGACTTGGTGAAAAAAAATTAAGCTAAAAATGATGATTAGTATTCAGATATCGTTTGCGGAAAGGTAAACTTCTAAAAAAAATATTTATTGAAAGAAGTAGAGTTTAAAATGTGATACAATTTTCTGGCGGTCCCACACTAGGATATGCCTGTCACATGGCGACCAGAGTCGGTATACAAAAACAACCTAACAATGATTCGTACCTTGTAGCAAACATTAAAAATAGGGGAAGTAAGAGGGCTTGTTGTTGCGGTTTAAATGATATTTTACATGTTTTGTTCAACTAATTATTAGTGAGGGTGTTTTGATTGTTCTTGTGAATGTAAGTGTATGTTCCGGTGTGTATGTGTATCTACCGTTATAGGATAGCGAACGTTAAACGGTTAGGGCTATTAGGTAATGGCCTTCAGAAGCTCAGTTTTCTGATAGTTGAGACTATTTGTCCCGCTGAGAATTTTTATTTTTTTCTATCTTACTAACATTCCATACTATGTATTCCTTGCCCCATACAACCTGTGCCCCTAGTCGGGGATCCTTCGTCCCATTTCACTAGTCGAGCAGCAGACTAGTGACGGATATAGAATTTTACTAAGGAGAGTGGAGGAGGGCCAAATCCATAAATATGCCTAAATTGTAAAACAGCCTCATGTTTACTGTCGAACAAGTTTTTAGTTTCTTTGGGCAAGGCACAGCCCCAGGCCACACCCTGTCTAGAGCCGCAAATGCTGGCTGAATATAAACCAGCATCGCGAAGCTCTCCGTGACGTTATGTCGCTGAGTCAGCCTTTCCGCCACGTCCGCTCTTGTGTACGCTGATTGTGCAACTTAATAACGTTTTCCTTTCTTCCTTCCAGCTGAACTGCTGCGGTGTGGACACCTACTTCGACTGGCACGCCGTGTCCCCGCCCACCGGCGTCTCCGGCATCGCCGTCGCCAACATCACCGTCCCCAACTCCTGCTGCGCCGAGGCCCACTTCCAGGTGGTGGGTGAGGCCTCCGTCGCCGAGTGCACCAAGCTGTACGCCAACGGGTGCCTGCCCAGGGTTATTTACCTAGTGTACCAGAGCGCAGGGCTTCTTGGAGCTGGAGCTATGACTATTGCTTTTATTCAGGTGTGTTGATTTACATTGTTATTTTTAACCCCCGACGCAAAAAGAGGGGTGTTATAAGTTTGACGTGTAAGTGGAGAGTGTGTGTATGTGTGTGTGTGTGTGTGTGTGTGTGTCTGTGGCACCGTAGCTCTTAAATGGATGAACCGATTTGAATACGGTTTTTTTTAATTGATTATTTTTATTAAGTCGGTCCCTCATGTTTTCTTTTACACGTGGATCAACTATTCAGTGGCCCTAGACAAGAAGCAAACGCTCTTAACGTTTTTCTTTTCTATCGCTCAAAATGTATAGGATGACAGTTGACCACGTGGTTTATCGAAACGCACAAGAATGTCAGCCCATACATTTTGAGTGATAGAAAAGAAAAACGTTAATAGCGATTGCATCTTGGCTAGGGCCTCTGTTTGTTGTTGAGGTACTTGTGGTACTTGTTTAATACTAGATAGCTATTAAGATCAATTTCATGGTACATGGGTATGTTCTCGGGTCTGCTGATTTCTCTAGTAAACAGTATTGAAGAAGGGATTCCTTATTTTAATTCTAAAAGTCGGACCCTCTTATATTGATGCAAAATAGCTTAAGTAAATGCTCTGTTCAATCTATGGTGATTCCTGTGGTGTACGCAAAGGTTCTTGAATAGCGTCGCTAGGTTGTACGTAAAGTACTAATAAAAAAGAAACAAGTGTAATACGTGTTTATATGAGCTGTCACAAGCATCATGTTACATTGAATAGAGTATAGTCCCTTACTTTCAATATGACATTTGAATATGACAGAAATTAACAAATAATACTTTAAGTAATAGGTTTAGTGTAAGCAAGCCAATAAAGCGTAATTTTTACGATGAAACCTAAATAACATATGGAAATGATTGTTGATCTAGGTATTTAGAAGCAGCCTTCATAATCCCGACTACCTGATTTCTATATTTTCGTATTAGTCATTGATGGTCCTATCAATTAATTTATTTAATATTTTATTTCAGTTGATTGGCATCGTGTTTTCATTCTCGCTGGCCAGTTCTATCCGTAAAGCCAAGTCGGAGCGTGTTAGGAGGAGAATGGAAATTCAAGAACGGGTGCTGAATGCCAACACCTTCCTTAACCCTGACGGAGAAAAAATTAAACCGATTGTCTATGTTCCTTTCTACGGACAGACGCAGACAGCCGCTTAAGTACCGGCTGAAAGAACCTTTGTTTTATCGATATTTTTTTAATCTGTTTTTTTTTTGCCGCATAATAATATACGATTGTAATCTCCGTCCTTTAAAATAAATATCGTTAAAATAAATCAGAGCTTCATTTAATAAAATAGGAACGCGTTCACATTTTATTCTATGAATTACTTAATAGAGTACGATCTGTGGGCTAAATGCAGTTGCATTCGAGGGAAAATCAAATTGTAAGTATTGAGGCCAAAGTAACGATTTAGAGCGCAGTTATCATTTAAATAAATTTAATGTTTAGTTAAACGACAATATAATTAAGGTTACAGATTGTAACTTATTTTTATTAAATAAAATGATTAGTCAAGCAGTTTTATTTTTGAATAACGAAAAAATAGCAGAAACCCATACCATTAGGTACTGCAGTAACAAACTAATTAGGTACCTATGTCTATTATTGTCATCTCCAAAATTTAGAATTATGTAACTTAACTTTTGCTCGCAGTTACTTTGTTCAACGAATTAATAACTGGTATTTTAAAAAAAAAAACAGGGAATTAATCATGGCCAGGGCTCGGAACCGGTTTAAAAGATACCGGTTACTACCGGTTAATTTCGGTTTTGCTCCGATCTTTTCTAGGAAACGCGAACGTTTTGCGAACTTTATTTTAACCTTAACTAACCGGTTTAATCCACGACCGGCGGGTCGAGCAACTAAAAGTTCTTTACTGAACTAAAACACTAAGCGGCGTTTGTTTATCAGGCGTTACGTGGGTCTGGATTAACCGGTTTTTTTACCTGGAAACTGGTTAATTCGAAAGGAACTTTATATTAAGGTATCTCCAAAAACCGGTTAAACAAACTGGTTTATGAGAACGGAACCGAAATGAAAAGGATTTGCGTCCAGTACATAATAACGGTTTGAAATTTTAACCGCTTTTCGAGCACTGATCATGGCAGTCAATCGTCCGGCATATCCACTTCCTTCTGGCAAAGAAATTATACATAAACTTGTTCTGGAAACGGTTTATTGCCTCAGCATTCCAGGCATTCCGAATTTATTTTCCAGCGAGTACTTAATAAAACCTAACTATGTTAACTTATACAGTGAGGCAATTATATCTTGTTCAAATAACCTCAATGATTGCTAAAGGTTTTCTACCACCAGCGAGGCAAGAAAAGGGTTAGGTTTAAGTTATTAAAAATGTTCACGAAAAAAAAACTCTTGTGAATTGGTAAGGTTGGTAAGGTTGATTGGTAAGGGCGCTTTCAAGATGACATATAATTGAAATATTTATATACATTCATATCACCACACCTCCATTCCCAAAGAGAGGCAGGCAGAGCTACAGAAATACCAACAACTCTAAAGATTTTTACCATTGTAGTGACAGGTTGCAAGCCCATCAAGCCTAATAGACCTGCAACCCTATATTCCCTTAGTCGCCTCTTACGACATCCACTGGAAGACATGGAGTGGCACTATTCTAACCCGGCACCCACACGGAACTAATTGAAATATGAAAAATGTGTTGTTGCAATATTGAACCCTAACCTTTGAAACATATTTAATTTAAGTCTGCAACGGAAACACGAACAGAAAAAAGATGGCTGACGTGGCTGAGGTGTGGTATCGCTTGTGCTTGCACGATTAATATCAATCACGAGATTGTGGCAGATGATGGATAAAATATGGCTTTCAAAACGGCCTGCAAAATGCAGTCTATATCGCAAGACGAATTTAACAGAGGGGTTACCATGACATGGCTAAGCAATTCAGTTTACGGTGAGAGAAAGATACAAAGGTGATGTGAAAGCTTTGTTTTCAACAGAGATAGATGGTACATAACCTGTTTGTTTGTTAACGCTATATACATGTGTGCAAAATGTGGTTACAGAATTATCAACAAGTTTTTTGGAGTTGTTGGTAATTCTGTAGCTGTGCCTACCCCACTCTGGAAATGAAAGCGTGGCTTTATGTGTGTGTGTGTGTGTGTGTGTGTGTATATAACTAAACATGAAATTAGTCAAAACCTTTTTGATTGTTTGTCAAAATTGTATATTTGAAGGCACAAGGCCGAAAGATGTCCGGCTTTTACTTTTGATTTATTATCTTTACTGTTTTACTCAACTCGCTTGACATTGGCGAAATCACTGGAATATCGCGGTGGACCGCCATTAATATAAAAGAAGAAGAAGTCACTATTGGAAAAACGCAAGCGTCTCTAATATGTGACCACCTATTTAAATCTATTAAGAGACGTACTTCCCGTTTGGAACAAGCTTGTTTGATCTAAGGAGGTTGAGTCATAGACATAGTTGTTTGTTTCCAAATGCAAACATGCATAGTCTAGATATAATCCTTCCAAAACCCTGATTAGATTGCAATACGGGGTTTTACTGGTAAATATGTCATGAATGTAATGATTATGTAAGTATTCTGGCTACCATACCACTTACATCTATGTACATACAAGGACAGTGACCCATAAAACATATAAAGTGTTTTGATAATTTCGTCCAGAGATGGAAGACTCCTTTGGAATGTTAATTCCGATCATGTTGTACAAAACAATAAAATATCTTCAATAATGCAAAACATAATTTGCTTTCAAATGTTAATGTCAGTCAAATTAAAATCGGCGTCCCACAAGGACTTCAGTTGGACTGACCTATTACCATTTGAAAGTAACAAAGGGTCACGTATTATGTTCTCCGTAATTTTCTAGAACATCTTCCTCACAATAATGTCTGCACCTAGATCCATACATTGTTTTGATGGAGCAGATAACGTTCGCGTTATCATGACCGTCGCAGTGTACCTACAGTAAGTACAATTGAATTTTCCCTAAACAAAATTGGGCTGATTACGTCAATGGAAATCGATAAGCTATCGGACCACGGCGCCGATTAGCTGGATAAATAATCATGATGAAACTATAGTTTGCACCGGACGAAACAGAATATTATATTTAACGTAAAGTGTGCATGTTGTACAATTATAAATTTGTTGCTTTTGCTATATATAATGCATTGGAGAAAAACTAATTTCATTGAAAGAGGATTGAATGATAGAAAATAGTAGATTGTTCAACAAGGAACTAAAGTAAGCTATTATGCTATTTATCCACGCAAGCAATAAGTCGCTTTTTAGTCTCGAGTTAAACACTGCTTTTCACATCGATTGCGAGAAAAATAAATCTTAAATTAAAATGTTGTTATTACAAAAAGTTAAACAACCGTTGAACATTTGATTAGTAAATGTCAATTCATAAAAAAAATATAACTTTAAACATGTCTGAGGCGTGTCTAAGGGTTTTTAAATAACAGCGTAATAGTTTTAACATAGACACCTAAACAAAAATACAATTTAATTGCGCAGTCACTTTTACTCTTAACCCGTCAGTGTAATGCAGAACGAGACAGCATCTAGGTTGTTTTTCGGGTTAGAACATTACAAATAGACATTTCCGAACCGAAGACTGAGGCGGTGGAGGTTGCATGCCCAGCCCCAGCCTGCTCTGCACAGCACAGGCTACACAAGGGCAACATCATCGTGTGGCTTTCCAAGACTTTTTATAAGGAAATCAAAAAGAAAAAGCCCTTTTGGTCCTAGGGCTTAAAATGTCACTTTAGTCCCTAGGGATTAAATGCATCACTTTAGTCCGCATATACATGGCTATTATGAGTCATTTTGTAACGAGAGTAGTGCAAATGGTTTTTCTAGTTGTTAACTTGAGGCCGTACACGAAATTTTGCCGGTTTTGCTTCTTTTTGTGATTTTACAGTTAAAATACTGCTTTTCTATAAGTTTTAATGCACATCATGAAATATCTTTTCAGTTATGATCGAATAAATGAGTTACGAATGAATGAGCTACTTTTTTATTTTTGTCGAGTATTATAATGCGAGATTTAGGTTGCTTTAAAACATTATATGTATAGGTACCTCCATTTTTAAATTTTTGCATTATATTTCAGTTAATGGATTGATTTTGGAGATGGTAAAAAGTTATTCATACATTTTTAGACGACTTTTACAACAATAAATTGTAATATTTTCATACCTTTTAGACATCAAAACGTTTCGTGAATATGCGATATTCTACAGCAAAATTCACAAAACAGTCGCCAGTTTCAGGTCGTTTAATCAAAATAAAATAATAAAAACGAAAAAAGTAGCTCATACATTCGTTGAAAATCGAAATTATAAAATCGAAGTATAGTATTTCAACAGTAAAATCACGTCTGTAAAATCACGGAAATCAGCGAAATCGGCAAAATTTCGTATACGGCCTCTAACTGCAATACAATGCTTAAATAGTAGCTTTCTCTGGTTTGGTAAAGTCAGTTCCGGTGATAATGCAGGTGAAGTGAACTGATAACTAGGTTTAAGGGAAAACGACCGACATTTTATGTTTAGGTGATGTTTAATATACCTACAACTACAAGTAACTTAGTAACTTGGGCCAAATAACTAGCAAAATAATAACCATATTAGGTAAAATGGAATCCAAGAACATGTAACCTCAACTAAAATTGGAAAATGCCTCGATCAAAACGTAAAGGCCTCATTTTGAGTAAGTACACTTTATTTTACACAAAAGGCCCGTATTCAGGAATAGAAAGCATGGAAAAGGGGACTCCTGTGAATCGAAAGCTGACCAGGCAACTTTGTTGGGCATACGCTTATCAGATAAAACGGTTTAGAAAGATTATACGGAGATCTATCAACAAGATAATTCACATTTATACAAGCGCACTAAAATTTAACGCAGTTTTACATACTTACTAATGTTAGTAAACACTATCAACGACAACAATAACCCTCATAAAAATCAGTCACCATCAACCTAGTTACCACTTGGTTATATTTATTCGGTTTTCATCGCCCGACAGACGTCATAATTGAGTCGTTACATTTTAAATCAATAAAGCAGAGTGGGTCAGACCAGGGCATTTCAGGGTCGTGTTCTAACAACCAGTCGAATAGCCGATAGTGCAGTGTCAACTCGGTGGTAGGGCAACCGTGTCCGCAGCCCAAAAGCAAAATAAACAATCGTTTCAACTGGCTGGTTGCAAAGCAGTGACTAATGAACTTGAAAATTTCACAGAAATTAACCGAGACGAATCTAGGAGTCGCAGTCGACGTGCGCGTCAGCTTTACGACTACTCGTTTCGTAATTTGAATATTCTATCGCGAACTAAGTGGCAATTATCCATTGTCTCCAGCGGTAGTGCGCGGAGCGGTGTACGTTATCAGTGTCGTCACAGCACTATCACCTAGATATCCTATTCTAAGCCCAGCAGTTCATATTCGCGTTCGGAAGGAGTTTAAAGTGATCACCATGTCTAATCAAGTGTCGAACGCGCACAATATGAAGTTTACCAAAACAGAAGCGGAGTACAATTTGAAATCGATCAGGTTTCTCTTGTTGACGATCACGACCATGTTTCTTGTAAGTAATATATGTAGTTACCATTGTCGCAAGGTTGTGGCGTTTGTGGAAAACAAACATAGCGTGTGTCATGTGGCTCCAGAGTGATTGCTACAATATCGTGTATTATTGATGTTGGAGCTATATGGGTGATTTAGAACCTGTAGCAATATAACTGCGCAGTATCGCTAGTATAATAAGGTGCAATTAAGGGTTCTGTTGACTAACTGGCATTTCGAGGCTGCGAGCATTACTTACAATGTAATCTCATGGCCTCATTACACAAATCGTTATGTACCGCATCACAAATATTATGAACTTAGTCTTAAGTGACACTTTTCAAGATTCCTGAACTATGAACAAGTGTTATTTGAAACAAGAAATAAGAAATTTGCGTCGGCTACATTCTATTTAAAGGGTAAAAAAAATCCGCTTAACGCTTGGCTCAACGTCCACACTACTCGAATATTACACACGAATGCTCTCAGTGAGGACGCTCCTTAATGATACGATCATTAAAAGTTTTTTTGATAAAATATTAGATACCTTATTTAAAGCTATAAAATAAGATTCTAAACAGGGAATATAGGCGACGGAGGGTTCATAACTGACGGGTTATACTGTCTGCCTCGCGTACATTATGTATGAGACCGAAAGAAAACGTGTGTGTAATGTGCGTTAGATTGCTATACTTAGTGATTTTTCTTAAATGCCAGTATGTTCACGAAACACAGCTGTGGTGATAATGGGCACTAATGACTTTTGAAAACAGGTTAAATGAGTAAAGAATTAGATGAGGCAGTAATTAATATCTTGCTTAACTAGCTAACTTCAAGAGTAACAAGTATACGTGTAGTGTTTAAAAAAAATACTACTTGTAAGTTCTAATACTCCAACCTTGCAGGCTTTTACAACGTCATCATATCATTCATAGTTGAGCCATCATAGAACCCTTTAAAATAACGCCACATTACGTAACACGAATGTAATGTTTTCAAAGTTAAGGAAACCATTAGCTTGAGGGACAAGTTTTCATACAAGGCTTAAAAACTGCTGCAAGGTCCCGCTTTGACTGTTAATTTTATTTACAATGCTGCGTGCCTCATTGCCTGATAAAATTAAGTCAAAATTAAATTAATACGTTGTCTGTCAACGTTTTTCATTTAACATCCATCCTTTTATAATATATCACTAGCTGTTGCCTGAGTAGAAGTCGGAACGGAGCGTAGTTAAGGGACGGCAAAAGTATATGTGGACCCGCTTTAAATAACAAGATGGTGGCTTCCGTTCGTCCTGTTGGTTTTATTCGGAAAATTCGTAGGTAGGGCCCATAACCTGATGAAGTTTACGGAAATGCACTAGATATAGGCGCCGAGAGATGATTGTGGCCATCATGAGGAAGGCTTATCAAAGGACGTCTTACGGATGATATGATGATGTATCCACAGATAGTAGCTGGTCTGATGATAGTCCTGGGCATCTCCGTGTACTCGGAGTACCACGACTTCTCGTACTTCTATGCGAGCGCTCGCGGCGGGCGGTTCATGACGCTGTCGACCCTGTCGGTGTTCCTGGGGATGCTGCTCCTCATCATCACGTCCTTTGGCTTCTTCGGCAGCTTGAAGCAGAGCACGTGCTTAGTTAACTTGGTAAGTGTTCAGCACGGGATCCTATCATTTCATAACCAACGTTTCACAAATGATTCATTTCGCAAACATATCATTTGACAACCCGCGTTTTTTTCCGAAACTGTAAATAGTTCTACATTTATTTCAGGACTATCGTGTAGAACCCTATAGGTTAGGTTAGGTTAGTTCTATAAAAATCCGGAAATATTTGTAGTTACAGAAAAAAAGCGGGTTGGCAAATGAATAGGTTGCGAAACGATGCATTTGTCAAAGATTTGTCGGCGAGAAGGCAGAGAGCCGTTCAGCACAGATATAGTGTAGGTTATGTATGCTAAGTGTTTTCTGGCGAGTTTATTGACCTCAAACGCGAGCTAAACGTGCAAACAATTACAACACGTTTTTTTAGCCAACAAAAAAAGGCCTTTCTTCTTTTTCTTTAAGTGCCTCTCCAACTAAGTGAAGGTCGGCTACCAACTTCTGGAATTGTTGCCTGTCCTGATAATAATACCCTTTCATACCAAACGAAAATACATTACGTCGTAATGAATCATTGGAGGTCCGAGGCAAAGGTTTTAAGTGGTTTAATAATTAAAGTAATCGAACCTCTGAATCTACATTGACAAGTTTATTGACCTTGAACTCAAATATAACGCGTTAACAACTCTTATGTACGTATGAAAGGCTTAACCAGCGTACTAATTTAAGGAGTGTTTTCGGTAGCTCCTATTTCACAACTTGCCTAAGGGTGTTGATAAGCAACATTATACGACCATAGATCATAGGATGTTTTATGAAACTGACAGCTAATAAAATTGTGCGTTTAAAATTGTCCTGCAGCAGTACCAGTAGTTAAACAGGTACAAATTAATACACAGTTTATAGGGTATATGACATAACATAATAACAATTGAAGTATGCATGAGGACGTTAACGCAAAGTGGCTACCTTTTCCAGTTAAGAACACACGAAGCTTAAAGGTTATTAAAGTTTGTCATGTAAGCTATACATTGCGTATTCATTTGTAAAAAAAAACCTTGTAAGTTTAGTTTAACACAACACAATAATAGTTAATGCGGGCCCTCTTAATTTAGTTGTAATTTTGAGCCATAATAATTAGCCGTATGTTGGCTGATTGTTTCCAGTACGCACTGTTCCTGAGCCTGATCCTGGTGGCGATGCTGGTTGTGGTGGTGCTAGCGTGCACGCTGGACACGGAGACGGTGCTGCAGTATCTCTACATACCGGTCTACGACTACGCGCTCGATCCCGAGATACAGACGGAGATGGACTCCATGCAGTACTCTGTAAGACAAACTGTTACATGTATACCTGGGTGGTGATTCTCTCAACACAGCGCTGCGTCGATCTCAAAGGCGAAGTTTTATCCGGCAATTTTAAGAAGTCACGCCGTTCGTAATTGAGAAGGAACGCGCTAAAAGGTGTTTTGTATGCTCCGACGGGACTTCCTAAACTTGCTAGATAAAACTTCACCTTTAAGATCGACGCAGCGCTGTGTTGAGAGAATCACCACCCTGGGCGACCGAGCTCTACTCGGGTGTATGTTAACGACATTGCACTATTTATCACAATTATGATAGTGTCGTCTATATACAGTGTGTTTTTTTTTATGGGACCGTATGGGAAAATCCGAAACTATAGGAGAAAACAGGTAAACTGTCAATGTTTGCCATATTGGTCCTTTTTTGTTCTCCTAGTGAGTTGCCCAGAAAAATTAATAATACAGTTTTTTTTTAATAAATCGACACCGAATCGTGTACAGCAGAATTTCTTCAAATTTACTAATGTTTCTTCATACAATTTATAAGAAGTCTGTTGAACAAAACTTTGTAGTATAAATTAGCTTCTCTAGAATTTCCCCGTACGGTTCCTGTTAAAAAAAACACAATATGTCAAATGCATCGGTACCCAATTTTTCGGTAGTACCTAAATTTTCCCAATGATGACGACTTGGCAGATCAATTTGTTGGCCCAAAAAACCTCTATTTCGCAATTTACATCAAAATCGTTAGACCCGTTTTCGGGAACGTGATTAATATTGCTCGTTTAAATAGTATAGGATAGGATGCATAAGGGTGTGGACCATAACCGTACCTACAAACAACGAAGAAGGAAAAAAATCCGTTGAGCGACAAAACGTATCCTTACAATTGTATGGCTAATTTTCATCGCCAACGGAAAAGTTTCATAGAAAACTTAATTGCGTGAGTTAGCGTGGCCAACTTTTCGATCCTTACTCATAAATTTACCTACTACAGAATGCCTTTTACCTACAACGCATTATATCTAGTCACGTCTTGGTGGATGAAAAATAATAAGACCATAAATGTAAATGCATGGATGTGTACTTATAACTTTGTAAAATGGGTATCCATCGCAACTGTCACTCTATAGCTCTATAGCCAGTAAGCTACCTTCAAGCCCGTGCATACATACCGTGTTATGCAGGTTATGCGACTTGTATAAAAAGGTAAACGCTCAAGCACTGATCACTAGCACGAAATATACTTTAGTGAAAATATTTGAAAAATGCTTAAGATACCGAGTTTGATCTATATAATTTCATTGAAATCATCAAAATATCTCCTTCAAAAGTTATTCAATATCTGGTGACTACGAAATACGCAACCAAAAAATTCCAAAGCATGATATTTAAATATTTAATTGATAATTGTTTCTACGCTTTAAATGACTTCCTTAATGATTGTAAATTAGAATTATTTAATTTATTTATGCATGTAGCTGATATAATCACTATCATTTTAATGTAGGTATACTTAATAATAACTTCAACAATATTACGCTGCCACAGCAGGACATGATCGGCTCCTAATATTGTAACATCTGTTCTGACCCATGTCTTATGCAAATAAAGATTCTATTCTATTCTAAAGTATGCCTACATATTGTTACAATGTGGCCAGTAGGTTAATCTTAGGCCAACTATGAGCATTTATCTTACTAACTACCGGTGAAATTAATAGCATAGAAGCATTCCATCTTAGTCCTCAGTTCAAAATGCTCCAAATTAACGTGAAATCAAATAATTTCCAGCTCAACTGCTGCGGTAGCGAGTCGTTCCTCGACTACATCGGCACTGAGTTCACGAGCGGGCAGCGCACTGTGATCGCCACGGCGGAGGTGGGGGGCGACCTGGTGACGCTGGCCGTGCCCACCTCCTGCTGCGCTGGCGCCGCCGACGTCATCTGCACGCGCCTGCGCACCGGCGGCTGCAAGGAGGCGCTGGTCAACATGGTCATTCAGAACGCCACGGTCATCGGGGTGCTGGGAGTTTCGGTCATGTTTATTAAAGTTAGTTTTGCCGTTAAGAAGAAATCTATCAATACAGCAATAATCAACAGGAGAGTGGCGGGGAACAGAAAGGCGTTACATGATCATGGCCATCGGGGTGTCATAGGAAAGCCACTACTATGTTGTCTGTAAGATGATAGTGTTGGTTAGACATGTAGAGGACCTAATAATAGCCGGCGAAAGAGCAGCAACGGTGTACGTGGATGATAGTGATCTGTGACCCTGACGACACGAACATTTTGCTAGTCTGGTACCGTCAACAACGTCATCTGCACCCGGCTGCGCACCGCTGCTGCACCGGTTGGTGTTGACTCTAACCCTGTCATTGACCTGTGCCGCATTAACGTTATAAATTAAATCTTAAGAATTGTAAAATAAATCGTCGTCTTACCTTGTAAGTACTATTACTTATTCTGTGGTCTTACTTACTCACACTCGTTTTTGCATATTTTTTTGCTGCTGGTAATTTAATTTTCATTCAGTAATAATTAAAGCCAATAAGTAATAAGTTTACCAACAGCAAAAAAAATATGCAGATACGAGTTTGAGTAAGTGTGACGACGAAATGTCACTAGTGACAAAGTTCTGTGGTGGGTCAGGGACGTCAGGGCTCTACAGTCTGGCAAACGAAAGCTGTCCCAGAAAAAGAGCGGCCATTTCAAGAAACCTGCAGCTTTAAACACTGACTGTACACTGAATAAACGGAGTTGATACTCCAACACTGATGTGAAAAGATCAGGAAATCAAACAGTATCAACTCCGTTTATTCAGTGTACAGCCAGTGTAAAAAGCTGCATGTTTTTTGAAATTGCCGCTGTTTCTCTGGGACAGCTTTCGTTTGCCAGACTACCATATTTACTGACTGTACCTACATACCTATCGTCGACGAAACTCCGCGTAACTAACGAATTGAATAAGTTGCAAAATACTCCTTAACAAGTAAGTCAGTAAGGCACATTTTACAATTTATTGAATTTGTTAATTACGCGGTATTGAAGTTTCATTGACGCTATGATTTCGGGTTCCAAGTTGGATTAATCGCAAGAACTGTTTCTATTACATCTAATACCATAACTTTACCAGCGCTAAATATATTTAATACCTACATCTTGCCCATATCCAGGTTCTCGGCATCATATTCGCCCTGCTTCTGGCCCGCTGCATCCGCAAGATGAAAAGCGAGCGCGCGCTGATGGCGTGGAAGATCCGCGAGCAGATGATCTTGGCTCGGGAGACTGCGGACCTCAAGTCCCACACCGTCATCCTTGAAAAACCCTCCTCCAGCGTCGCTTAGAACATGAACGCCCCCTAGGATAATGCTGTAAAACTTTGTTTTGCAGTATTTGTGTGGCTATTGTATATGCGTCATACACCGAAATAATTCCAGTATTCATTTATTTACGAGCGTGAGACAATAGTTATTTATTGCAACAAGAGAGCAAAGTTGGTGTTTGCTGCAAGTACCTACCTACGAGTGTTGATTTTGAATCCAACGCTGCACTCGGGATTCAAAGACACGAAATGCAAATACGAGTAACTTCGGTCTCTTGTTGGACATGTACAACTTTTCATCCAAGTAGCGAGAAATTATTATCAGAATTAAAACACCCATCCGCTAACCACATCACACCACGACCACATTTATATTGTGAAAAATAGTTAAAAAGTTACTTTGTCACACGCGCGCAACAAAATCGAATTTGCTCACTGTCTTCAGACTGAAAAACCTGCCTGTTTGAGGTTTTGAGGTAAAAATAACTATTTTCAATTAGAACATAGTACTCGTAGTCCCCGTGGGCATATTGACGTCCTGGGCCCTAGCCAAGATACAAAGGCTCCTAACGTTTTCTTTTCTGTCGCTCAAAATGTATGGGATGACAGTTGACCACGTGGTTTATCGTAGCGCACCAAAATTTCATCCCATACATTTTGAGTGATAGGAAAGAAAAACTTTAGAAGAGTTGGCATCTTGGCTAGGGCCTCTAGCCTTTAGGGCACATCCACATTATTACGTTGCTATCGCACCTACTATCTAGAACTATTCCGATTTAGTGGTCGGTCCGTCCCAGGTTCCCCACGACTGCCGTGTGCACCCGGACAGGTGGGCTAGCGTACACAGTGGGTGCCGCATAATGGGCGACGTAGACAGGGCAGGTCGGAGACGGCGGCAGGACGAGCCCTTGCCTAGTAGTGGGACACTGGTATAATGATAAAGTAAAAAAAAAGTCGCAGCGCATACTTTTTTTTAGCTGCAAGTAAATCTAAGTCCAAGAAGGCTTTGATCAGTATTTTCATTTTTAGGGTTATGGATTGCTATTTTAGATACGTAATTAAAATATAACCGTCGAAATGCAAGTCAGACATCATTAGGTATACTTTCAGTGGTCATAGGATTTTCGCCATATTAAAAGACAGTTTGAACTCGTTAGATTGTTAGTTAGTTAGAATCGTTAGAACGTAGAAAAAGGTACAATAGACCATATTATACTGTATATCCACAACCGACCAAGTGTAAAGCTTAATATTAAGAGATTTTAAATCGCGTATTCAATAGGAGTTTGAATAGCTTAACGCACAATATACGTATTTTACAATAGGTATAATACATTTGAGAGGTGTGAAAATCAATTTTTGTGCACCATAAGTTGAATGTTTTAGGTAGGTAACAGAAATGTATATAAAGAACTATATTTATTAATAAAATTAATAACTTAACAACCTTTGCCTTGCCCCATAGCTGAGAGAAACAGGATGTTCGTAGTATAATGATACAAAATAAACATTATTTATTGACTTTTATTGTAAAAATAAATAAATTAAACACATTTTGTCTTTTTTCTTTACACATGTATATCTAAACTTCTTACTTAAAAAAAGTGAAATTGATATAGCAGTAGGTTGTCTTAGCAAACTATTTGGTATTTATCTCTATGATCCCAAAATGTTTTGGCTTTTCGTATTTCTTCCCCAATTTCTTGATGGCAGCCATTCTGCATGTAAGGAGGGGTAAACTCCCTGTATGCTATACACACCCTGCGAGATGTGATATCTTCACGGAGGACGGAATGCTCCCAGTGGTATCTCGGTTCACCATAGAACACCAACAGTGACCTTCTGTAAATAAAAATTAAATTACACTAACAAAAACATTCAATTCCAAACCTAAATTAGAATGTGTTTTTGAAACATAGTTCTATTCCTAAAGTAAATTCATGACTATTTTGCCAAAAGATCTAAATGGCTCAAGTGTATTTGTTGGCAACACCAACATTAATGTGTAACTCTTTGTGATGTGTTTTTGTCTCTCTCTTCTGCATCGGCGACCCCGGTGAAATATACGACCGAAACGACCTCCTGCATTTTTATTTATTTGCCACGGACACCAGCCCAGGAAACGCAATACAGTCCACTGCACATCTCACATTGGTCCTTCGAGTGAAGAAATCATTCGTGGTACGAGCATCAGGAGTTTTTCGGAGCAAGAAAATCATCGCGAAACAAGAAGCCCTGGAACAAAAAGGTCGCCATTTTTCATTACTTACGGACCCGACATCGTGTTTCGTCGCAAGGGAAAGTTCGACGGACACCTACAATTGGCCGTATAGTCAAGCAGTAGCAGCGCGCGCAAGTATCCAACAACTTGCTCTCGGCGTCGCCCGCGCAAGCCCCACTCAAGTGTGAGGAGCACATAGCAGGTAACCCGCAGGTTAGAGCGAGACACGCAATTCATAACCCGACCAAGTGCGAAGAATTTTCAAGTCCTTCAAGACGACATCTGTCTACGCATGCGCGAATCCGACGCAACCATTTTCGTCGGACGCAAGTAGGACGGCTACATCGTCATATACGCAAGAGCGAACGAGACAACACAGATGCGACACAACAGTACAGAAACTCCATTTTGTTTCATCATTTCATTTGTGTGCTGCTCGAAAAGTTCTTTCTTAGCAGTAAATTTAAGATAAAACGTAGCATAGTAATAGTAATATTGTATTAGTATTACGGGTAGTATAACGTAATTGCACTAAGTACAGCATAAGTGTAGTTATTTAAGTTCGTGCAAAAAAGGGTGCGGCGTGGGCCACACCGCGTGGTAAGATGTCCATTTCCGAAAATGAAGATGATTCGTTGGGCAGAAAGATTAAAGCTCGTGGTTACTGCAAATCCTCAATAACCAGAGCAATGTCGTTCGTCGCTCAATCTATGCAAACTCATTCAATTGAATACTTAAAAAACAAACGCGACAAACTGGTTAGCTCCTTCAGTGAGTATGAAGCATTGTGCAAAGAAATTTTGTATTTGGATCCAACTGACGGTGAAAAGTACGATGCGATTGAGGAAAGTTACCTCACTACACTCACGGCATTTGACGAGGAGTTAAATTCGCGTAAAACGGTGTCCACGCCGCCTCTTAACACGCCGCCAACCGCTACCAGAAAATTGCCACCGATTTCTATTCAAACCTTTGATGGTAAGTTTACTGAGTATTTGCCTTTCATTAATTTGTTTACTTCAATGATAAACAACGACAAGAGCCTTGATTCAGTTCAAAAATTATACTATTTGCGCTCATTTTTGAAAGACGAACCCCTAGATCTCATAAAAAACCTTCCAATAACAGCTGAAACTTATACCGAAGCATTAAAATTTTTAAATGATCGTTATAGTAACAAGTATAGAATAACTTCTGAGTGCATAGGTAGATTAATAGATTTAAAACAAATAACTAGGTCAACGTCAGAAAACCTCAGGAATTTCTTGTCCTTAGTTAATCAAACGCTAGCTGCAATAAAAAACAATGAACCTAATGTAAAATACTGGGATGCTATATTATTATGCATTTTATCCCGGAAACTAGATTCATTTACGGCACGCGCCTATGAACTCGAGAGGGACCACGACGTGGAACCAACACTGCAGGTCTTCTTGAAGTTCATAGAAAAGAGAGCGCTTGCTATGGAAAACACCGAGCAGGGTACTCGAAGGTACATGCAGCAGCCATCAACCTCTGGTGGAAGCAAGATGGCAGTGCACGTCGTGTCAGCAGCACCAGCATGCAGTTACTGTAAGTGTAAAGACCACAAATTATTTAAATGTAAAAAGTTCCAATCACAGACAGCGCATGAAAGGTTAAAATTTATAAAAGACAATAAGATGTGCGAGATATGTTTAGGTGGACATTCAGGTCGATGTAGGTACCACTTCCGGTGTGCAGAGTGCAAGGAACAGCATAATACTCTGTTACACTGCAATCCAGGCCTGCAATCACCACCTGTCACATTGACAGGCAATACAAATAATAATGTGCTTCTTCCCACAGCTCGAATTAAAGTTGTAGGAAGCGACGGTACGCAGTACCACATCAAAGCACTCTTGGACAGCGGCTCACAGGTATCCTTTGTAACATCAAAGGTAGTGCAATTATTAGGTCTAAAGTCCAAGCATAACAATATAAATATAATTGGTATAACCAATTCAAAGAGTAGTGTGAAAGCATGTGTCCCTATTGAAATTCACTCGTTAAAATCACCATTTAAGACTACATTAACTTGTCATATTGTTGATCAAATAACTTGCAACTTGCCGCAAAGTAGATTCGACATTTCAAGGTTTAGTATTCCCACTAACATTGTGTTGGCTGATGAGCAGTTCAACCAACCAGGACAAATACACATGCTCATTGGATCTGACGTATTTTTTCAGACGCTGATGCCCGGCGAAATGATACAGCTGGACATGCCTGCGGCGCCGAGCAGCTGTGCAACGACGCTGCCGCAGAGTGCGCAGCCTGAGCAAGCAAAGTTGTATGTAGTTAACACTGTTTTTGGTCATGTCATAGGGGGTAATTTACCCACTTATCTTGTTCAGCCAACATGTAACAAAGTAGTCTTAAAGTGCGAATTAAATATTAACGAAACCCTTTCCCAATTCTGGACAAATGAAAAAGTGCCAGAAATTTTAAGTGAAAATACTTCAGAACAGGAACTTTGCGAACAAATATTTCAAAGCACTGTGAAACTGAATAATAATAGATTTGAAGTTGACATACCTTTAAAGTTGCCATTATCAGAAGTGAATGATAATCTTGGGGAATCTTTCCACTATGCAATGAAACGGTTTTTAAACCTTGAAAAGAAACTGCACATGAACCCTGATTTATTCATGCAGTATCAAAATTTCATTCATGAATATTTAGCACTCAATCACGGTCACTATGTTGACATTGAGTGGTACGATTTAAATAAAGAAGCAGTATATTTTCTTCCGCATCATGCTGTAACGAACGATAATAGCAAAACAACAAAGCTTCGTACAGTATTCGATGGATCTATGGTTACAAACAAAAAAATCTCCTTGAATGATTTACAATTAAATGGCCCTGTAGTTCAACGTGAGCTGTTTGATATAATTTTATTATTCCGCTTAGGAAAGCACACATTCACTGCTGACATTAGGCGCATGTTTAGGAACATTCGTGTTAATCCCGCATTTACATCCTTACAAAACATTTTATGGAGGGATAACATGGATCAGCCAGTAAAATGTATTAGATTAGACACCGTTACATACGGCCTTAAATCATCAAGCTACTTAGCAACACGTTGTTTAGATGAGCTAGCAAATAAATTTCAAAATTCGCACCCTCTAGCCTCATCTATAATTAAATGCAACACATATGTCGATGACATAATTTATTCAAATGATAATTTGGACACTATGCTCCAAGCAAGAACCCAACTGTGTGACTTACTTAAATTAGGCAGTTTCCAAACTCACAAGTGGGCTTCTAATAATCAGACAGTTTTATCTGATATTCCATCAGATCAACAGCATTTCAATAGCCTAGATCTGCAAAAAGATAACTTGAATATGAAAGCGTTAGGTTTAGAAATTAACATAAGAGATGATTGTTTCATAATTTCAAGCCCAGCGCCATATGACTCAGGAAAGGTAACGAAACGAAGCATACTGAGCTATATTGGTAGAATCTATGATCCGATAGGTTTCGTGAGTCCCATAGTCGTTACAGCAAAGGCTATCATGCAAAAATTATGGATTTCAAGCACTGGTTGGAATGATAGTCCCCCTGCAAATGTAGAATCAGAGTGGCTTCAATTTGTGGCTGATCTAAATAAAATGAAACCTATTGCATTACCCAGAAACATAGACATTTCAGCCTCACAGACAGCGGAGCTGATCGGCTTCGCGGACGCTTCCAGTTCGACCGCCTACGGGTGCTGCCTGTATCTGCGACTTACCAACACCTCAGGTACAAACACTGATACATATTTACTCTGTTCAAAGTCACGCATAAATCCTACGCAAAAGAAAGGAATGACTGTGCCCAGACTCGAGTTGAATGCTGCACTTTTGCTTTCAAAACTCGCCGCGAAAACTTACGACGTTTTAAAACTTAAGCTCGACATTAAGAATGTTTATTTGTTCAGCGATTCCCAGATAGTACTTGCATGGCTAAATACTGAGTTTACTAAACTTCAAGCTTATGTTGGGAACAGAGTAAATGTGATTCAACAAAACACCGGTAGATGGCGCTGGCTATACGTCAACACGCACGAGAATCCTGCAGATTTGATAAGCAGAGGTGTCTTGCCGAGCGAGCTGAGCGACCATAAGTTATGGTGGAAAGGCCCCCAGTTTCTGCAAGACCGTAAGTACGATTTTAATTGCTGTGAACCTAAACTGCCTCACGATGTGCCAGAGGTAAAGAGACCGTGCTCGGTGCTTTCCACTAATTTGGTGTGCAAAAATCCACTTGAGTATGTTTTCACTCGCTTATATGGTTTCTCTGACATTAATAAAATTGTTAGGCTTTTTGCGTACATATTGAGGTTTCTAAATAACATAAATAAAAAGAAAGATAAATTAAATACTGCCTTTTTAAGCAGTGCAGAATTAAATAAATCACTCTTGTTAATAATTAAAAATGAGCAAAATAACTATTTGAAATCTGAAATCGATGAGTTAAGCAAAGGTAATAATCTCAAAGGAAACTTAACAAACCTTCATCCCTTCCTTGATGAGTTGGGAATTTTACGAGTAGGCGGAAGGCTTCATTATGCAGATATTTCCTACTCTCATAAACACCCAGCTTTATTACCCAAGGAATCTATTATCACTAACTTGCTTATCAGAAGTGAGCACGAAAGGTTACTGCACGCAGGACCTAGGCTTATACTTGCAAGCTTGAATCAAAGGTTTTGGTTAGTGAATGGCTTGTTAGAAATTAAGAAAGTAACTCATAAATGTATTCCTTGTTTTAGACAAAAGGCAACTGTAGCAAAGCAGCTGATGGGTTCCTTGCCACCGAGTAGAGTCACAGCTACTAGCCGACCGTTCGAAAAAATTGGAGTGGATTTCGCTGGGCCAATCCAAGTCAAACACTCCCGCGTTAGGCGATCCGTTATAGGTAAAGGATACATTATGGTATGCGTGTGTTTTGCGACGAAGGCAGTTCATCTAGAGCTGGCTTCCGACCTAACCACAGAAACCTTCCTGGCGTGTTTGAGGAGGTTGATTTCAAGGCGAGGGTTGCCCACGTAAATTCATTGCGATAACGCTAGTACCTTTAAGTGCAAGGAGCCAGTTAGTTGAGCTTTTCTCACTGCAGTCTTCACAGAGTCACAAAGCACAAGTACACGAGTTTTCGGCTCAAAAGGGCATAAATTTCCATTTTATACCTAGCTACTCGCCGACATTCGGTGGACTCTGGGAGGCAGCCGTGAAAAGCACCAAATATCACTTAAAAAGAGTATTGAAATGCAATGTTTTAACATATGAACAATTGTCAACGGTACTGACCGAAATAGAGGCTGTCCTAAATAGTCGTCCACTGTTACCATTGTCCTCAGAACCTGATGATTATTGTTATTTGACACCTGGACATTTCATCATAGGTATTCCATTGACCATGTACCCAGAAAGTGATGTTACTAACCTACCACAAAATAGATTTACCTTTTGGAAACAGTGCCAATATTTAAAGCAAACTTTCTGGAAACATTGGTACAAGTATTACTTAAATGTGTTACAAAATAGACCTAAATGGTTAAATGATACTTGCAATATAAAGTTAGGTAGTTTAGTTATTCTAAAAGAGGATAATATGCCCCCAATGTGTTGGCCAATGGCCAGAGTTATTAAATTATTTCCGGGACATGACGGAAAGGTGAGAGCGGTAGAGGTTAAAAACGTCTAACAATAAAACTCACCTGCGTGGCATTCATAAATTGTGTATACTTCCCATAGAAGTTAATAATTAAAATTTAATAATTTATGATTGTAATGAAACGTTCAATAGTTTCGCTATCTGCCGAGTGATGGCGCCGCCACTGTCTTCGTAAAATTATTGATAATGTGTAGTTACACTATTTGCCGCTAGATGGCGCTCTTAGTGAGAGTTTAAAAAATAAGTGTTTATTCAATCAGTACTCTAGATCGTAGGACTTCTTATTGAGATGTGTAGCTTAACTATGATGCCAAGAACTAGAGTACATACTTTTAATGTGTAAGTTTATGACTGTGTTGTTTTATGTATAATTTAATTCGTACAAAACTTGATTACGAGAGTCTGGCTATATAATTAGATATTATGTTGATTTTATTTAGTTATTTCTTTAGGCCGGCAGCATGTTGGCAACACCAACATTAATGTGTAACTCTTTGTGATGTGTTTTTGTCTCTCTCTTCTGCATCGGCGACCCCGGTGAAATATACGACCGAAACGACCTCCTGCATTTTTATTTATTTGCCACGGACACCAGCCCAGGAAACGCAATACAGTCCACTGCACATCTCACATTATTCATAAAAATATTGATACCTAAAATTTAAATTTGCATAAAACACCATTTGGCGACAGCATAGTTAAGCATAGTTAACCATAAAACAACTAAAAAGTTCAGTTGTCCATTCAACTTTTTTTACAATACAACTGTTTCATTTAGCATACATATACTATAAACGTGACTGCAAGAGGCACGAGACCAATGAGCTTCTCTCTGTAACATTATAAAGTCCAGTGTTAGCAGACAACAGTGACGTCTCAAGCTACAGATTGCGCCTGAATGCAGAAAACAATATATATAAAAAAAAGTTAACATGCCCTACTTTTTGGTCTTTACCCATTTGTGCTTAATGCAAACTGAAATATGATTTAGGTTTGAGGACAAATTAACATTTGTTGAGTTCAGTATACAAAAAATTACCTTGGCATTGGTATCCTAACCACAACATCCAAATCGTCCTGTGATTTACTTGATTCAAATGCAGTTTCATTCAGTTCCTCACATTCCGCATTAATACTCCCATCCTGCTTCACAATAGGACAGTATTTCTCTGCACATTGTAGGTTATATTTATTTGTGTTGCCACGGTAACGGGTCATTGTCAACGCAGAGTCCGACAGGCAATTTACAGTGATGATCCTCTCACCCCAGATCCAACAGTCATCTATATGAGGGTCAATTGAAGCTCCTTTACTTGGATCATACTCCAAAGAGCATTGTTCTATAACATCATAACCAGTTAATAAATCCACGGTATCAAACCTATCATGTATAAACTTTGTAAATTGGGGAAATCCATCAAAATTACCCGTGCTCACTTTCATTTTCTTAAAGTTGGTTTTAGGCCCATAGTTCTGTTTACGTCTACCGCTCTGCGACATGTCCCATGGCACTTCATCTATGTTCCTCATCAGTGTTTCTTCCTCTTCCTCCGAAATGAAGTCCAACTGGATATATACACCGGGATAGTCTATAGGTGTTCCGACATGGTCCGGATGTTGCTTGTACACTTCGACATCCCAGCCTGGCCAGGCTTTATCACAAAATGGACAGTAAACATAGCTTTTATCTTTATCAAACTCCAGTTTAATTTTGTACTTGTCAGCGCCGTACTGCGTCTCACAAACTAGACATGTTCTGCAACCCTTGCAGCCACAAGGTCGGGGCTTCGTCATAGTCAATCTAATATGTATATTACTAAAATGGAAAGGAAATACGGATTTAAAACACCTTGAGGATTTTTTTATCTCGAAATCTTACCACTACTTGTTATTTGGAATATTATTATATACTGATATACCTTACCCTTTTAATATGCTAATAATCTTCCTGTTTTTAATAATTTATCCTTTATCCTTTTTATAGTCTCTACTGCTGAACTATGTGCAAGCAACTACCCAACGCCCAAGAGGTAACCTAAGTGCTTATACCAGTTATACCCTTAACCCTTACTGGAGTCAGCTGTCAATGTCAAGTCTTTTTTAGCGATTCTGGCTGCGTTCCGAATTACGCTCACGGTGCTCACAACATGTTTATTACCTCTTCTGCAATTTTAAAAAGCTCACCGACGAATAATGACTAACTTTAAAATCAATTTGTGCAGCGATTTAGAATTAAATCGCGATTTAATTCTAAATCGCTAAAAATAGTTAGTCATTATTTGTCAGTGAACTTCAAAAAATTCCCCCCAGAAGAGGTAATAAACATGTATGATGCTTTATACGTTGCGTGATTTTTCTAAATTTCTTTAATAATAATATGCGATAAACGTCAACTTGACGTTTGTGCTCACGGTGCCCAAGACGAAGTGTAAGCACCGTGAGCGCCATCCATGACGTCATGACATTTCTTGTAATCGCCGTGAGCGTTGGTGAGCTTGATTCGGTCTGATCGTGAGCGCGCTCTGAGCGCTTTAAGCGTGATACGAAACGTAGCCTCTGTGATAATCATAATAACCTTAGAATAACATTTACTTTCGGGGAGGGAAGATGGCCGTTTGAAAAATGACCGGCTTTTGCTTTTGCTTTATTCTGTTTACTGTTTTACTCTACTCACTTGACATTAGCGAAATCATAGCGGAATATCGCGGTGGACGGCCATTAATAAAAAAGGAGAACCATAGAATACTGGTTTTCAAAAAAAGGGCTCCACCTGCGTTAACGTTAATGTTAATGAATGATAATTAAATGTAGCAAACTATACACGCGCTCGCACACGCACAAACACACACACACACACACACACATACACTCACGGAGTGTCTTGGTATCGTATCATATTATATGTAAACATAAGAAAAAATATCCATTTTAACGCAAGTATTGTAAATCTCTATTACCTGGAAGAGCGTGGCCTTCTGATACAGGTACACAATACCTAATAGAAGGACTCGACCACACTGTACTTACCACCTAAGGTTAAATGGAAATAAATTATTATTATTACTTAACGTGCATAGTTTGCTACATTTAATTATCATTCATTAACATTAACGTTAACGCAGGTGGAGCAGTAGCATTAGACAATCACCATGAACTTATTAGAAAAATAAGTACAAACTGCAACACTCTTAACTGTACATCGGTGGACCTTATTACAAAATACATAAGGGCTACCGATGGACAGTTAACAGTGTGGGCGACGGAATTGTGTATTAATTAAGGTGTAGTTTGCTATATTTTATTAACATTCATTAATATTAACGTTAACGCTGGTGGAGAAGTAGCATAAAGTGCGAATGTGTTAGTGAAGAATTGTTGCAAAGCATTTGTAACATAAACGAAGTATATAATTTAATACGAATTCTTTGTAGGACATTTAACTCGTTTATTAAAAATCTATTATTTCATTAAGTGACGAGTAACGGTTAATGATTTCGACAGCCCGTGAAACGTTATCGCAGTCGCACTGATAACCATCTAAAAGTTGTAAAGTTACAACTTTTAGATGGTTATCAGTGCGACTGCGATATACGTACTCTTCGCAAGAGAGCATAATATAGAGTGGTTACAACTGGGTAAAAAAATATATTTTTTCTTGAATACTTACTTGGTATTCGATATTTATCCAAATAATATCCATGTTATTTCTCACAGTACGAGATGTTTTATGTTACTTAATCTAAAATGTAAATGTAACTGGAAATAGTTATAGTTCTAAAATGTAAATGTAACTGGAAATAGTTATAGTTCTATTTCCAGTTACATTTACATTTTAGATTAAGTAACATAAAACATCTCGTACTGTGAGAAATAACATGGATATTATTTGGATAAATATCGAATACCAAGTAAGTATTCAAGAAAAAATATATTTTTTTACCCAGTTGTAACCACTCTATATTATGCTCTCTTGCGAAGAGTACGTATTTTTCCTCACCTAATCCCGATCACTGTTTATAACTCAAGACTGAGCGTCAGAGAAGCCAGCCAACAGCTAAGTGACAAGGAATGTCATGAAAAACGCCTTATACTAGGGTAGATGACCCCCATGGACCCCACTGCCAAGCCTACCAGAGGTAGGTAGTCCTCTGTCTTGTATAAATTCGCAAATTAGTAACCTTTTGAACGCCGGTAACTACAAATATATTACCCCAGACGCCAACGACGTCATATGCCGCTACCGCGCCGATACAAAATCGGCCCCCCCGGGCCCCGGTACAAAGTCCGATGACGTGACTGGCAGGCTTTGGCATTTAAAAGGCAAATAATGTACTAAGTTAGAGATATTTCACACTACGTCCGATCCGAATCCGATTCTAACCGGACCCCTCGCAAAATGCAATCATGAATGGAGATTCACGGATGACGGAGAAATCGGATCGGAACGGACGAGTGCGAAACCGCTCTAACCCTATGAAGTTACCATGAGTTACCATACCATAGCATGTCCCACCTATCTAATTATAATCTGTGCTCACTGGTTGTCACTGTCAAATTCAAAATGCTGAGTATTTCATTTTCGTATTAATTTTAAATAAAAAATCTTTAAAAAAAATTAGTAGGTTGTCTAAAGATTTTGGTTTCAAATTTAAGTTGTTGCTTTTGTTCAAAATGCTTATTTTATTCGCAGTTTCTTTAAATTTTGCTAATTAGTGAAATCACTGCTAAACAAAGAGCAAAGATTTAATCCACATTTTTATCCGTATAATCAGAGGCAGACAATTTTATGACCTACAATTGAAACGTCTTGGCGGACGTCTAAATTATAGTAAAATGAGTGATCCCTTACTTACACAAACAAAACAGATTGTTATAAATATTTATGCTTATTTGAAGGAGCAGAAAAAAAGAGAAGACAGTATAGAATATAAACAAAACATTACTGATTTAGAAAAATATATCGCTGAAATCACAGGATTATCAGAAAGTACAATAAAGCAAATAATTTGTGAAGAAAAATATGTTCCAAGGAAAACAAGTTTTCAAAAGAAAACTATTGTATTAGATGAAACTGACCTGTTTTTAATAAAAGGAATTGTAGATAGATTTAATGAAAAGGAAAATAAATTGCCAAGCCTGCATAATCTGCAAATTGTTTTAAGTGATGAAAACATACTTGACTGCGGAATAAAAGATATTAGTACTCTATTACATAATTTAGGATTTGATTATAAAAAATGTAAGTTTTAATAATGTAACCATGATTTCTGGCATTACCGTGTTGCAGCCCACACCTAAATAAACAGAGCTAATTTGAAACAACAGGATGTGTTAATGTGGAAACATGTTTTTGTGGTCTGAACAGGAAAAGACTGGTCTCAAATTTTTAGGGACCTATGTGTGTAAAGCACTAGTTAATTTTGATATGACCCTGTCCATGTTAAAAAAAGGGCATCTTCATCAACTTGGGCATCTATGGTACAAAAATCCAAAAGGGGTAATATCATTAGCGTGCCTGCCAAATTTGCTGTATTCTATGAGAAGCATTTTGAAATTTAGACGGTTGGATCTAAAATGGAAACCCTTTATGTAAAATCCATCTCCAAAACAGATATAGGTAATGAATGAATTTGGCAGGCGCAGTAACAATATACATATTAAAATTGTTTCAGATGAGTCTTCAAAGGTCGAAATTGAGTATAGCGATGATGAGCTCAGAAGCCCCTACCGTGCTATACTGCATGAATGTGATTCCATTAGCCAAGAAGGATCTAGTTGAGTCTTTCTGAATCTATTCCAGAAATACAACTACTCCTATCAACTACTTGTACTTAAAGAACTGCTCTAAGTTGGTTAAGCTTTTAACATTTCAAAGATAAGGACATACCATATTTTATATTATATTTAAGCAAAATTTGTTGCTTTTGTAGCTTGCTATTAAAATTGTGGATTCTGTGCTAACCTGTAATTTAGATGAATCAAATTCTGTGATCATTATGCTTTATTTAAAATGTCATGTACATGTATAGTTGCTTTGCCTAAATAAATAAATAAATAATGGTGACCATCATAGTCATGGTTAATAATTCAATGAAAGGCATTACAGAAAAAAAAAACACGACACAGGGTGTACCTATCATGTTTTTTTTGTAACCTCATTTTACCCGCAAATTTAATAGAAAGAGGGTGGCTAACTAAGGGTTAATGTGGTTACCAATAGAGTATATAATAAACGACTACTATAAATTGCAGTTAGCCACCCTCTTTGGTATAACAGTTTTGTTGCTATTATAAACCTTTTCAATTTATTTTATCACTGGTTACAGTCAAATAAGTCAACACAGCAACTAGTAAAACATTTCTCGCTGGTCGCTCTGTCAAATAGGTAAGAAAGGGATCTCCGAGCGAGAGTCGTGGGCAAGTTTAATACACGCTGTACTGAAGTTTTCACGCATATTCAATAAAATAAAAATGCAATCTATTTAAAAACTAACTTATATTTTTAATAGCTATGCATCATCCCCAGGTTAGGTACAAGCAATAAAACAATATCCCATTTTATTTTGAAACACATAATCACGAGCTTTTTTCTTGTAAAAAAAATATCGCATGCAATCAGTGAAACTGGTAAGGTAAAGACACCAGTGCTCGACAAAGGACCAATGTTCGACACTGATTTTTACTCAAAGAAGATAAGAGTTATTCATTTGTTTTGCAACAATCAATTTATAACCCTATGATCTTAGAATTAAAAGCTTCTGTCGATTATTGGTGCATGCCAGCTAAAAGTGTCTAAAATTGGTGTTGTTAACCTTAGTATGCATAGGATTCCATTTTCACGTCATCAAACAATAAGTTCGATAAGATTAGTGTTAATTCTGAGGGTCGAAATCAGTGCTCGTCATGTTTCATAGGAAGTTGTGCATTGAGGCGTATTTGGCAGACTGTACACATTTTTGGTTCGTGTGACAGCTAATATAGTGTAGCTAACCTAACTTAACCTAACCTTTGACGCAAATGCCAGATAAATCCGATGGCGTCAAAAGATTAATCCTAATTTATAATTTGATAAAAGTATTGCTTTTAATCATCAATATTTCATCACTTACGAAGAAACTATTTATAATTATGTTTACATTATCCTGAAATTAAACGAAAAGTAACACAATATGTGATTCTTAATTTAAACTATTCCCAAGCTCCGGATCCATTCTCCCAGTCTTCAACCTGGGTGACTTCAGCCGCTTTATTTTCTGAAATATTAAATTTATCATTTAGTTAATTTCCTATAATATCCAGTATAACACTATACTATAAAAGCAGTTTGTGCAGCCATTGGTTTGATTCTAAACTGAATTTAATGTGAGGTGTTGTTTATATACTACATACAATCAGCACACAACAAGTAATATATTGTTCTATTGACTATAAATAAATAAATAATGCATTTATGGTTTAACACAATGCTGCTAACATTAGAGATGGACAATAGGATTTAGATTTATGTTTGATCAGAAAGTTTCAAAATCGATAATATTTCAGAGAATATGATTATCCAATGCCAATCACAAAATTCATATTGTCAACTGTTCTGCGACGGTACGAATATGTACAGATATAGGGATTTAATATTACTGTAGAAACCAGGAAACCGTCCTTATACACTGCTTTAATCAAACATTGATTGATTTATTTATCATAGGACAAAAAACAACTGTAGGTATAAGGCATGTAGCATACATTTCGCAATAAATGTAGGTCAAGGTAAGGTAAAGGTCTGCTGCATTATCCACACATTACTAATACTTACAGATTATCTAGGGGATCGTAAGTATCATAATATTTAAAGTTCCAAATACATAATGGTCATAGTTATGTAATGGTTTTTTTCTGAAACCGTTAACATTTCAGGATTTCTTAAAAGGCTATTTGTATAGAACCCATTAGGTTAGGTTTATTTTTACAACAACAATAAACAAATTGTATTTTGAACGCTTACCTAATGATTCGCCGACAATTTTAACACAGATTATTGATTATCAGATAACGTTTCGCCGAGTAACGTTTCGTCGGTGGATTTGTTCGTAGATGTATTGTTTTGCAGACTAATGTTTCGTAACTCAACCTTTAGCAACTTACGAGTCAGTACGTTAAACAACTATTGGCAGAAATTCGTTTAGCCTATTAATTACTACACATTTTGGATGTTTGCTCGAATAACCTTTCCCTTTTAAACGGTTGAACTATTCAGTGCAGCTATCAACTATTCGCCACCTTTTCGTTTTGCACCGGGAATGGCATCAAATATCGCGATAGCGTCTGGATTATGTTATGACATCATTGGCGATTTCACATGCCGTGTAAATAAACATTGATTAGTGGCGGTATAAATTCTTCATGATTTCCTTATGTACTCACATAAGTTTTGATGAAGTCAAAACATACCGTGTCGCGACGCTAGCAATTCGGAAATTTTATGTTGTTGATCGTATTCCTACATTATGATGATAAAAATCTCTTCATTTTTGTGGGCAATGTATATGTGTATGGTGTATATTACATGTATAAAAATGCAACAGTTTTACGGTTAACTGAAAGAATTCCGAAACAAAAATCGATGGAACCTTAAATCTACTTAACAAAAGTTATGCCATGTGATAACTCTTGCTTATCATGTTTCGACGAACAGTTGTTCAGTAATATATTTAGGCACACGAGCACTCAGGCCACCTGATAGTAAGTGGAATTTGAGACCCATTGACATTTGAACTATAATCCTAAGACCTCAAATGCGTTGCCAACCCTAAGGACTAAGATGGAATGCCTCTGTGCTAGTAATTTTACCGGATTTTTAACTGAAACCATTACGAATTTAAAATCGATAAATGTAACTTTGCGTATCGTTATTCTACCTACGGACTACTCGGCGAAACAAAGAATAAGCATAACGAAATTATAACAAACATTACTCGGCCAAAAGAAAGGTCTGCCAATAGATGTCCACGAAACAAAAATCTGCGTAATTAAATACGGCGAAACGACAGGTTACCATTTTGAGCTTTATATATTATGAATGATATTTAGAATAGATTAGAATACATTTATTGCCACACAGAAATAGTACACTAAAAAACAATGGAGCTCTTACTAACTAGACTTCATAATAATGTAATATAAAACGGGTAAGAAGCTACACGGAACAAAGAACTCCCACTCTACAGCGCTGGTTTCCAGTCCGTCCCTCATACTGCCCAAACTTACGATCTATTGGGTGCTTTACATATAAATAAAAACTTATAAGTATGGTAGACAATTTCAAAATTAATTATGTAACTATCATAACAAAAATTAAAATGAAAATACACGTATTAAAAAATGGTTCATTTAACTTATTTAGAAACGGATTTCTATATACGACTTTAAATCAATTATGTGTGCAAGACATGGTAATTTATTTATACGAGTATTATATGAATTAAGGGCGAGCAACTTCAAATTTAATTTGACGCTTTAACAGTAAAAAACTGAATTATTTATGAAACACGTACTCATGGGTACGTAAGGGACGTGCTTTTATAATGCTAAGTTACAATTTCAATGCCATTGACAAATATATCCGTACCACTGGTGGTTGCCAGCGCAAAATAGATCTGATTGTCGATCAGGCAAGGTTAACATTCGCGTGTGAGTTTCGCCTTTTGTATTTGACATAGCGTTAAAAAGGTAAATAAACTTATTTGGGTGAGCTGTCCGTCTCCGTCAAAGCAAACGTTAAGTTATAGAAAACTGTAATTTTTGACGTGTCTTCTTATGGGCATCTCAGCCAAGATAGCTTTATTAATACGGCCAATAATCATCAAATATTTAATAAACAAAACTAAAAGTATAAATCCTGTTTTTTTTTTATAAATACGGCATAAGAAAACCCCTTTTACAAGGCAAAAAAATATATGTGTTTATAAAATAAATGTTATACACATAAGGACCGTATCGTTAATTATGGAAACAAGTTTGAATTGCTCTAAAAAAAAAGTTACAATATTTTGTCTTTTCTGTCATATGTCAATCTGTTAAGCATACAGTCAAGTGTTAAAACTTACTATAAAAAATTGTATAAAACGTATACATTGCAAGATGAAGGGTCTCTCAGACAAAAAACGACATTCAATTGTGACCAAATACTGTAAAGAATCAGGTATAACTATGAGAAAGATTGCTTCAGAAGAAGGGGTTAGCCTGAAAGCTGTTTACAATACGATAAAAAGGTTTAGTATGAATAATAATTTAAAAGATTTACCTGGCCGAGGTAGAAAACGAGGCCCTTCATGTCCTAATTTGGACAAAAAGATATGCGAATATTTTTCTCAAAAAAAGAGATATCGATTCGGGATTTTGCGAAAAAATGTCGTACTTCTATTGCAATGGTTCAGCGTGCCAAGGAACGTAACTTGCTTGTAACGTATAAAAAGCAAAAACAGCCTAAACGCAGCAAAACCCAGGAGTCTTCTGTCAAAACTCGGGCTCGGAAATTGTACGACCAAATTTTAACTAAAAATGAACAATATATTATAATGGACGATGAAACCTATGTAAAACTTGACTATAAAACCCTACCCGGACCGCAGTTTTACACCGTAATAAAAGGTACGAAGGTCTCTAAAGACGACAAATCCATTTTTTGCGAGAAATTTGGGAAAAAAGTGATGGTTTGGCAAGCTATTTGTTAATGCGGCATGAAAACGTCTCCGTTTTTCGTAACGGGAAACTTAAATTCGGATGTGTACAAGAAGGAATGCCTTCAAAAACGGGTACTACCACTCATTCGAAAGCACAGGAGTCGTACATTATTCTAGCCTGATTTAGCTGCGTGTCACTATGCTCGCCATGTGTTGAAATGGTATCGAGAGAATAATGTCGAATTTGTCGCGAAATCATTAAATCCCCCGAATTGCCCTGAGATCAGGCCCGTCGAGAAATTTTGGGTTCTGATGAAGGCAAAGCTACGAAAACAAGCTAAACCAACAGATAACATGGACCAATTAAAAAAAGACTGGATCCGTACCCACAAAACTTTCAAAACAGTCGATGTCCAAGGGCTAATGAAGAGTATCAAAAGCAAAGTGAGAAAACTGGCAAAGGGGATCAATAAATAACTAAAAGTAGTTTTTCTGGTTCACTTTGAAGATCTAAGAATCGCGTAGTTTAAGTTTTTTTTTTGTAATAAAAAGTATTTATACAGATTACACCATTTTATTTGTTTCCATAATTAACGATACGGTCCTTACATAACATTACGCCTTATTTCCCAGAGTGGGGTAGGCAGAGCTACAGATATACCAACAACTCTAAAAAGACTTGTTGATAATTCTGTAACCACATTTAGCAGAAGTAGGCTAAGATGTTTACCAGTATATTAGTGACAGGTTGCAAAGCTTATCGCCTAACAGCCTCTAATCCCTTAGTCGCCTCTTACGACATCCACGGGAAGACATGTTATACATATTATATGTAAATTTAAAAACATATAGACTCGTAAATATATAAATAAAATACTTAGATATAAATAAATAGGAAAAGTCGGAAGGAGAAACGTTTACAATTACAACTGATGAGACGAGTCGAGCCAGTACTTTCTTAATTTAGATTTAAAAGAAGCTACAGATTGTCATTGCCTAAATGTCAGTTGGTAAACGATTCCATAGCCTCACAAAAGGCACCGAAAAGGAATTGGAATACGTTATGGTTTTGTTGGACGGGGGATAGTTTGGCAGAGGGCCGCAAGCGACTCTGGGAACCGGAAGCCAGAAAGCAAAACCGCTCGGAGAGGTAGAGTAGTAAACAACGACGGCACGTGAAGATTTCAGCGAGAAAACCGAAACGAGGAGCGGCTCCTAGAGGTACACCAGCGATGTTCTCCAAACAGATAAATCATCCGCTTTAAAGGAACGCGAGCAAAACCAAATAAGGGCCAATGCCAAGAAGGATGTCAAAATTAAACGTTCGTAAACAGCTAAAATAATTAACACATTGGAAATTTAAATCTATTTTCTGAACTGATATAGAAGGGGCTTTTTAAATAGTGCATTTCTTATAGTAATCTGCAAACCATTCAATAAAATAAAAAATAACAATCGTATAAATGAACAGGCGATTTCAAGTTATCGCCTTTTATATTACATTTCATCTAAAACTATTTGAACAGCGTCTTCTGAGAGAATTTATCAGGCGTTTGTCATAGACATAGTTTTTTCTTTGAGTTTGATAGTTTATTAGGTTAATATATACCCTATAGAATATTATTTTGATCAATAGTTAACTTTTTGATTTGACTTCACTTTGAGGTAGTTATATATTTTTTTTTATTGTTTTTATTTTTTTACAGAAATTTGTCTCCCATAGAAAAACCTCTGTCAGAGGTTAGATTGGAGAGACTTCCTTACTACCCAAGGTAAAATCCAGTTAATTGGTATAACTTATTCGTAAGATGATATTCCTAAAATCATAAAATAAGGTGTGAAAATTGAAATTCAATTGTAGCATTTTAGAGAACGGCAAGCGAAGATTGTCAAATTGTGTTTTACAAAAAGTTAAAAGTACATTTAATAAATATATTTATCATACATTTCAATATGATAGTATTTTTATTTAATATTTAACTTAACCAGATAATTCATAGCTACTTTTTTACTTAACCACTCCTTATATCGGTAAACAGTACATAGCACTGAGCGAGCCAACATGCACATTGAAGTCGATAAAAAGTCAGTAATTCAATACAGATGTTCATAAGAGTCCAGTGGTCCGGCTGTAAGCGCCAGTAGCGCTAACCATGAATGTTGAACTTCGTATCTTCTTTTTAAAATGTCCGCGTGCCCAAAGCGTGCCATGCTATTACTAAGCCATCGCGTTCCGTCCGTCCGACCGTCCGTCTGTCTGTGTTGGCGGGTATCTCATGCATGAACCATAAATATAATAAGAACTACGTAGACAGTGGAATTTTTTAGTGTATAGTGTGTGTGTATTGCCAGTATAACAAAAAATAATAATGATAAAATAAAAAATGGTGATTTATTGTTTACAAGAAACGTGATCGTTGTATCTCTAGAAGCATAATAAGCAATGATCGGTGATTTGGATTAGACACGGGTGATCGACCTCAATCATTATGTTAGTATAGATATGCCCCGGGAGTCCGGGTTTTATGTTGTTAGAAAAGGCAAACAATACAATGTATTTATTTTATTACACTTTAAAACATCTAAGTAGGTGATAGACACGCGTACTTACTCGCTGTGCTTTTGTCCAAATCGAACAAATGAGCACAATGGTTCACACTGACAGCTCATTTGCTGCCACCAAAGCTGCACATTTTGTACCGTTTGGATAAAAGTTCGGTGAGTAAGTAAGTACGCGTGTCTATCAGCTAATTTATGGTTATTACGGGTTAATTGTTTGAATAAATGTATTCGCTATCAAAAAGTCAAATACATTTCTATCATAACTGATTGCCATTTAAGACTAAGAAATCCTTATAGACAACTGGTTGTGAAACAGTTGCGATGGCGGGACGAACCGACACGAAAATGATTCATTGTGTATTATTAAGCATAAACCTTGGTAATTACCGAATATGTTATGCATTTATATTAATAATATAACCAATGTTGTTGATTGACTGTCATTTATTTTATAAATACATTGCATTTAAATTGTTTTATTTTTGAACGATTTGTTCGGTATCGCGGGAAACTGTCGTATCTATGTTAACTTTCCTACTTAATATCCCGCGAGGGAGAATCCAAATAACCGATCACGGATAATAGGATATGAGTTATAGATTTACATTAGTAGAGGAATGCGATGGCATGTGGGCTTTTCAAATCGATTGGCAAGAGGTCGGGGTCATTTTCTGAAAATGGACAAATAATATGAAGAAGGCTTTTGCCCAGCAGTACGAAACAGATGGGTTAGTAGAAAAATATTACCTGAAGGCTCCGCTGCAGCTTCTGCTTGACCATTACCGTTTTCCGAATCCCCTGCGAAGCATAATGAGGACTGGTTAAAATTTGTATCATTTTTGACGGTGCACTTAGCTAGTCCATACGAAGCTAGCGGTCGCGGGTTCGATTCCCGGTTAGGGCAAATATTTGTGTGATGAGCGCGAGAATTTGTTACAGAGTCTTGACTGTTTTCTATGTTCCCTTAGGAACTGTCCTTTTCCGAGAGATAAAGTATACTATGTAAGTGGGTAGATCAACTTTTTGTTGTTATTTTGTCCCGTAACTCAGGAGACAACGGTGATAGTTTCTTAGAAAAACGGTTTAATATACACTACTAAATATGCTTAAATCAAAGCCATAAAAAATGGGCTTGTAATTGCCACAAAAACTGATGTTTAGTGGATTTATATACCCTAAAATCATGTTTTTAAAGAGTAACCTAAGAGACGTCACCATGGCAACAAGGTACGAAGAAAAGATGATTGATCCAAGTACGAGTATTTCGCGCCGGTTGAAGCGTTGGACCGTGATGACTGAACAAGCAACCAAACAAACAAACTTTCGCATTAATATGTTGTTTATATTATAATCGATAGTCGTTGATGCTTGTGTCGGTGTACCCCTTTTTTCTTTGTTTTTATCTATAGATACTAATACTATCAAGAGGTAAAGTTTGTGAGTTTGTGACGTTGCAGGGGGTAATCTCTAGATCTACTGAACCGATTAAGATGAAATTTGGTATGGATACAGTTGGAGTCCCGAGGAAGGACAGAGGGTACTTTTATCGCGAAAAAATTGACGTTTCCTGAGGGAAATAAACGACTTCTACGCGAACGGAGTCCCGGAAAACAGCTAGTTATACATATTTAGGTCAGGGTCCCTAAAACTAGTGCCACGGCTTGCTTCAACGCAATGTTTAATATCGTCACTACTTGAAAAAACCGCGATATATATGATTTTTAACTAAAACATGAAGAGAAATAAGGTTAAAAGTCGTCATAATCCGAAGAGACAAGAACTTGGTATTTTTTTCACCTCTGACAGACGAGGGGCTAAAAACGTGTCGCATATGTCACGTCGCTGCGTACACAACAACAACATGCAACATGCATATTGTGGCAACATTATGCTAGAAATGTTTACTATTTAATTTGTTTTTTTTTTTTTCGTTTTTTGTGTACTTTGTTGCCATTATTTTTATTATGTATAATCCATGAACTGATTTTACTTTCCTTTCCATCATCGTATTTTGAACAACGGTGTGGGCGATTATTTATGGTAACTTACCGCTATTCATGACGCGGATGATGTGCTGTTTCTCCTTGGACAGATGCTTCTTTCCGTTGAGATGCATGGTCATCTGCTCCGAGCAGGTCATAGAAGTCTAAAAAAGAACACAAGTAGTCATTTATTCAGGTAATTAAATAAAGCTAAACAAAATAAATCACGTGACTTTCTTAAGAGGGACTGTGAAGCAATAAAAATCCATACAAAATGCGGTAACGGTTTTCTCTCTTTAAAGGTTGTCCGATTTTTGAATATATTGTAGATATTTTGAAAAATTTGGTCTGTACGTTTCTCTTTCCAAGAAAATATTTACTTACTAGAAAGAAAAAAAAAAACTAAAAGTGGAAACGTACAGCCCAAGTTTTTAACCTACTTCAAAAAAAGGAGGAGGTTATACGTTCCATTGTATGTTTATTTTTTATTTTTTCATGTTTGTCACCGTCATTACTCCGTCATTTATGGACCGATTCAGTTTTTTTTTTTTTTTTTGGTTTAATAGAGTATACTTCCGAGGTGGTCCCATTGTCACCAAATCTGAATCCGATGTGGGGATCAGTGAGGAATTGAGGGAACTCCTCAAATATTAGACGACACACTAGCCTAGTGACGCTGCCTTCGAAGCTAGAGGTCCTGGGTTCAAATCCCGGTAAGGGCAGATATTTGTGTGATGAGCACGAGTATTTGTTCCTGAGTCTTGGATGTTTTCTATGTATTTAAGTATATATTTCTCTATATAAGTAAGTTTATCGTTGTCTAGTACCCATAGTACAAGCCTAGAGCTTAGTTTGGGACTAGGTCAATTTGTGTGACATTGTCCTGTGATTATTATTATTATGTGATTATTGTAGGCAAACAGTAGCGATTTTAGTATTTTTAGTAACCATTCTAGCTTTTGCATTCAGAAAGTATCATTTGGGGAAGTGGAACTGAAGATGAAGACCACAGATAGCCATCGAAACTCCTCAACGGTACCTATTTCAAGGGTGGCAATAAGATATCTCGATTAAGATAGCTGAGCGACTACAACGAAAACTATTTACTTGTAAAAATAATAATATGACTATGACTTTCCGGCGGCGTTGCTTGCGGCGCGCTTGAAACTTAAAGTTTCATATCAACTAGTAAGTGGGACTACGGAATAGCGTATGATCACTATAAAATAAAATAAACGTTTTAAAAAACAAAAAATCGCCTTCAAAAACGCAAAAAATTACTTCTTTTTAAATTGTAGACACCTAACTAATAGGAGTAATAGATTAGTCCAACTGAAGTCGGCGACCACAATATTTTCACAAAAAAGCCCACTTCAGTTGGGACTAACCTATTAGGTAGATGTCTACAATTATAAAATAAGTTATTATTTGCGTTTTTGAAGTCGGTTTTTTGTTTTTTTAAACATTTATTAATTATATCAACATGTTCAAAAATCGTGGAAGTCGGAGCTAAATTTGTAAGTATGGATTATTTAAGCGTCGCTTCACAATCCTCTTAAGAGGCCGTACACGAAATTTTGGTGGTTCTGCTTCTTTTTGAGATTATACAGTTAAACTACTGCTTTTCTATAAGTTTGAATGCACATCATGAAATATCATTTCAGTTCTGATCGAATAAATGAGTTATAAATAAATGCGGGACTTTTTAATGCGAGATTTAGGTTATTTTAAAACATTATATATTGCTATTTTTTTTCATTTTTTGTATGTTTTTTTAAGGTAATGGATTGATTTTGAATTGAGCTTTATTACAGTTGTTTTAATTTTATGAACGAGAGTTTGAAGTAGTCGAAATCAAAAACAATGTTTGGCCCATTTTCTATAAAATTTTACCAAGTTAATATTTTTATACACAAAAAAAAATAAAGTTGGTAAAAAGTAATTCATACATTTTTTAGATGACTTTTACAGCAGTAAATTGTAATTTTTTCACACTTTTTAGACGTCAAAACGATTCGTGAATATGCGATATTCTAAACCTCTTACAGCAAAATTCACAAAACACTCACCGGTTTCAGGTCAATTACTCAATATAAATTGATAAAAATAGAAAAGTACCTCAATCATTCGTTGAAAATTGAAATTATCTTTGCGTACTATATATTTCTTCAACAGTATATAGTACAAAGCGTCTAAAATACTATACGTGTTACAAAATAATCCGTAAAAAAGAAATTACGAAAGTAGTGTCAACCCTAGTATACTGTATACCTAAGATACTGAACTGAGGTTGACACTACTTTTGTAATTTCTTTTTACGGATTATTTTGTAACACGTTGTATAATATAGTACGGTTGGCAACCCGATTTAGAATCTACATAACCCTTAACTTGGCAGTGTACACCACAGGATACATACCATAATGTTCCTTTTTTTTTATTGATATTTTTTTAATGGTGGTTTGAAATCAAATGGGGTTTGAATTCACGACTTTTTTATTTTTTGCCAATTTAAGGGATAAAGAACAGTAATCAAATAGCTTTGGCTTTGGGTAAAAATTACTAAAAGATCCATTACCTTGCAAATACTGCAGTACAGCTCGGATTGCTCCGGTTTGGGCTCTTTGGCAGAATCTTCTTCCCCTCCTTTATCGGCCTTAATAAATTTCTTCTCACGGCGAATAAGTTGCTCACTGAAACGGCGAGAAATAAGCATTATCATCAAGACCAGATGTGACATAGGAGGTACATAATCAAGCCAATTTAGTTAAAACTATATTTTAATGACTATAAAGTTCATTTTTCTTTGTTTCAAAATTGAAAATGCTGTTTTTAGAGCAAAGGTAACTAAACTTCATTCCCTTTGTTGGTAGATAAAAAAATCCCACTTACAGAATTCTCCCTGTTTGTACATTATTAAATAGATAAAAACCTTCGCTATAATTTTGCATAGTTAAGAAACCGGGCAAGAGCATGTCGGACCATGCTCAGTGTAGGGTTCCGAAGCTGTTAAGTACCTACTACAAACATAAAAATTAACAAGTAATAACCAATTTTCTATTTAAAGTCAATTGGTGCCGTATTATATGATTTTAGAAGGTATAAATACTTTAATCGCCTGCATCTCAAGAACCAATGATGTGATAGTTTTCCTTAAAAATTCGTTATATGTTCTTCCATGTGATTTTTTTTTAGGTTTTTTGTATTTGTATTTTTGGCTGTGGGGACACTTGAGCCTTCACACTTCGTTCTTAAACGGATCCCTTAATCAAAAAATTGTTTTCACAAACCCGTAATATTCTTGAAAGACCTATCCAACGATACCCCACACTATGGGGTAGACGAGAAAAAAAAATACATCCCCATTTTTTTTTATTGCACTATTTTGTTGGCGTGGCTCATATGCATATTCATGCCAAATTATAGCTTTCTAGTACTAAGAGTCTGCGCTAGGCTGCGAACGGACGGACGGACGGACATGGTGATACTATAAGGGTTCCTAGTTTGACTACGGAACCCTAACAATGGTAGTGTCTCAGACAAAACTCCTGTAGAAAATACAACCTTATTTTATTAGTAACAACAGACAATTGAATCTGCTTTGGCTATTTAATTTGATATAACGCCCCTTGGCTTATTGAGGGCAGAATGGAGTCCCCTAATTGCGCAGTGACAAGTGGTAGTTCGTGTACATTCCGTCTCTGACAAGTTTCTATTACGGTCGTAGCACGGTCATAGTATGATACTGTGTAGTGGGCAGGGACCTTAAATCGGTCCAACCGTTTGTAAGCTATGATGCCACCTACAAACAGATACACAGACACGCTCATTAAACTTATAACACGCCCTCTTGCATCAGGGGGCTTATTGTAGCCGTGTTTATCGCGTTTCACTTTCTGGCAAGTACAATGCGAGAGTGACGGGATGCTTTGTCCACCGCGATACCTTGACCACAATACGGGCGCGCGCGGGACTACCCGTCATTGTCTAAATAGAACGGTCAGAAAAAGACAGGTAGTCTATCTTGCGGGCGACATAACTCGCGCGCCGTCATTATTATGCTAGCCTTGCAAGAGTTAAAAGCGAGTTAACTCGCCCACGCACCGGCTCGAAAAGGTAACCTAATAAATAATACGTACGCGCGAGCTTCCAGCCCCGGTTGGAGGAGATAAGGATTCTTCGGCTTCTTACGCCCGAACACGATTCTGAAATATGCAACTTGATGATTCATTCACTAATAAATACAAAAATAAAATATACTCGAAGAAATCGAGCCACTTACTAAGGAAATTCAGTACTAAGTGGCTCGATTTCTTTGCTCCCGAGTGTATATTGTGCATGCTACTTTGGTGTTGTTGCTGAATAGTGCATTATTACCGTACCCAATATAATTTAATAAATAAATAAATATCAAAGGAGAATCTGACACAAATTGACCTAGTCCCAGTCCTAAACTACGCTAGGCTTGTACTATGGGTACGGTCAACGACTTTAATTGTTAAGCCACTATGGAACCCTGTCATAATAACAGCGTTAGTCATTAATTCTTTGCTTTATTTCATGTGGTTTTACGCTGTCATTATGACAGAGTTCCATGGTGGCATAAGAATTAAAGTCGTTGACTGTACTAGCCAACGATATAAATACTTAAATACGTTGAAAATATCCAAGGCTCAGAAACAAATACTTATGCTCATCACAGAAATATGGTCACTACCAACTAGGCCCATGCGTCGTCTAAATTATACAATACTCTTTCTTTGAATTTTCGGACTCCATCAAATTACAAGTTGTCAGGGCCAGTGCGTTATAACGATATATTTGACGTGTTTTAGAATCGTTTATGTTAGAGTCGCCATTATTGTAAATGACATAACAGTTGTCAAAACGTTGACAATACGTTAACACGTCAAATACGATATCGTTATTTTATTACCGTGTAGAATCCCAGCTCTGAATAAATGTATTTCAATAGACAGATACCTAGACTGCGTTACTTGAACTTGGATAAGATACATGTAAATTAATAAGTCATGTTTGACAACATAACCTCAAATATTCACCAAGAGTGTTTTTCTTCAAAATAACGTATAATGAATAGTTTTATTTTAAAACTTAATATGAAAATAATAATCTAGTGTATAAATCACTGCAAAGACCTCACTTGATCTTTAATAGAATGTGATTATCGAGTAATCATGGTGAATTGGTTCGTTTGGTTTTGTTTACATCTTTGCCAATTTCAATTGACACAGACTTTAGTCACTTAGGTACGGTCGAAGGTAGCTTATACTTTGAAAAGAAAACCAAAGCTGACAATTACGATTACTTCGATGTATTTAGTAAAAAGAAATTACAAAAGTAGTGTCAACCCTTATTAAATAACGTCAGTTCAGTATCTTAGGTATACAGCATACTAGGGTTGACACTACTTTCGTAATTTCTTTTATACGGATTATTTTGTAACACGTTGTATATCTTGTATGTATGTTATTGTACAAAATTGAATAAATGTTATTAAATGATATTATTCTCATTATCTTAACTGTCCTATTACTTTGCAAAGAGTGAACACTGGGACGACCGATTAACTATGTAGGAGCAAGGAGATTGATTGTATTGACATCTGTTTATACGGAAACATGATTGGCACAAAACGTCGAAAACTGCTCTTTTCAGAGCACGGCTTGCGCAGAAGCGCGTTTTGGTTTTCTCGCGCGCCCAAAAACGTTCTTCTCCGCTCCCGAGACCCGTTTCACGAAGCTACAAGTTACCAATTACAAGCGGAAGTCGATCGATAATAATGTGAAGATGATGAACACTGCTGACTCTTGCGTCAATCATGTTTCCGTATAAACAGACGTCAATACAATCAATCTCCTTGCTTCTACAATTACTTTCTAGCAACAGCTTCTAGTATGGAATTAATTTTAGGCCAGTCGGCAACAGCATGAAGCGCACGAGTAACCGATATCTCGTCCTTGTGTGGTGCACGTCAAAGACTTAGAACGTGCTGCTTAATGATTCTAGTGTGGACGACCGGCCTAAAATTGCAACAATAATATCTTTGAAAATATGACAATTAAGATAACATAAAACCTACAAGAGATTGTAATAATATTTTGCTATTATAGTTTTTATGGAAGCATAGTAGTATTTTATTACATCGTATAATAAAACCCTCACAGAATTCAATATTTTACTATAAATGAATTGTAAAAATCAAACCAAATAAATAATAACATTTTGATATCATAATAACATATTATGAAAGCGTACTAGTGTCATATTACATTATATAATATAATAAAACACTATACATGCAACTTAATAATTTGGTGTCAATGAATTGCTTGTTGCTGCTTCATTAACAAAAACCCATGTGTTAGTGTATCTGGCTCAGAAGAAAAGACGTGACTCATCATATAATACGGTCGCATCATATTAAATGAGGAGTTCCAGCCTTTAAAGATGAACTAAGCTCATAAGGGTGTTCGCGCGTCATCTAACGACCGAGGGGAGCAGGTATTACAATTACTTTATACGAGAATACGTTATCAATGACACGTCCATCACACACATCACAACATCGCATCGCATTGTCGTCACATGCAAATGCAGTTGGTTAATAGCGAGACAGCTATACCTCTGTTTTTGGAAAGTTTGCGTTCGAGTTATTGATTATTGATTAAGTTGGTATGTCAGTTTAGTTATGTTATAGTAAAGTTGAAATATTTTTTTTTGTTGGAAGTATAATAATATGTTTTATTACTTTTTATTTGTTGTTGAACTAATTGGACGAAAATATTCCAATTATTTCAACTTTGTAACTATTAGGAATGATTACGATAGAGTTAAAATAATTGGAATATTTTTGTCCAATTAGTTCAACTAGTTGAACTGCCAGTTGAATTTTGTGGGATAGAAGGTTTGCGGGCAGTACTGGAAGCGTATGGCCAGCAGGCCTCCCACAAGGTGGCTCGGCGACCTGGTGAAGATCGTGGGTGGCCGATGGCTGAATGGTGGTGCGAGTAGCACAACAATCTGACCGTCGTAGAGATCCGTGGTGAAGGCTTGTGGTGGGGAGGCTTCTTACGCTTTTTGCTCTGAGCCTCGTAATATAAAAACTAACGGCAATTTTTATTCATCTAATGCTACTTCATCGTCCACGAACTTATCTGACTATAATAACAGCGTATTTCTGATTTGATACAAATCAACGTGGTCAGGTCATAACCATTTTCCCTAAAACTGGGATTGTTCGAAAGCACCCCACGCGTGGGGTAACTTTGTACAACTTTTATTTCTTGCCGGGATATATTATTTTTGCAGCTAATTCACCTGTTTCAGTCATCTTTTGGACATATTTTACTGAACTGGTTTCTAGTGATTATATTCTTGATTGTAATTTTTCTTCAGTTCCATGGGGTGTATAAAATTACAAACAATTTGAGTGTAAGAAGGTACCCTAATCAAACCTATCTAAAAAAAAAACCGTTAAGTAAATCCCAAAAGTATTATTAATACATAAAACAATATTTAATATTTTTTCTCGATCTTTTATAACTTATTGAAGACAAATGCATTGACAGGGGAACTAAAAAATACTTTCGAGTAGCCAAAACACATATAATTATAACTGTTTCTGGCAAAGACTGCTATCGCACTACCATCATTTTTGGAAGGTAGCCTATACATATGAGCGGCAGTCCCATTTACAATTTTGAACGCTTCAGCATGTTGGAAAGGAGATATTATGACCACTGTCCGAAGCCTCCCAGTGTACGAATCCTACCCATCTTCCCCTATGTCCAGCAGTAATGGTCCTTCGGATAATACGCTTGGGAGCAAAGAAATCGAGCCACCCTTGCAATTTTTACGTCGATGCTAATTGTATAAAAATCGTAATTGTTATCATGAAAATTCGAATGCTATAAGATAGGTAATTTAGTCTTCTATGGAATGACACTTTTTAGTGGTGGGGATGGGTATTTCGCGTCATTGTGGGCAATAACAATATCCCCCCTCTAATTAGCTCGTTAGTGCACATACTGATTGTGCCACATCATTAGGTATAAAACCATTTCTCCAGAAGACCTGGCACTGGCCGGGTACGCTCTACCTCGGAACAAGATGACCGCTTCATTGTGTCCATCAGCTGATGGACTGTTAGAAGGAGACTTGTAGAGAAGAATTAAACTTCACACAAGGCTACGAATGGCCCTAAACTCATCCCGGGTCACCGTCCAGCACGTCTTCACTTTGGTGTACTGCCTTTTTGCCGAATTATGTTTCGTCAAATTTCATTTGGCAATCAACTTTTCGCCGAAGTTTTATTTGGCAAATCAATCTTGGCATAATTTTACGTCGTAATTTTTTTATTTCGCTACATTTTTATATTGCAAAATTTTATTATGTCAAATTTTATGTGGTAAATAATTGTGTAGCAAATGATTTGCTTAGGCAAATAACATGTTGTCAAATTTTATGTGTTAAATTCGTAATTTTGAAAGTTATATCAGCTGCGTAATTTTTTGCGTAACCTTGAGCTTGAACTTGTCGAATGAATTAAAAATGAAACTGCTCCCAGAGATAGGTAGGTTAAGGTTATTTTTTTTATGACCCTAAAAACGAAACTGCTCCTAGAGATAGGTAGGTTATGGTTATTTTTTTTTATGACCCTAAAAATGAATCGGCTCCCAGATATCTAGGTAGGTTAGGGTTCTTTTTTTTATGACCCTTAAAACGGACAGACTCCGATTGATAGATGTATTTTTACATTTATAACTTTAAGAAGACTTCATAATGCATTTCAATATGTTGCTAAATTAAGGTATGCCAAACAACACATTTGACGAAAACATAATTGACATCTTAAAAGAATCCCTTGTAATAATTTGTCTAACAATAATTTATCAAATCATTCGTTGGGAAATGATATCAGTGCGAAACGTTGAGCTGGGAAATAAAAATTTGACGAAATGAAAATATGGGATACGTAGTTTGGCGAGTTAAGAATTTGCTAAATAATTTTCGGCGAAACATTAGTAAACCCTTCACTTTGCTCAGGAACATGAAAACTGGACCCTTGAGCAATGGAAAACAGTACTCTTCTTTGACGAGTGTAGGATTTGTCTTTTTGGCAATGACGGCAGGGAGAGGGTCTACCGAAGGCCTGGAGAGCGATTTTTTGCAATGCTGCATCGAAGAACGAGTCGCATATGGAGGCGGTTCATGCATGGTCTGGGCCGGCATTTCTTTGGAAGCGAAGACATACATTGTGTTCGTCACTGGGCCTGGTGTCGGGCCAAATTCAAGAGGTTTGACTGCTCATCGGTAAATTGAAGAGGTCCTTGCTGAACATGTAGTCCCATTTGCTGGCTACGTCGGTGACAACTTCATGCTGATCACTCAGGAGTACCTAAGAGAGGTCAATATCGCTGTCATGGATTGGCCAGCACGGAGCCCGGACTTAAACCCAATACAGCACGTCTGGGACGAGCTCAAGAAGCGAATCCGGGCCAGGGATCCCGCTCCTGAGACCCTGCACCAGCTCAAGACAGCGATCGAGGAACAATGGGCGGGCATACCTCAAGACTTTCATCAGAAACTCGTCCGTTCAATGAAAAATCGCATGCGTGCACGTCGATTGGCTAGAGGAGGCAATACACATTATTAAAAACCGATAATTTGTTTTAATTTTAATAAAACTCTTGTATTCTTCGCTTCTACAGTACGCATTTTGAGGGTCTTGCGGTTTTCAGACCTGAAATGGACTGAAAATATCCATCCCCACCACAAAAAATACGTCATTCGATAGAAGACAAAATTGCCTATCATATGGCATTCGATTTTTATTATAACACTTGCGACCTTTATACAAGCATCGACGTAAAAATTGCAAGGGTGGCTCGATTTCTTTGCTCCCAAGTGTATGATAAAAATTAAAATGGTCATCACGGCGGTGTCACCGTGTGGAGACACCGTCGTAGAGTTGTTTAAATGATTGTGGCAAGACGATAATATCGTCACGATTCACTCGCATGGGGCGGTGGCACCTTAGTGTGTAAATATACATACTCAGATGATCGACTAAACCTAAGGCAAATACCATATCAATCACCCTTGAGCTTCAGATACACTAACAATATAACGATATAAAAATGCAATAAATGCAAGTAACTGTAGTTCTTCATTATACATGAGGAACACAGTGGGAAGGGAGAAACAAACAAACATCACACTTATGGAAAACAGTGGATTCTTACGCTCGATGCGGTTTTCCAGCATAGTGGGATTCAGCGTGAGCTTTTGATGTAATTTGAACATCGCACAGTTCACAGTACAAGTCACGCGACTTTAATGGAATCTAGAAACAATTTTACAAATCAATAGGTGATCAATCAATGTACTTATTACTATTACTACTTGTGATGATAATTTGATTTTTTTATTTATATATTAGCTTTTACAATTGGCTACACATGTCAGCAGGTGAACATGGCATAGATTCTTCTTCACGGTGCAACAGCAATGACTCTTGTTTTTTTCTTTAATTTATCTCTTTATTTAATTTTATCTGCTCTATATCACGTGTAGTCATATCTAAATAGGTGCTGATTAATAAAAAAACTCATTGTAATTTAGACATTACCTGATATTGTTTATAACTTACCTCTTTCTTACCGCCGCCACTAGAATCCGCATTTTGAGACATCCATTTCTTTTGGTTCTTGGCATGATTCCGTGAAGAGTAGTGCAAGCGCGCTGCAAACCATACCAGATACACAAACTTCACAGATAAGCAAACTGTTTATACGGGTGTTGAAAACTAATATGAAATATCAAAGATATAAGATGCATGTGAAAGAGTACAAAAAAGTCGAAACTGTGTTTTGTTTGGAGAGAAAGCAATAATGCTTGCGTCATAATTAGAAATCAGATAACCTTTAATGTTTACTGTTTTAAAAGCATTTGTATAAGATTTATTAAAGTGATTTTTGCAAATTCAAATAGTTAGCAACCTTAGAAACTATTTTACAATAGTTTGAGGCTGTTAATTACCTATCTTACGGTAGAATGACTGGAATAAAAATTGTCTTACACATAATAAACGAGTCAAACTCAATGGCGCATACACCACAGTACTCTGGCTCCATCAAAACCAGCATCTGTTTTGGTAGAGTTTTAACAACATCTTTAGAGACGCCACAACCTGTGAAAAACACATGCCTGGTCAATATGTGTAGGTGTTCTACATATTAATGGAATCTAATTTATGGGTTCTAATTTTTTCATTTAAAGCAATTTACTTTGGATTCTTGAACATTTTTGATATGTGTATTGTATAAGTAGTTTAAATTATACAACACTTAATATCCAGCTCATTTCGCAGATTTACATAATTATCTTAAGGTGGGTACGAATTAGAGCAGCCTCAGGTTGAGGCACGTACGGCTCACCCATTTTGCTCAAATTCGTACGCGCTCACGCGCTGTGCGCGAGCAGCGTGCGAGCGGCGCGCGGCGAGCCGCCGATAGACGGTCTTTTGACCGTGCTCAAAGGCGCCTCGGTGTGCGTGCCTCGCGTAATTTTGACGTGTATCCGAGCGTGCCGCGGGTAGAACGACAAGTTCTAACTTGTGTGTGGGTGAGGGCGTACAAATTTGATAAAGTTCCTGAGCCGTTCCACTACCGAGGCGATTTCTTCTTCTTTTTGTTAATAATTCGGTGAATTATGATAAACGCAGCCGCGGCTGTAATCGTGTCCGACGCCATTTTGAAATGTCGGCTCGCGTCAAGCACGCTGCCTCACCCGCGCATGTTTATGTGCAACAATTGGACTCGCGAGCAGCTCGCTGCGCAGGGCGAGCATGCCTCAGGCTGAGCCGCTCAGATTCGTACCCAGCTTAAAAGTTGTTTTTAGCAAATATGCCGAGCCAGTGGTTAAAAGGTTTAAATGAATTCAAGTAAGTTTCAATTTGCTCCCCTTTATTTAATTGCACCATTCACACAAAGGGGAATGAACGAGTTATGAGTAGGATGCTTAAAAAATAAGGATGCCTATTGAGTAGGATGCCTAAAAAGCAAGAAGCCCAGCAAACGGGATGCTTCAAAAGAAAGATGCGTATCAAGCAGGATGTCTAACTAGGTCAAAAAACGTGTAGATTATGTTAGTTTTACAGCAGGTCAGGCAATAATAACAATATTAGAAAATTCATCTAACAAATCATTATACCTCACAGGCATTATACCTCGGTAGTCAATATACTTCTTAGGCATTATGCTTGTTAGTCATCTTGCTTTGTAGGCAACTCAGTTTGTAGGCAAAGTACTCAGGCATCTTGCTGAACAACACTCACTCATCATACTTTAAAATAAATTTAAGAGAATGTGACAGATCTTACACATAATGCTATCACAAATAAATCTCCAGGGAGGCAACTTAAATTTTTAAAGCAATACATACGCAATTGGTATCTAAAAGCGCGAACATCTGGGGACGCATTGCGTGCGAGTGGAGGGCCCCCGGGGCCAAAACCTCGCCCCCACATTGCTCCTTCTTGCAGAAGACTAGGTGGGCCACAAGGACCAAGACGGCGAGGAGGGCCAAGAGGGCCACAGAAATCAGGTGGACCAGATGGAATTGGGGGGTCCCTCCTCGGCGCAAAACCACCTCCAGGGCCATAGCCTCCACAGTAGTTTCCATAAGCATTATTATAATCATTGCTGAAACATAAATAACAAATTGAACTTGCAAACAATGTGTTTTAGACTCTATGATAAAACCGCATGAGTTGGACAATGCTATTCTGACTTGCACATGACTAGATTTTATTATCAACATAGGTTTCCACACATGTTTACTGTGCATGCCCCATATATAATAGGTGAACACACCACATGGAGGCACTTACCTCAAACCACATCCAGAAAATTTCGAGTTGTACCCCATATATGGTGCACTCACATATTATAGCGTACTGCACTCAATGTAGGTACTTTCAAATATCTCACATATGAGGCACACATACAAAATATTTTAACCCGTGGAGCGCCCTATGAACACCATGTGTTCGTAACAATATTTGAATTTGGAAATCAGAGTGATTTGAATTAAGAGTTATATTGTAATGCACATATATATGCCATGGCGCTCCATGGGTTAACCTCTCATATACTTAGGCAACGATTTTGGATATCTTTTACAAGCTTATTTTTTTGGATTATGTTATAATCGCGCCGAGCGAATAAGGCCTCACTTTAAATTGGGAGCCTATTTGAATTTTGTTTGCTGTCAACAACACCAACAGTGTCACGTGTTTATCTATTTATTCAATCTTCTTTGCACAATACAAATAAATGGAGGACTTAAAAGCTAAAGGCATTCTCTACCAGTCAACCATGTGTTTAACAGAGAATAAACCAGTGCAATTAGAGTAATAAACAGTGTTAAAAAGTAAGTTAAATCTAAAGCTGGGTAAGAATCTGAGCAGCTCAGCCTGAGGCATGCTCGCCCCGCGCGGCGAGCTGCTCGCGAGCCGAATTGTTGCACATAAACATGCGCAGGTGAGGCAGCGTGCTTGCTGCGAGCCGACATTTCAAAATGGCGTCGGACACTATGACAGCCGCGGCTGCGTTAACCGAATTATTAACAAATAGAAGAAGAAATGGCCTCGGTGGTGGCTTAGCAACTTTATAAAAAATGTACGTGCCTCGCCTTTATTCCCAGGTCTTCACTTTCCCAATTTTGCACATGCCCCATTTTTCACATTCCCAGATCATCACTTTCCCAATTTTTCACATTTTCAGATCATCACATTGCCAAATTATCACATGCTCAGTTCTCCACATGCCCGATTCTTCACATGCTCAGTTATTCACATGCCCGATTCTTCACATGCTCAGTTATTCACATGCACAATTCTTCACATTTTCAATTCTTCACATTATTAGATTTTCACAGTCCCAGTTCTTCACACTCTCTGTTTTTCACATGCCCAATTCTTAAACACCCCAACAAATGACAAGTACAGTCTGGACAAACGGCAAAACGATTACGTTCATTTTAACTAACGTGTATATTGTGATATACTTTTTCGCTACATTTTTATGGTATCAATATTTTGTGTCACTTAAGTTTAGATAAAATGTACCTATATAAACTGCAACAGTACCTATGGCAAAATCCATTAAATTCTTTGATATCACCTACGTAGACTACTCCTTGTTACGTTCGTACTGGCTAGGTAAAATTTTAAGTGCCATCTTATCGTTTTACGATTGTCATTATTGTCACATTATATGCGGTGTAAGTAGGTAACGTGATTTATTTATTTTGAAGAAATTTTTCAAAAATTTCAAGATTACTTTTTGAGCTTTTGGTTACAAAAAATAACTGGTGACATATTCACGTGTTTTGATGAAAATGTCCGGACGACAAACTCTATAGAAGGTTGGCATCACAGGATGAATACCAAAATACCAAAACGCCCGGCATTTTTGCTCTTTGTAAGTCTGCTAAAAAAAGAGAGCAAATATCAAGACTTTCGTATTCGGCAAAGCCAGTTGTATTGCTCGGGGAAAAAACGTAAAAAAGGGGTTGTGAACATAAATAACCAAATTAAAAATATTGTAAATGACTGCATAATTGGAAAAATAGAAGTGCTCGATTGTTTAGATCGCTTAATTAAATTACCTACTCAATAGCGTGCAGGAGTAAGTAATAATAATAATCATAAGATTAAGAACAATATTTTACTAATTTAAGTTTTAGATAAGAAGATAATGATTTTTATTTAAGTTAGCATTGAGTAAGGAGTTGGTTACTCCATTGTTCTATGTAAATACTATGTTTTTACTGATAATAAATTCGTCTAACTTAAAATGATTTCGTTTCATTATTTTTTGGTCAGTAGTATACTTCTCTGACTATACTTTATGTGACATATTGTCAGTGTGAAGAATTGGGCATGTGAAAAACAGAGAGTGTGAAGAACTGGGACTGTGAAAATCTAATAATGTGAAGAATTGAAAATGTGAAGAATTGTGCATGTGAATAACTGAGCATGTGAAGAATCGGGCATGTGAATAACTGAGCATGTGAAGAATCGGGCATGTGGAGAACTGAGCATGTGATAATTTGGCAATGTGATGATCTGCAAATGTGAAAAATTGGGAAAGTGATGATCTGGGAATGTGAAAAATGGGGCATGTGCAAAATTGGGAAAGTGAAGACCTGGGAATAAAGGGTGCCTCGCTTACATACAAGTTAGAAGTTGTCGTTTGGCCCGCGGCCATCGCGTCACGCTCAGATGCACGTCCAAATTACGCGAGGCACGCACACCGAGGCGCCTTTCAGCACGGTCAAAAGACCGATTCTTGACGGCTCGCCGCGCGCTGCTCGCGCACAGTGCGTACTAATTTGAGCAAAATAGGTGAGCCGTGTGTGCCTCAACCCGAGGCTGCTCAAATTCGTACCCACCTTAAACATATCGCAACGTATCATAAAAACAATATTCATACGAAATATCATGCTATTGGTAAGGAAATTCTTACTTAGACATTCCGATTCGCCAGCCCGGACCTGTGGGCCCGCGTGGACCACCAGGGCCGCCTGGACCGCAGGACCCGCGTGGACCAGGGCCGCCTGGACCGAAGGACCCGCGTGGACCAGGGCCAATAGGACCGCAGGACCGGCGTGGACCAGAGCCAATAGGACCGAAGGACCCGCGTGGACCAGGGCCAATAGGACCGCTGGGGCCGTGAGGACTATCGGGGCCTCGGGGCCCTCCTGGGCCCCTACTCGGTGGCCACTCGTTGTAATCATCGAATTCTTCTCCGAAATCGAGGTCGTCGATCAAATCATATACCTCTTGGCTAAAGATATTATTCATTTTGCTCTAAAACACATGAAAATCACTCTTTATTGCTTACATGTCAGTACGGTTACGGTACCCTGGAAAGGCACTTTCGTTGAGTGTGCATTCTCTAAACTACATTGTTACGTGGAAAACATGACATAACATATATATGCCATTAAAGATAGGCGTTTATTCCATTTTTTTACCTTCTATCTTTGCTAAATAAATTTTCAATCGCACAGTTCACACAATCTGTCAACCGGCGTCCACAGATTAGAAGGTATGTCTCCGGCGTCTAGCTAGATCAATCAGCATCAGACCACAGACTAGATAGAACGGTCATCCATCAGGCAGACAGACGGACACACAGATTATAAATAAATAGTAACAATAATAAATAAAAAACAGGACAATGTCACACAAATTGACCTAATGCCAAGAAGCTTATATAGGATGAAAATAAAATAACCTCATTGGACACCTATCTACTGTGCAATTTTTACAGGGCCGAACTAGGCCTATCCCTGGAATTTGTTTGATATTGCTTCTAATTGTGATCGCTACTCGCCTCGCCATTTAGGTAACGAAATATTCTCTAGACAAGTGCTACGTTATTTTTTCACGTTTTCAAGTTTCAGTTACCTTAATATAGGTGAAAAACTTAGGTGAAGGACCTAATATTTATGTAGTTGTGTAAAAAGTAATATGGAACTTACGTCAAATTTAAAATATAGAATGTCAAACGGTCTATACAGTGGGGCTAGTCAAGTTGCATTCGACACTCGCTAGCGATTATGTTTCGATTGAAAAATATATGGAATTGACGTAAGTGTTACGTTACTATCTCGGTGGCTTACGTCAATTCCATACATTTATCAATCGAAACATAATCGCTAACGATTGTCGAATGCAACTTGTCTAGCACCACAAATGTGTTACTACTGCAAACATCAGGTCCCGCATTCTGAGCAGTAATATGTTTGCTAGTTTATACAATTAAATTTTGTTTTCCGAAGAACTAACTAACTAACAAAAGAGGGCTCCACTCATACTATAATTGATTTGCAAAAAATTTCATCCATAGGGTTGGTTTGAAATATATATTGTCGCGGATTTAGAATAATAACCTCGGATAGCGAGCGACATAAGTACATGACACAAATAGGTTATAATAAATACCATGACCATCGTGACCTTGATGTGGGACTTATTTCTTTAATCCAAGAGTACTCTAAAATCGCACGGAACTTCTTGTGCTTTTAGCGCACCCGGGGGTATAACTCGCTTGAGGGCCCCCAATTCCCTCAACTGTTACAGATGGAACACCGAACTTAGATCTCATCGTGAATCGTGAATCCCGGAGGAGTGAGAATATCACCATGTCTGATGAGTAATGAGGCGGGAATTACATCCCCTAATGGAGCTCGACATCAACCCCTTCTAACCTCCATTACTCAAACCTGTAACTAGCCATCTCATAACTTCTTGTTCGAACTTCCTAGAGTATTGCATAGCAAACTGAAGGCACCCATAACATTCAGATGTAAGATACTGTCTCAAGGTCACCATAATCTGAGTATAAATTAAAGAAGACGGAAAGAACTTAAAGAGGACCCACCAGGAAACTATGTCAGCACTTCGGTAACTTACGCGCCTTCACTCATCCATCCCACTTCCAAAGTAAAGTAAATTGGCTTTTTTTTCTCTATTTAGGGTTGCCACATGAAGGTAAGCAATTACTAGGAGTGTGGTAGAATTCACGATCTCTGCGAAATACGTATGTCTCACAACACAATTTCCTTTTCAAGTTGTAGTATTTGAGCATTTTCCAAAAACAGTGTACTATCGCCTGCGTTCGCGGTGTTCCACCTTTAGGCGATAATCGCTTGCACGTAACCACGGGCCCAAAAGCGATAACACGCAGCACTGGCCAATAGAATGCGGCTTCTAAATGTGTTTGTTTGTGTGCAACTAAAAGGGTTCGTTCATGTGGATCGTGTGGATCGTGTGGATGCCGTGTGGATGCCGGGTTAAAATAGTTCCACGCCATGTCTTCCCGTGGATGTCGTAAGAGGCGACTAAGGGAATAAGGGCTTGTAGTACTGTTAGGCGATGGGCTTGCAACCTGTCACTAATACACTAGTAAACTTCTTGGCCTGACTGTGCAAAATGTGGTTACAGAATTATCAACCAGTCTTTTTAGAGTTGTTGGTATTTTTGTAGCACTGCCTACCCCATTCTGGGAATGAAGGCGTGAGCATCACTGTATGTATGTATGTGTACATCGTTAAAGACAAAATTAAGAAGTTTTTTCCATTTCGTCACGAAAATTAATGTATAGGGGAGACCGGGGATGGTTGACTATAGGGGTAGGTAGACTAACTATCAATAACTCGTCCGACGCAAAGGCCTTGAGCCAACCAATAAGGCACGAGAGTCCGCCACCTCCCCCCGCTGACCCGCTCAGTCACCGGGAACGCGGCGTCGCGCACGCATGTCGTTGGAGAGAAGGAGCGTGATATTGAAAAACAACGCACGTAAGTAATTATTTTTGTCGTAATATTATTTGTAATGACGCCTACTTATTTGTTGTTATTGATTATCAAAGTCTATATAACGAAAGTTTGACTTATGGTCTTTCTGTGCATTATCATTCTTATTGATTTCGTCGCAGTTTTAAGGTTATGGCACGTGATTATAAATTAAAACGTTGTTCGGGGCTAGTAGACTAATGTTTAACGGGGCTGGTCGACCACCTAGTCAACCTACCCCATCATGTTGCAGTCTCTGTTGTCAATTATATTGTTATCTTATTAATTATTATTACTTATTTATATTTATGTCTATGTATTTATTATATTATGTATTACTTTTAATATGTTATAGGATATTATGTTGTAAGTTTTAGTTTTGTTAAATGTCTGTCTTGTTTTTCTGTGCACCTACTGTGTAATTCTCTTCTTGAATACTTGTTCAACTGGTAGAGAATGCCACTGGGCATTAAGTCCGCTGTTTGTACGTTTTTTTGTGCAATAAAAAAATAATTAATAAGTAATCAAATATTAAGAATATTCTACACATAAAATAAGGTCGGTACTTATTTATGAAATTTTATCTAAAACTTCTTGTTTCAGGACCATGCGAACATATAAAAGGAAAACTAATTGGGGGAGTACACCCAAAGATGTAATAAAAAGAGCATGTTAACAAGTTTTATTTGACAAAAAAAGTATAAATTCTACAGCGAAAGTATTTGCTATACCATACAAAACACTCCAACGCCACGTGGTAAATATGAAGAAAAAATTGGAAACAGATCCTGGATTATCGATGTCCGAAACAACTTTGGAGAGCGTTGGCTACAGAAAAAACAGACAAATATTTAGCGACGAAGAAGAGCTTGCTTTTGAGACTTACTTGAAGAAAGCAGCAGATATTTATTATGGACTTACACCTTATGAAACCCGAAAGTTCGCATATGAGTTTGCACAAAAGAATAATAAATCGATGCCTGACTCATGGAACACAAAACTGGTTGCTGGTGAAGATTGTTATTTGAAGTCTATTATGTTTAATTAGTGTGGCGAAATAACGCTTTTTTGTTTCAATAAACAAAAAGAATAATACACCTGTTTTTTGTATCTTTTATCCCTATTTCTTCGTAGACATTGCCCTAACAACTTCATAGGTCAACTTACCCCTGCTGACAAGTCAACCTACCCCAGACATGGGGTAGGTTGACTAGTTTTTCCTATTCTACGAGATCCGGCCTGTACACTATATCGTAAGGAATATCGTGCTTTTGGCCACTTTTTTCTAAAGCTTAATGGTATATCTATTAACTGAAATCGGTATCAAATTAATATACTTTATAGAAATAAAAATACTAATGCTTAAGTTGAAATTTGGTCAACCATCCCCGGTCTCCCATCTAAATGTATGGCTAATTTTCGTAACGAAATGGAAAAAGTTAAATTTTCTTAACTTTGTCCTTGACGATGCACGCCTTTTTCTAAAAACGCCCATTTATTGCGTAAATGTTATTTTTAACTTTGTCAAAAAATACCTAAAAACACCGACATAGTTCTCAAAATCCAGATGATAACGGTTATTGCCATTTTTGTTACTTTAGCTTCGTCTGGGAGGTTGGGACAAAAAACGCCTTAGCAAAATCTATAAATTTGTCTTTCGATCGGTCTTTAATGCCGTTTTGGGTGTCTCGGTCAGTCAAACCTTTTTCTATCTAATCTAATCCTCAATAGAAACTCATTCCACCAATGTTACACCACTTTAGAAAGCGACAACATGCCTGTTGTTGCACATAATATATAGTAAAACCTGACAAGATTCTGTTTGGCCCAAACACAAATACAAATACAAATACAACAACTACAAATACAAAACAACACATACAAATACAAATACAAACACAAACAAATACAAACAATAGATACAAACAAATTTGTATTGAAATAGGGCCAAACAGAATCTTGTCTAGCTTTACAATCTGACATGTAGCAATTTAATTATTATAAGATGATCTAGGAAATAAATGAAATACTGAACAATACTTAATATTTTTATTGATTTAATTTATAAACTAATAATTTTCTTAACATAACACGTCGTGTACATTTTATGCCGATCGCCAGTTTAAATTAATTTAAATACACATCTTTAAATGCACTTACAAATTTTAAGTTAAACAGAAAAAAAAGTATTTTGCTATAAGTTTTGAAATATCCTTGCTACGGTTTTTAAAAAGCCAATCTGCTTTTAAAACACAATTCTTGTATGGGCTGGTCGCCCAAAAACTAAGAAGGTTCACGCCACAAACCCTGGCAACCCTTAGTACTAGGGGAAACTGTCTTAAGGTGGACCCCCACGAGCAACTTAGTTGCCCAGGTACTTTTTTATCTCTGTCGCTGTCGCTTCCCCAAGATTCAGACGATGTGAACACACATGTGGGAGCGATAACAACGCTACTGGTTTCGTAAAATTTAGCCGCATTTATAAACATGGCTTTCAAGGAGACGGTTGTGGTCTGTGCGCTTGTTACAAGAAACCGAAGACAACAACGAAACTTCAGTATTCGGTGCATCCATTATGTAGCGACAGGCAAACATTAGGAAAATTAAATACAAAGTTTAGAAAAGAGACTTGACAGAAGCGCGTAGAGCTAACCTGCTGATTTTAAGTCGCACAAGAGAAAATACTATTTTTCCGAACAATAAAACTAAAAATACTCTTTTAAATACTCTTTTTTTTTTGTCTTCGTGTTTGGTATCCATTGACTTATAAGACTTATTATTAACTTATTTATTTATTTGATTGATTTATTATTAAGGGAGTATTTGGGTAAGGCCGCGAATTTTGACCAATTTGGACGTTTCAAATTTAATATGCTCATAAAAAAACTTCAACTTGTCACCATCGTCTTTTGTTTAAACAAAAAATTATGATATAACGATAGTTGTACCGATTGCGAAAATAATATATTAAAATAATTAACTTGTTTTATCTTGCATTCTTTTATTGGGCCACAATTCCACGATTTCGTTACGAATACTTTCGTGACGCTTTATAAGGCTAGATTTAAAGCCAACTGTGGTAGAAATTCGTTTTTGTGCACTAGCAACTCATATTCTAGTAGGGTAACACCAGAGAGAAAACCCAACCTAACGTCGTCAATTTGTCGATTAAATGGGGGACAAGGTGACACGGACAAAGTTTTTCTAAATGTCTACTAAAGTGCTTGTCTGATTTTAAGGGTACCTAAGTAGTGATTATTTTTAAGCTTTTGTTAAAAATAATCACTATAATAATAATAATATAATACGGTGGGTTAAAGTTATTCACTCAAGTGACATGTATTATTAATATTCGAATTATATCGTTATTTCACTGATACTTAATCAATTTTTTAAGAAAATACGTTTCACTTTCGTTACGAATACGTTACATTTTAACGTACTGTGTTTAAAATTTAAAATTGTCGCCATGCGAGCACTTGCATTGCTTAACCAGTAGATGGGGCAATAGTTGCGTAACCGGCCAGACCCCGCTAGCCATTAGTGTCTCTATACTGTAATTCTATGGAACTTGCTAACTATGTAAACAAACAATATATTGAAATTGACATCTAATGTCAATTTTAGTATGGCGGCTTGTTTACATAGTTAGCAAGTTCCATAGAATGACACTTTAGATGCGCGCTCTTTCATACAAACCCAATTACAAACCCGTAGAATTAATGTGAGAGAAATTAGTTGCGGAAACAAAACTTGCTCGTAGGCGCCCTACCAATTATTGGCACCATGAACTTTATTTCAAAGTATTGGGACGACAAATTGTACAATTGCTAGGGTGCCAATAACTAGGTTTTTGGATGCCGATAAAACACTCCTTGGAATTATTTATTCGGTGTAAAGTACAACACTACAAGCTTGGAAAAGATGCGTCGAAGTGACGAATGACCAAGGTTCAAGATACTAACTCATAGTTCATTATGCATGCGGATCAAGTGCCTAACCTAGGACCTAGCCAATTAGGTTAAAATTAAAATAAAAAAAACAAATAACCGGGGATTAAATCTACTGGCCCATTCATCTCATGCTTTCCTTTATCTAAAACAAAGTTAAACCGTTCAATTTAAATTATTAAAAAAACCTACTGATACTTTTATATCGATCAAAAATTCTTTCGAACGTGTTTATATATGTTAAATACGAATATCTTCAAACGAATCCTCTCAAACAATACCACAAAACGAAACAAAAGCGACATTTTCGTACAAATTAAAGCATACAACAGGTCTTACTGCTCAATAGCGATCTCTTTAAGGTTTAAACGGTGTTTTTCTTTGTGCCTTAAATTATGTATTGGACAATGATAAACAAACTTATAATTTATAAATAACTGAAGACATGTAAACACGAGATACTTAACCACTACTATTGCAAGTTTTAAATCTACTATATACTTACCGCTAAAACTACGTAGAAATGTGTGAAACTTGTAAAATTGTGTTTTATTTTCTCGTGTCAATATTATTCATCGCTCATAATAACTACCTAACAGTAACATTAATTCACTTGAAATTAAAGTGTCATTTGGAGATTGTTCCTTTATTTTAAGAAATAAGCAGCACGCGCTTATGTAGGTAATATAGCTTTTGCTCGCGACTTTATCCCTGTAGAAGTCGGTTAGCTGTTCCATCGGAAATAGTTTAATTTTCTGGGAGTAATATTACCTACTTACCCTATGTCCGTTTCGGGATATAAACTACCTTTTTAAATAAATGTCAGGGGAAAACAAACAAGCTAACACGGCTCCGCATTCATACTGTAGTCAAAAGCAACGAAAACGGGTCACTTAGTACAGAAGTTCCATAGAAAGTGACCCGGTTTCATTGCTCCTGAATGTATCAGCAAAGATTGCCTGACGAGAATAGATATAACATATTACATACATACGAGTACATACATAACATCACGCCTTCATTCCCAGAGCGGGGTAGGCAGACCTACAGAAACACCAACAACTCTAAAAAGACTCGTTAAAAATTCTGTAACCACATTTTGCACAAGTAAGCTGATATAACCTTTTCTATGTAATAGGTACATCTTATTTTCCATATTCCTATTGAGATAATTGACTTTTTAATGCAACGAAAGAGAGTATCCCAACTGTAGACTATATGATACGTAGGTATTTTGTTTGCAAGCCACGCTTAGCGACTAATATACTACACGGAGTCTCTAGTAAAAATCTAGGTGTCTAGTTAGAGTTGTCCCTTGTAGTGCTTGTCTAACTTATGTATAATAATTATTACTATTTTGTTATTTAATTAAATACACAATCGAAAACGTATTAAATATAGTGCAAAATCCAAAGCATTTTGAATAAATACCTATCTAAAGGCTAATAATTTTATTTTTTTGTCTGCAACTTTAGTATCTAATTAGTGGTATAATGATATTTTAGACTAGTATACTTAGAGAAGAAGTTGAATTTACCTAGGTATATAAATGCATAATTATCAAGGTCTCACAGAACTCGAACTAGTCCCAAACCAAGCTCTAGGCTTATACAATGCGTAGGGTAGACTACGCAACATACATAAAAAACGGTTACCCAGGAACAAAATCTAGCGCTCATTACACAAATAATTATACTCTTAGAAAAAGAAACGAACAATTTTAATTGAGACATTAACCGTACAAAGTTCATTGTTAATCTATTCCGCCACGAGACCGTCTAAAATTCCAAGTGAAATAATGTTACTCAAGTATCCGTGTGAGGTGTAAAATTAATCACTACAATGTTATTTTTTTTACAGTGAGAAGCCATGATGACGTACAAAAATCGACTACAATATTTTATTGTGGCCTGCCACATTTTGGAAGTCCTCAATCAATATCCAACAACAGTGCTTGGTCCGGATTTATACGACGGATCTTCAATAATTTAATACTTTCAAGTCACCGTACAATGAAAAAAATGCCGGTGACAGTGTCAATTTTACTTTATTCATAGTAAAGTTGAACTTCGCAAGGAGAAAATATACATAAATAAATAAATATAAATAGGAATCACGGGACAATCTCACACAAATTGGCCTAGTCCCAAACTAAGCTCTAGGCTTGTACTATGGGTACTAGAAAACGACAAATATACTTATACATAATAGAGAAATACATAGAAAACATCCAAGACTCTAGAATAAATATTCGCGCTCATCACACAAATATCTGCCCTTACCGGGATTTAACCCAGGATCGCTAGCTTCGGAGGCAGGGTCATCGAGGCCAAAGTGTCGTCAATAAGATATGTTACTATTATAAAAAGTCCTCACATGTAAACTTTGGGATGGTGCAAGTTTAGATTTAAGTACTAAAATTTTCTACTTCAAACAATTTCATAGATAGAAGAATTAATTGGTCTATATTGTAACTTTTTTTTCTTTATGGCATGGATAAGGTATATCAGCAGACAGGCCACAAGGTAAGCGGCACTTGTGACACAATAACGAGGCACATTATTGAAGTGTAAAGTCAATGACTTTAACTCTTGAGCCACTGTAACCCGTCGCTAAAACCCAATAACTATGTTTTAGGTAAAATTATGGACTCTGCCTTTTGGGTTAATGGCGGCTTAGCAATTTACGTTGTAGGTACAGTCAAGTTCTTCAATATATATACACTTTTACACCTTATTTTAATGGGGCGCGTCCAAAAGCGTAAATTACTTTTCTGAGTTCTCGACTGTAGTTGTAAGTGTAAGTAGTTCATGCCATAGGGCTAAATACAGGGGCTCTATTCTTTCCTCCTAAGTCAATAGGCAGTATCTCAGATAAAACTCCTATAGCAATATCAACCTTATTACTAACAGAAGATAATGAACACTGCTTTGGGTATTGAATTTGAGATACTGCTTTTTGGCTTATAACATAAGGGCAGCTACTGTTTGGTAAAACCGATTGCTTTTGGCATGTTATTGTATGTACTCGGCCGCCATTACTATAAGTAAATAACAGCCATCAAAATGTTAGCAATACGGAAACACTTCAAAAACAATAAAGATTTACCGTGTCCGAATATCAGCCCTGAGTGTGATAATGTATTTATGTAACAATTTGTTTTGAATCTCCCTACAGAAGAGAGGGTACATATAATCTTGTCATTTTCTGAATATAGGTAAGTAGGTCCAAAGATGAGTACTCTAAAAATCCACTAGGCAATAATTATTATAACCGGTAAAATGTCTCGTAAATTGTAAAACCCATTTATAAAGGTTATTATTTCAAATGAGTTGTAAGGTTACACTGCGTCCATCCAAGATACATTTTGTCTCGATGCGGAAGATTCTATTTTCAGTGAGTCGTAAAAGGGCTGATTTAAAATGTATTTCACAGCACGCTTGCTCGTAAAGCGGCCCTTATTGCAGCGTTTTTAGGGTCACAATGCACGTATAAAACACGCAAGCTTTTTACTTTATATTACCGCAGTAAGTAGTTTTTTTACATCACGTTATTGCTCCTGATGCTGTTCGATTATTACGTTTTATGATTGTGTAAAACCTCCTTGTCTTACAATAAGTGCGGTAATGTAATGTAACAAGCACATAAGGTAGAGAAATTGTGATATATTTCCTCTCACGTGTGATGAAAAAAGTCGTGTAAAGTGCGTGAGCATTGGTGATTACACTCTCGGCTACTTTAAGGCCTCGCCTGCGGCTCGGCCTGTAATGACCGACTTAGGAAACTTGTATCATAATGTTCTATTATGTGTACCGACCTATAATAAAAAGTATTTTAAGATGTTGCTAATATTTTGATCACGTTACCAGACGTCATACTTAACAACAAGTATTTTTGTCGTCCGATCCATAGAAGGCAATTTCATTTGAAAAATACTTATTAATAGTTTCTTCTTTAATAGATATTTTTAATAATTTTGATAAGTATATTTTTAATCGACCAATAGACAAATTTTAAATAACTAATTTCTTTATTCCATATTTTTTATAATATTTTTAATATATATCTTTCAATATTTTTCAACATCGTTTTACCTACACACTATCCGTAAAGCAAGTTAGAAATGGCAGTGAATTACGTAGGTAAACATTAATTTCATTAATTTCCAAATAGATTACCAATCGAGAAGATAACTTTCAATACCGTACCACATACGGCGTGTCGATCAGTGAAGAATCGTTATTCTATTCGTGTCAAGATCGGGAAAGTTTAGAACGTTTTATCGTGACTAGAAATCGCTTAGCGACTAGGTCGGTCCAGTCACCAACGTGCAACAAGAAGGAGCCTCAGTGTGGCCTACTGAGTTCAATCGAGCTCGTCAAAATCGAGGACCTGGAAGGTAGAGCGCGGGAGGGGGGGCTCGGGCGTGGGCGGCGCGAGCACGACGGCGGGCGGCGGCCGCGCGGCCGCGGGCTAGTCGTCCACCAGCTCCCACACCATCAGCGCCGCGTCCGCGCCGCCCGCCGACACCACGCAGCGGTCGTTGAACAGGAACCGGGCCGCGTACACGCTGCCGCTGTACACCTTCATCTCGTTGTACTCCGCTTTAGGACTGGCGCAGGGGTATCTGTGGGTTAAGGAGTGCTGTGAGAGAAACCTTAATGAAGGTCAAGTGAACGGCCCTAGTTATAGCAGGGAAGCAATTTTTGAAGCTCATCGACGGAAAATTACTAACTTTAAAATCAACTTGTGCTGCGATTTAATCTACGGGTGAACCCACCTTTTGGATTTGATATCATATCATAACGCCTTAATCATATCAAATCCAAAAGATGGATCCGCTCGTAGATTAAATCGCTGCATAAATGGTTTGAAAGTTAGTAATTTTCCGTCGGTTAACTTAAATTATCAACCAGTATATAACAGTACAGTATTTCATCTTCAATCAGAGGTATACGACTTGCATGTGTGCGTGTCTCAACCATACGCAACGTGTGCCACCACAATCAAATAAACAGTAGGGACCAAACTCTTAGCCGGTGCTACGCCGTTTCCGCGTTTGGTAGCGTGAGTATTTTATTGCCGCATGGCCATTCAAGTATAGCGTTGACAATTTTAATTCTCCCTCCCATTACCAGCATATGTATTGCTGATGTAATCACCGTCCCCATGTCATCAAAAATAAGCAAAGCAAAGACCCCCATCCCTCTTTACTGCTTACGTAATAATTGAATATGGAAGCTGCGAAAGGATTACAATTGGGGCAACATTTCAACTGAGTGAACTAATGAACAGTTACCTGAATAAACGTAGATATCCATCAGAATCTCCGCTGATCAACAGATCGTGCGCAGCTGACCGACTCGCAGTAGAAATCAACGAAGTCATCGGGTAGAATCGGTTATTCCACATTCCTTTAACAGATTCGAAAATAAACCACATACCTATACATTTTTAAACTAATTGATATACATAGAAATAAATACGACTACTTAATTCTGATTTATTGGGTACCAAGCAAGGATTAAATATTTTACCTGAGACTAGGAATCCAACCGTAGAATTGAACGTGGACCATTTCACGTCCTTCATGGCTACGGGACTCTTTTCTGGTGACAACGATTTGATGTCCCCTGTAAAGAAATGCTTAGTAAGAGCCGAGTTATCTTCAGCTTTGTGGACTCAGGCAAGGTTGCTTGCTAAGTTTGAGTAAATGCTGTTATACATATAAACTTAAACCATTAAGAGATAGACTTGATAACACAAGTCAAAATCAAAATTCAAAGTTCGGTGGCACAGTGTCAATTCTAGTCGTAGAGTAAGAAAGGTTTTGTTTACGAGTTAATAATAGGCTTCGGTGTGGAGACCTTTTGTGATTTAAGGCAAATCTCCAAACGGGCATCTTCAAAGATTTTAGCTCTAGCTAGATCGAAGGCATAAAACTCACAGAAAGCCAGATCGTAGTCAGCTGTTACAGTCTGCAGGTAGTTCCCATCCAGGCTCCAGTCCAGCTGTGCCAGCGGCTGCGCGCCGCGGATCTTATTGGACTTCTTGTAGGAGAAGCCATCGCGTGACACGCGGAACAGGTAGATGCTGCCGTTTTGGGACCCAATGGCTAAGAGGTCTCCCGCTGTAGGAATTGGAACAGATGCCGTTTACGAGATGTTACAACCTGACAAGTTCGAGGCAAGCAGGTAGGCAGTGAACGGGACGAAGGTACTCATAACCGCTATAGTGCTGTGCATTTGTCGCGTTAAAGGGGTGGTGTTTCGGGTATTGGAAATGATCACCATCATATTTCTATGCAGAAATACTGTTGGATTTTGCTGATACAAACGTAGGTAGATGTATTGACGGATAACTCACTGTCTTGGGTAATCAAGGGATCTAATGCGGAAATACCCCACCCTGCAGTTCAAGTGGAATATGTTTATATCCTTAGATACCTACATGGAGTTACTACAATCGGAAGCATTACAGCGACGCGACCGTCCCGTGGAGAGACAGACGTGGGGGGGCGAGGTACACAGAGTGAAGTCTGACACCAATTGTTGTTAAAGATGGCGGAATACCTGAGTTGTACATGAGGCAGCTGAGTGGCGAGCCGCAGACGCGCAGCGTGGCGACATGCGCACCGGCATCGGCGTTGAGCACCACGAGGTGCCCCTCCGTGCTGCCCGCCGCCAGCGCGCCGCCGCCCGGGTGCCACGCCAGCGACACGCACTCATACCCCACCTGAAAACAAGATATATTTAGATCAAAAACTACCTTGAATTTTTTTTCTTATTAAGTAGTCGATATATTAGTGTCTAGTTTATCGTAAGACGAACGTAGATAAAGCATTCGTACAGAACAAGAGACCTTAACAAGTTGTTAAAGTCGGTTAGACATGCATATTATCCACATGATGAGAGCGAATGTGAGAAAGGTACAAAACCGAGGGTCTTCTGAGAACCCTGCACAGTACACAGTTGTAGAGGATAATAAAGGTAATATGCGGTAGAGACCAGGAAAAAGGCTGCTGGCGCGCTATATACGAGTCCAGCAACCCCCTTTCCCCGGCCACGGCGTGTATAGAGTTATTTTCTCCAACAATTAAACAGTTCCGAAATTGACACTTCAACTTCCGTCCGTCCATCCGCAGCCTAGCTCAGAGACTCTTAGTACTAAAAAGCTGTAATTTGGCATGAATGTACATATTAGTCATGCCAACAAAGTCGTAAAATAAAATCTTGAAAAAAATTATTTTGAGTAGGTACCTTCTCTACACGTAACGTGGTCATGTATTTTTTTTCTCGTCTTTCATAGAGTGGGACGTCATTGGATAGGCCTTTAAAATATTGCGGGTTTGTGGAAACAAATTTTGCGATTAAGGGATTCGTTTATGAAATATTAAGCTTTATTTAAGCGCAAATTTTGCCCCCCCCTACAACAGAAACTACAAGTACTAAAAATCTGAAAATAATCTTCAACGAAAGCGCATATAACGAATTTAAAAGGAAAACTATTACGACTAAGTAGACATCATTGGTTCTCGAGATACAAGCGATTACAGTGTTTATATCTACTAAAATCATCTAAGATTTTCTATTTAAAGTCATGTGCCGGACTTTAAATAGAAAATTAGTTATTACTTGTTTTTTTTATGTTTTTAGTACTTAATAGCTTTGGAACACAGCACGGACCTACATGTTCTTGCCCAGTTTTCATTCTTGGACGGCTTAGTTTAAATCGAAATGCTTTTATGCCTATTTTGCCTACCTGTGTAGCAAACACCAGCTTGTGCCCCCTCCATAGAGCAATGTTTTTATCGTGACCTGCCGTCGCGAACATCTCGTCGTCAGGGTGTACAGCTAACCCCATCAGTTGCTTGTGATGACCGAATATAACCTGAAGGAAAAGTGGCTTGTCACATTACATATTTAAATGATAGGTAGATGTTGAGTTGTTTGTAATGATAAATTACCGAGTCACAGACTAAAATACGCTTAAAGATATTTAAGGTGACAATATAAAACGAGTCTTAATGATAGTGGAAATACCTAAATGCACACGATTGAAAACTAAAAGTGGAATGTGAACCATGCATTGACTGAGTTCTAAGGAACCAGAGAATATTAGTTGATAGATATTGTATCACGCCGGTGAAACTATTAGCGTGAAGGCGTTCCATCTCAGCCTCAGGGTTGTCCAAATGTCCATAGCCATCTAAATTCAGATAACGTGCGGGCGCCAAACAGAAGGAGTTTCGTACAGTGACTCACTATTACATGTCTCAGTCACTCGCGCACAGTGATTCTGCCGTCGTACTCGCACACCGATATTAACCACAGGCATCATGGATTTTAAACTTTTTCCCAATAGTAATGCGGCGCCCTACAGTAAAGGTCAATGTACGAAGTTCTTCGTCATTGACTTCCTATGGTTGTTTGTTCCCTTTATGCTATGAAAAAACCTTTTAACAATATCTTCGCTCAAGAAGATGTTGTCTGGCCTCACCTTGATCAGTCTTATTTGCACTTTATATACTTCTTACTTACTTTCTCGTAGCACTTTCTTTTAGCTTTTTACCTTCTTTTGTTTTACCTGATTGAAGCGCCTCTGCAGGGATCCTTCCATGATGTTGTTGCGAGTGGTTCCAACGTACAAGTTTCCATCGTTTCTTCCTGGTCTCTGAGGGTAGATACTTCGTACTCCACCAGCAGATTCTGGAAGCTGCATACGCATTTTCCATACACAAGTTTGAAAAAAGAACATGTTGAAAAATGGTGTCTAAAATGTCTCAATATCGCGGTAAGATCTACACGACCCTCATTAATTGCTAAATGGCGACCAAACTCCCTAATTGCTCGTCGTGGTCGTGGTAAGTCAAACATCCGACATAAGCCAGGCATACATAATTAAAACCATCTCACCTTTGTTTCTGTTATCCTCTTGTAGTTCTGCAAAGAATCCCATGCAGCAATTTTTCTATCCTTCTCTCCTCCCGATATGAGTGTGCCTTCTGACAGCATCACCAGAGAGCTTATTCCTTTTATATGCGCCTGAGGATCAAAAAAATTAATTGCGTTACATGAACCGTTTGGCCCCTAGAGGTTTGCTAGTCTTTCAGTGCCAGGAAAGCTTTGAAAGAAATGAAAAGACAATCAGGCATTGAAACCGATCGTCTACAAAATATGCAGAACATGTGTAAGCAATGATATGAGATGTATTATGAATTTCAGATAGTTGGAGATTGTGAAAAGGATACAGAGGATACCCCAAAATGTTATAGGGCACCTTTAAAATGGAAATGGATGGCTCTATATCCAGGTTTCAGGATAAAAGTTAAATTGACGTATCCATACGTTTTGGCAATGCTAAACTAAACTTAATATTCATTTGGGTCAATTTGTGAGAGATTGTCCCTGATATTTATTTAATCTAGATTTGTCTTTATGCTGCAAGTAGCCCTTTGAAGTGAAAACAAATAAAAAAAAACACTAAAGGATTTTTTTATTAGTAACATAAAGCAGACAGGCGAGTCTGTAAGTATTACCTCAAACTCCATCCTAACAAAGTAAGCCCCATCGCTGTCAACGCTGTACACAGTGATAAAGCCGTCACTGTCGGCTGTGACGACGTCGCCGTCCTGCTCGAACTGCAGCGCGGTCACGTGCGTGCGAGAAGGCTGAAAGAACATGTAACGTTAATCATGTCTAAGACTATGTAGCGCATTTCCATATGTTCTTTATTCTAAACAGTAGATTGGCTCGGCATTATGATTTCTGACCTTATTTTAGTGAGGCCAAATAATTAATAAAAAAAAAGAAAAAAAAGAAAGACATATACAGTTGTAGGTGATTATTGCGAAACGGTCCCAACTCTGCATGTGCTGTAATGGATGGGAAGCCAACGCTGGACTTCCGTTGGGATCGCAGGGATCCTGGGATAGCAGCAGCCCTATGGGTTATCCTGGGCTTCTTTCAGGGCTATCCTGTCATCATATTTATTGCAGACTTTTTGGTTATTACAAGACTTTCGTCGATCAAGTTCTCGATAATTTTCATGTTCTGTACACAGATACTGTGGCTTAAATCAGGCACTACCACATCATCGATGTAATTTTACGTATAGGTTTATTGACGCAACGCAATTTAAATGGTGGGGCGCACCTTCATAAGTTGAAAACACTATATCAGTATCCACATCAGGGGCAAACCATGACATAGTTAAGTCACCCAGTTCAGTTTACGGTTAGAGAACAAGACAGAGCCGTATAACTTCTCGTACTATAGGTCTGTCCCTAGGTGAAACTCACAGGTTTAATGATATCGGTGCGCTCGAAGAAGCCGTCTTTGCGGCGGTTCCAGAAGGCCAGGTGGCCCTTCCCATGCGTGATGAGCAGGTTGTCGTCCAGCGGATGGAAGGCAGCTCCGGTCAGCTCCTCTTGCAACGTCTGTGGGGAAGACAGGGCTGAGATTCTTCACGTTAAATCGATATTGCCCTTGACCTGTGTCCGTATTGTAAACGGTTTGATAACTCTTTGCTTGGCGGCAGGTTAATGGATAAGATGGTGGTAGCTATCCGGACTTGACAGTAATTGCGGCCGAGTTAAAACGATACTAAAACACGTCAATCGCAATATCGTTTTAACTCAGTAGAATAGAGAAGGCCCAGGTGCTCTAGCCAAGATGCAAACGCTACTAACGTTTTTCTATTCTATCACTCAAAATGTACGGGGGGGGGGGGGTATTCTCGTGCGTTACGATAAACCACGAGGTCTACACATCCCATACGTTTTGAGCTATAGAAAAGAAAAACGTTAGGAGCATTTGCATCTTGGCTAGGGCCCCGAGGCAATTTTAAAGTTTTTAAAAATATCTCAGGTATTATTAGAGTGTGAGTGTCGATGAAGACGCATTCTGCGAGCGTTAACGTTATTAAGGCGACGAAACGGGTGAAGCTACGTTTTTCCATACTAACTTTGTGCACGTTTTTTTGTAATTATATCATTACATAAATATATTTTTTTCGCGGATTTCTTTATTTTAGGTTAAATTTGTGCGTCAACTTAATTTTATAGTATTTTTGTTAAAAATAAAATACAATTACTTTTTAATCTATAGAATTTAGGTAGACGCACTAATTAGATAGATATTAAATATATCCGTGATGGTTACAATAGTATTATTTATTTCTCAATTTAAGTACTTATATCGTTATGCCTATAGAAGACTAGAGCTCAGTTTGGGACTAGGCCAATTTGGTTCTCTCTGATACGTTTCATTAAACGTATCAGAGAGAACCAGTTGCCTTTCAATATATTTAAGAAATTGTTATTTAATTATTTAATCGAACTCCGTCAATGAGTGTTTAAGCGAATGCAAATTGTAATATAACTTTAAAACGAAATATTTGTACGCCAGCCTTGGCGAAACAAGATACGATCTTAACTATTGTAACACCTTTTATATACGCTTGTTTTTATGCAAATAAACTATTCATTCATTCATTCATTCATTGATGGGTCCGCCCAAAAACTTCTACACAAAAACACAATACAATAAAATTTGGATACTACAGAAAATTACAAAATAAACAAAAAATAGCGTCATAATTAAGAACATGGTAAACAGCTGTGTTATCGCTACATAGCGATCTCTCCCAGACAACCTCAATAGAAGAGACAAAAAACGCAAACCTTCACCGTCTAGACTACACGTAGCTTGTTTATACAAACATAAAGAAAAATACTTAAGTAGTTTACCCTCAAGTAGGTACTGCCACGTACATAATTCATAGCAGTAAGCCCGTGACTTAAATCACTGAAAGTACAGTCGCGGACAAAGCGCGGCACGCTCGCGGCACGCTAGCGATAACGTTGCCTGACAAATACTAAAATTTATATTCTAATAGCGTAAAGAATTAAAACATCAACTTACTCATTAAGTATTTCTCTTGTAATTCTATTTAACCTTTTTAGCGCTATGTCAAATACAAAACCAGAGCGAATGTCAACTTTGCCTCATAGATGCTCAGGTACATAGGTACTCAGAAAAAAAAGTTTGTCTGCCAATGATGATTATGCCAAAAAACGTTACGCCAGATGAATGTAAACCACTCAGGTCTATTTTGCGCTATCAACCGTAAAGGAAATATCCATCAATGGCGTTGAAAAGGTTAAACAGTAACTTTTTTAACCCTAAAGCAGTCGTGTGCTGTCGTGACCACCACGCCAACCATAAAAGGGTTGGGGTGAAGGTGTATTTTGATCATGAATAAAGTCTATTATTTATTGTTTTTCTTTGTTTTTATTGGCTCAAACGTTACATCAATTCATATTTTGTTCTTTATAATAATTGATCAATGTTTCGACAGGTCAAAATGTGAAATTTTCAGGGTTAACGCAACAGTGCTACATTCTCAAATATGAAAGCGTTCAAAGGGTTAAACCTTATTTTTTTGATGTCACATGGGTTTAGTACTGACGCTGCCTACGAAGCTAGCGGTCCCGGGTTCAAATCCCGGTACGGGCAAATATTTGTATGATGAGCACGAGTATTTGTTCCTGAGTCTTGGATGTTTTCTATGTATTTAATTATATATATCCCTAAATAAGAATGTTTATCGTTGTCTGGTACCCATAGTACAGTCGACGTCATAAATATGTTTACACTTTAGTACCTTGTCCCGTTCATTCACTGAGACAATTTTATACATAATTATTTGTAATTGTCGCAGTGAATGAAAGTGACATGGTACTAAAGTGTAGGGTAATGTGTTCAACAATGAAACACTAAAAATTCAAAGTTTCATAAAACTTTTGTTTTTACAGATAGAAGCAATTTTTTTTTACTGGTTAATAGGAAATTTTATTGGGTACCAGATGGCATTTTTATTTTTTATGATTAATGTGTAACCAATAACCAAACAATTAAAAACCAAAAAGTTGAAAATGTTTTATTGTGTCCACACTGGTGTACACAATGAAACACCTTAGTTTCAACAATGAAACAAAATGGTAGTCTTGTCCGTCTCGTATTTTGTGTCCTAAATTTTGGTAAAAGGTGATTGAAAAAAATGCGTGAGTTCAATCAAAATAGTATTTATTATCTTTTACTATAATCAGTCTTGTGTTACTATGTATAGAAATAGGCAGAGATCACCTTACTTTAACTTAACGACTAATAAGTCTCAAAATTACAAAATTCACAAATATGTACCTACTAGCAATAGATTATCAATAATTGGTAATATTGCAATGATTAACGATTAATAAATTTTCTGGATTTTGATCCATTTATTTGTGGCGGGGGAAGAATCATTTTTATCTCATTCAGATCAACTTCTGAAAGGTCAGGTTCTAACGGCATGCAAAATTTCATATTGTCTTTGAATTTTAGTCTCATGAACGAAGCTCCGAATGTATGAGCATTAATGACCTCCGTGATCTGCGTGACATAATAGACCTTTAGTTTTTTTGAGTCCAGTAAAACAAGCACGTAATCACCTATTTTGGGGGAGTGAGCAAGTTTTTTGAAATTTTCAGTTACTAAAGGTAGCCCACCCTCATTTAATTCTTCATTCGATTCGCTCATATCAGAATCACCCTCTTCCGTGTAGACTACTCCGTCGTCTTCCTCACTACTTGTTTCTGGTTCAATCTTTGCTTTTTTAGGTTTTTTTTTTCCATTGGATGTTGTTTAATTTGGCCATTTGATATGCAATACTGCGCACATCTCTAGAGCTTAATCCGTAAAATTTTAATGCACATTCTGTGATATATTCTTTAAGTACAGTTTCTTGTTCGGCTGTAAACGTTCTATTAACCTCATAGTTGGGAGTAAATATTTGATCTGATAACAATGCGTCATCCATCCGAAACAGCGTTGGATAATGTACATTGCACTCTTTTGCAGCTTTTCGCAAGCTCTGTCCTTGTCTGTGCATCAAAATAGCTTGAAGCATATTTTCCCTCGAATGATCGCCTTTCTTTCTTTTTAAAGCTTTAGCACGCCCATCTAAAAAAAAAACCAAATATTTTTAGCCACAAAAATATTAAAATTGCGCGGTAAATAGGTGTATGTACTTGGTAGTGTTATTTGGTACACAATGAAACAAGATAGTGCACAATGAAACAGTGTTTCATTGTGTCCACTGTGCAACTGTTCCATTGTTGACTACCTATGGTTTATTGGACTAACCTCAAAATTTTCCTCGTTAAATAAAAACACTTTAATATGTGATCTAATCCACGTTAATCTACGAAATATGTTTAAAGCTAATTAATCATAAAAAATATTAAAGTTCCAACCATTACTTAATGAAAAATCAATAAAAAATGCTAAAAATACTTACTTTTTCGTCGCAAAAACCAAAAATGCTCCACAGGCACGTCTTCTTCCACGTGGCGCCGCTGCGAACTGGGGAATGGCGGGGGGTTCTCGGAAGTCTCCTTACGCGATAATATGCACGAACTGGCAACGCGGCATTTTAGAAATATCCTAATGTTTCATTGTGTACCACTGTTTCATTGTTGGACACTTGACCCTAAACATATTTATGACTTCGACTGTACAAGCTTAGATCTTAGGTCTGGACTATGTCAATTTGTGTGACATTGTCCCGAGTTTTTTTTTTAAAGGCAAAGACGAGTGAAATAGAGGAATAGGAAAGACCAAGGCTTACTTATTTTAGGCAAATAAGACAGAACGTGTAGGAACAGGCCGTCTATTCTAAGACGTAAAGCTATATTTGACCTTGGCTTTTTTTTCTGTTTCGCCTACTGGTTGACTGGTAGAGAATGCCATTGGGCATTAAGTCCGCCATTTGAACTTTATTGTTTTGTGAAAATAAGTTTGAATAAATAATTAATAATAATAAATATTTCCTTCGACCTGTTATCGTATTCTCAACGGTTCGGTAGCTCTTATTTACTTGACAGTGATGGCGGCGCAGTTAAAAACAACAACAAAACACGTCAATAGCAATATTGTTTAACTTCGTAGAATAGAGGCCCTGGCAATAATTCCACCGAAAAAAGCATAGTTTAAAAATAAATAAAACGAACGTACGTAGAGGAGGATCTCATAAGTCAAGGCTAATTATTCAACATGAATTTTGTAACCGATCGATATCAATATCGCAAGGATTTGACCTATTTTTGCGTTGACAAAAATATGAAAGGGCACACACGTCACACGCAGTATCAGAGGGGAAAAAAATATGTTATACCAATAAATTAAAGTAATAGCGCCAATGTATCTAAATTGTAAACGACTGGAATTAGCTTTTTAATTACACATAATCACAGTTTTTATTCGTATACTTTAATTAGTTATGACCCGCTATGTTGCTCGTAGTCGTAGCGCTACGCTTGGCTTCGTAGCGCGCCGCGTAGCAGTGGGCGTGGCTAGGTTGTGGGTGTGTTGAACTCGGCGCTGGATGTACAATTTCCACGTAGTATATATTTTAGTAAAGAGTAACTTACAATTGTGTACCCTTTTTTACATTTACATGAAGTGATATCCCTTCAACCAATTTCAATTTTAAAAGTAAAGGTTTATTCTAATCTGAATCAATTACAAGTGAAAATAAAAATAAAAATGTCATAAGAGGATCAGGCCCTCATGTCATAACACAAGTACACCTTTAACGAATAGCCACTCGTAAAGTCCTGAGTCTAAATGAGTAAACATAGACCCTGGTAGACTCTTTACTCTTAACAATTTGTTGCTAGCAGTCTTTTGTTTAATTTAAACTGAAGCAAGGTTCAGGTGGAAACTTTAAATTTTCTAAGTCTGAAAACTGAAAATTACCCAAGGAAAATGTAAATTAAAGAAATCTACAATACATTTTTATGATTAGTATCTTACAAAGGGAAATATTTTATCATTCAATCTTTTAGCCAGTGTAAATTAAAATATTCATTTGAATCCTTATAAAAGGCGCTATCAGAGGGTTACGAAGAGGCAAACCATCAAGCAATCAACGCGAGGCGTTATCGGCCATCTTAATGCGTCCTGCGACCTAGAAACCGTTGACAACGTTTATACCCGCTACATTATACTACGGTTAGTAGCTTGATCACGAACATTTTAATCATTTGCCACGTTTTCAGATCACCTTACTATCCTCGTAGGACCTTATACAGTAACATTGTAAATGCAACCTTGTTGTTTTAAATATAGAGTGCATTTTATGTTCGGCATTATGTCCTAAGGAAAAAATATGGGGACTCGGCAGGCCATTGAAAAAATCGGGCATGAGCATGTCAGACCAATGCTCAGTGTAGGATTTCGTCCCCGTTATTAGAGGTGCAATTTTATTTTGGTAGCTGGACCTCCTTAGGCATGGGTAATAATAATTTTGAAATATTGCTACTTATGTCGATACTTTTTGTCTACTATAATGATTGTCGTAGACAAAAATTAAACGTGTTGATTTTCTTTATTTCGTGTACTGGCCTGCACCTAGAGACTTTAAATAAGCTAAATTGTAATTATGAACAATTGTGAAATAGCAACCATAGTGTTTTTGTTCTACTGATAACGGATTCTGCTTCTGATGACATTGATTATCATGGAATACAAAATATTATTTTTACATTTTTGTCTAAAAAAAATATATAAAACTAAGTGTAAAGAAAAACTAAGAGTACATTCAGCTACCAAATTGCACCTCCGATAACGGGGTCTACTATTAACATAAAAAAACCATCGCGAAAAAGAACAAGTATGAACGATTCATTTATTTAAAGTCATTTGGTGCTCTTACATGAGTTTTGGTAGGCACTTTACACTCAAGTGTCTCAAGAATCAATCAAGTCTACTTAGTCATGATATTTTTAATTTTACATTCGTTACTCGTACGTCTTTTATTTACGATATTTTCCAGCATTTTTTGTATTTGTCGTTTTGGCTGTAGCGAGTGGGAACATGTTATTCTAGTGAAAATGGCACATTTTAGACTTCAATATATCCTAAATGGTCCCCCAAATCTTATATTTGCTAATAACATTCACATAATGGTTTTATAATTGCTATCCAACAATATGCCACACGTTGTTGTAAAGTAAATAAAATATGTTATTTAATTATTGATCTTAATATGCAGTATAAATACTATGTGTACAAAATTCCAGCTTTTTAACTTTGATAGTTTATGACAATAAGTGAGTGTGACATACTGACTTACCGATAGACAGACAGATGGACATAAATGGAGAAATTGTAAAGGTTCCTGGTTTGACTTCGGGACCCTAAAACTTTTACCGTAGCATGAACCCGGAAAATGACTGTTTAATACAAAACATATAATATAAATAAATAAGTAATTAATTGAATATATCCGTTTATATTTTTAATGTGGCAAGGTTCTTGCAAGGGCTGGCATTCGATCTTTTTGATTAGCAAAATTCTCTTACTTTTTAAGATTCTGCTCCGTTTCGCGACCTCTATGTAAAGATCTCCAATGGTTTTTGTTGTACTCTGGTTGAGCTACTAGAGCTACTTTATGTTTTACGTAAAGGTTTTGAATATTAAAAGTTTAATGTTACTCAATTATTTTATGTAAAAACAAAATTGTAACTGGCAGTATTATGTGTAATCGCGTGACTTTAAGCGTGTTCGTCTTGCTCTAATGCTCGGTTTACATGTAGTCGTACATTCATGTGTTTACGACGAGCTGGCATGGTATTCGAGTTGAGGGTTAAATATAGTTAATTTTAAAAGTAATTTTATATGAACCTTTCGAGATATCAATCTTGTGTAAAAGTAAAAATCACAACGTAATATACAAATAATGATGTTGAAATTCTTACTATAATACCAATAATCACCTTACATGATCAATTCAGCCACATTGGATAAGAGACCGCAGTATTGAACATGTTGTTTGCAAAGAAGCAAACTCGTTTCATGAAAGAACTTTTTTATGTTAAGGAGAAGACACACAAGCACTCAGGCCACCTGATGGTAAGTGGAATCTGAGACCCATAAACATTTGAATTCTCAAGACTATAATCCTTAGACCTCAAATGCGTTGCCAACCCTGACGACTAAGATGGAATGGCTCTATGCTAGTAATTTCACCGGATGTCTTATCCCCACACTAGCACCACTCCCACTCCTACTTTACCATGTTTCTTATGGAAATCATGTTGTTTATGGTAATATCGGTAATACAACTTACCGCAACTTTTCCAAGAAGGTGTCCCCACTGCCATTGCCACACAGAGAGGATACTTTCGCGTCCAGCGTCCACTGCCAATACATAGCTGCCGCCATTCTGGTAAAAAAAAAATGGAGTCAAAGTTGCCCTTGGGGAATATTCGTCAATTTTTAAGCGATAATTTGTCTGAACCTTGTTTTGCTAAATGAGAGAAGGGGTGAACTCTGACTTAACGGTAGTAAAGTACTGCCCTCCTAAGACAATAAGCAGTATCTCCAATTCAATGGATTCAATCCTATACTGTTGGGAATAAGGTTGCATTTGCTACAGGAGTTGTCTAAGATACTGCCTTTTGTGTTAGCAGGACAGAGTACGTCTTTAACATGCCATTTTACGTAAAATGGTATGTTTCCTGCCTGTAAGGTCCCTTGCTGAACCTAAAGAGACAATGCGATATACGTACCAGCTGCGAGAAGGCGACAACAGACACTTCTCCCTCGAACTCAGCCATCCCGAACAAGTATAGCGTCTGAAGGACGTCGGTCCCCTTGATATAGTACCTTGCTGAACCTAAAGAGACAATGCGATATACGTACCAGCTGTGAGAAGGCGACAGCAGACACTCCTGCCTCGAACTCAGCCATCCCGAACACGTGTAGCGTCTGGAGGGTGTCGGTGCTCCAGATGCGGACGTGCGCCTGCGCCCGCCGCCCGCGCCCCGCGCGCTGCCCGCTGGCCACCAGCTCGCGGGACGGGTGAAGCTCCATGCTGGGTTAAAGGGGAATTTGACTTTTGATCTTATATATTAGGCCTTTTGACTTTGGGTAGTAAATATTCCAAGGCATCATTAGAGAATTCAGAGCTAGATTCAAGGCAACGTCTTTCTGCCTGATTGTAGACATTGCGTTACTCGGCGGATTTGATGAATAGGTTTTAAATTCACTTTTTACGTAACGCGAATACGACAGATCGTTAACAGAATTGCGTGAACCCTAAAACCATAAACCCTAACCCAACTCCCTCTTGTTGACGAATAGAGTTTTCCAAGATTCCCCTATGGAATCCCTAATCGTCATTTGTTCTAATGCATTGTAAAGCCATTTTCACCTGAATACTTGTAAAACGTTTTGGTGATATTAAGAACGACCCCACGTTATAACAGATTCTGAGGTTCTGAAATTAGATTAAATTGGAGCTCAATGTATTTTAAGAATTAAAATATAAGAAGCACTTGTTTTACTCAGCGATAATAGTCTTATCCGAAGGAAGACAGTTGGCAGAACGTATCCTTATCTGCTAGTAACTGTAGATAAGTTCACTGACCACTGTATGTCCTCAGTGTGCCCCGTGTAGTGCCGCTGCGCCTCTTCGTCACGGTCGTACATGACGGCGACGGCCGCCACGTAGTACAGCAGCTCCCCAGTCGGCAGCACCCACAGGTTGCGCCGGCAGTCCGCGCCCCGGTACCCGTATCTACGAAGTTTGCTTGGTCAAATCCAGCTTGGGATGCCCGATGATGCACACAAAATTGCTGCGAGAAGCCTTAAACATTGTCGAACACGACAGTGCCCAGTGGATGTATACTTGCAAGTTACTGGCGGACAGAGCTGTCGGATATTTGCCGCGGAACATTTCTTGCAGGGGGAAAAACGGCGTAACAAAAAGCAAGCTGTGAAACTAACTGCTTTTGTAGAATAGGTTATTGGTTAAGGTAGGATTGTAGTATTAGGAATGCAAATGCCTATGGGTCACAAATCCCACTTACTTTCAGGTGGCTTTTGTGCTCGTTTCCCTTTTCTATGCTATAAAATAGGTATCGATATCGACCTTCAAACCCTTAAACGGCTTAAACCCTGCGGATTTGGGAACCAGTGCTCAGTGTAGGGTTCCGAAGCCGTTAAGTACTACAAACATAAAAATCAACAACTAATAACGAATTTTCTATTTAAAGTCATTTGGTGCCGTCTTAGATGATTTTAGTAGGTATAAACACTTTAATCGCCTGTATCTCAAGAACCAATAATGTCTACTTAGTATATGTTCTTTCATTTAAGTTTTTTTTCAGATTTTTAGCATTTCTTGTTTAAGCTGTAGAGGGGAGGAAGGACACTAGTTTGACTACGGAACCCAAATATTAGGGGAATTAAAGAAAAATCTATTGTTGAAATGGTATGTATTGATCAAAATTAAGAATTTTCGTCGATATAAATTTTAAGTAAAACCTAACCTAACATAGTAACGAAACTATGTATTTAATCTAAAGTGCCTGCATAACGTAGCTTTCGGACACAAAATTTTAAGGTATCTCTCGGTTGAGGTGTACCCGGGGCCTATAAGATAAGATAAATAAATAAATAAATATCAGGGGACAATCTCACACATATTGACCTAGTCCCAAACTAAGCTCTAGGCTTGTACTATGGGTACTAGACAACGATAAACATACTTATATAGAGAAATACATACTTAAATACATATAAAACATCCAAGACTCAGGAACAAATATTCTTGCTCATCACACAAATATCTGCCCTTACCGGGATTTGAACCCAGGACCGTTGGTTTCAGAGGCAGGGTCACTCCCAACTAGGCCAACGTGTCGTCAAAACACCCAAACTACTAAAATAAGAAGATACTTACACCCATTCCAGTGCGAGTTTCTTCTCCGGCGGTGTGTTATCCACGGGCGCGTGGTGGATCGGCGGGTAGAAGGTGCGCCGGAGTCCGCGGATGGTCACGCGGACTGGTTCCTCCTTCAGGACTTCCAGCAGGGTGTAGTCTACGGAAGTTAATGTTATATTTCGCATATGGCGGAGAGTCTATTACTTATCTTAGTACTGCAAAACAAAGCAAAATTTTACATTGTAATAAATAAAATATAGATATTAGGGGATAATATCACATAAATTGACCTAGTTCCAACCTAAGCTCTAGGCTTGTACTATATGTACTATATATAGGCAAAGAAAATCTTACGTATATAGACAAAATACACACTTAGATACATATTAGAGAATACCCGAGATACAAATTAGAAATGTTCGAGTGCTGAGAACTTTATTCGAGAGTTTCTTAACGACACAAAATCCTATGCCATTAAGAAGGGCTGATGTACCGTTTGTGGACACTGTAGTAATTGGCCACTACAACAAAAAATATAAATTAGATTTATATAAGTGATAAAGTTTCAAATTTCTATAAAAATATTATTTTAACAAAGACTTTTTATTTACAGTAGCCAAAAAAGGTATTAAGATGGTCAAAACCAGTACTTCTGCCCTACACTTATCCTTAAAAGTTATGGACTGACCTGAGTTTCGCACGATTTCGCCCTCGGGTGCGTACAGAACCCTCGGGCGACTTTTGCTGCGTGCCCGGCGCCCGCGCACCGACACCTCCTCAGCCGCAGGCGCAGCCGCCACGTTGCCTCGAGATCGGGATCTAGTGAAGGCAATAAAGTGTTTTTGGAATACAATTTAGAGTTACAAAGATCAAAATCTTTCTTTCTTTTTCTTTATTTCTTTCAAAAGTAATAATTAATCCTGTGTGCATGAGATACAAATATATATTTGATTTTAGCGGCCACAATGTGAACTCTACCATACAAAGACCAATTGTCAGATTGTGCCCCGTCAGTGCGACAGCTGGTCTGTGGCAGACTTTAAAGAATTCATTATTTCGAAAAAACAGCCATAAGGTTAGTAAGGTAAACGCAGCTATCAACGACCCATCGAAAATCTGCAGGTATTACCGACCCATTAGTGTGATTCTAAATTTTAACGTTTCTGCAACTGTTTGAGCCACAGGTAAAAGAAGAAATACACGCGTTTGTTTGTTGAGCATCGAATAAACTTACTTTAGTTTGCGTGGCAGTGCGAAAAGGAGATAAAATACATCAGTTTCTGTGCGGCCGGCGTGGACGCAGGTCTTGTCGTACTGGCCCTTGTTCCGGCAGGTAAGTACCCAATTTTTCTGCTTAAGACATTTAATGCACATAAACGATACCTACAATTATCGTGTAGTATTAAATGTATTCATTTACTTATAAATTCTCGAGTTTGTAATGCATTTTATTGATAAAACATCACTTTATATGATAAAACTTAACTGAAATAAATAACTGAAAATAGGGCGGTGATAGCTTCTTCAATTTTACTAGTTGCAGCCATTAACGACCCATGAGTCGGTAATGGCTGCCATGTAGACTTTCATTTTTATATCTTTTCTGTTGAAATTTGACAATTATCCAAGTATTTGTATAAACCATTTTAATAACAAACAATCAGCCTTTGTATAAACCAATTAGCGTTATACAATAATTTGTGTAGTTTTCTTTTTTTTGCGTTGTAAATTTATTGAAATTCATAACTCGATTTACTTTAGAGACAATAATTAACTAACCATAATTTAATAAAAAGTTGTTTTCGTATTTAAATGTTGTATTACTTTAATCAATCACGGTCTCTTTTACAGTCAGGAAACCACTGATTATAAATATTATGTACTTTTTATGAGTCGGTAAAACATTTTACTATTATACCTACATATTCTATTACCGACCCACATGGGTCGGTAATAGCAACGATGGGTAACTATTAGCGACCCTACACAAATTATTATACTTAAGTATTTCATGTTAAGTAATATTATTTATATTGGTGTACATTGGTGGTCTAAAAATTGACGATATAATTGAGAATCTAGATGCCTCATGCCTAGACCAATCTAAAACACCCCCGTGTATGTTCAGCGATTTTCATTGGTTTCTGAGTTATTTGAAACTTTTGGGATATTTCAACAAAAAACAGATTATTTAATTCTGCGATGGTATTCGATTGGTTTATAATAGTGTTTTTTTCTGAAAGTAGTCCAATAAGGGATCTTTTGTATTTTTATTAAAAGTATTTTTCACCATTTACAGATGTATCATTTTCTGACAGTCGTTAATAGCTGCAAAAAAAACGTTAATAGCTTCACAGCTGTTACTATGGGTCGGTAATAGAAACAATCGACTTACCCACTTTATTAATTATTTTTCACAAGAAAATGCTTTATTTTGAAGCATTTAACGTGGTAAATATAAACCCAATATTCTATATAACCATATAAAAATAATAAAAATACTGTGACGGCTACCAATATTCCTAATAAGTATGATCAATTTCAAAATTGCCTTAGGAGGGTCGTTAATAGCTGCATTTACCTTAAAGATTGCATGTTTTTTTTTACTTAATTGCAAGGATTCTATCAATATATTTAAGTATCCTTTACCTTCTCATTGGAGATTCTACTGGCAGCGGAACACTGACTCCAGGGCTCAAAGCCGGGGCGACCATCACCGTGCCGAGGTAGAACGTCTCCACGTCAGCAAATTCATTGCGGAGCTGAGAGAAGCTCCTCACCTTCGCAAAAGAAAATATTCTATACGGTTCGAAGGACCATGTTAAAGCCACCGCTACGATTCCACGGTGCGAAGAAGCGCCGATACATCGCGGAGTGATAAACCATGACTTCACACTCGCAGTAGTTCACGGTAATTTCACAGTGAAGTTCGCGGTCCCTTTGATTGAGAAACGATACGAGAAACATCGAAGAATATGTGAAACGGCTTTACACTTAAGGTTCACGCCGTTCGCAACTTATAATTATTAACCCTTTTGAAACTCTGCGAATGTATATTTTGTTTGATGTATATTAACAGTCCTCAGTTACCTAACTAGAATATTGAATCATGATCGATTATTATGCATTGTCTGCGCCGAAGAAGTGGAGAGCCTAAATAACGGGTCACTATTCAGTAAAAATAACTCCTTATTTTTACTTTACTTCAGTAAGTTTGGCTCTAAAACGTTAAATATGGAGATTTGAATACAATTACCTCTTGTCCTGTGATTGTGTACATTCTTTTGGCGCCGCTCATTTTCAGTACTTGCCCCAAATCCTCAAGGACTTCTTCAAAGGGTTGAGTTGTCCGCAAATTCAATAAAACACGGCACTAGAACAAAACAAAACAAATTAAACAGAAAATAAATTGAGATACCGCTGACTAAATACGATTGGATGAAAACGATCTAACTTACTGAAGGATTGTAAAAAGTTTTGTACCCGTTTATATGAAAGCCAGCCAGTTTATATTAAAACTTCTTCAAATGCCAGATCATATTAGAAACCTACTTATTTAACGAATTTATTTCAATTATTATAGGACCAAACTCACGACAGGAGTTGACGTACATATTGATCACGATATGCAATATCCTAAGCATACAATTAAAATTAATTATAAATATCTTCCCCGTCTTAGGCTTACCCGTTGTACAATAATATACTTTGCCTAGGCTTACCTACATAGCCTTGAATTTACACAACGTCTTAAAGTTACACATTACACGATAGACCCATCAGTCGTAATACCTACCCTTACACACGTGTATGGATTAACCTCGGGGACTTACTGCCGATTGAAATCCACGACCCCTAACCTGTTTTCTCCCAAGGTCTCTGCATAGCAAGCCGGTTATTAAAGCAACAAATCCGTGAAATAAATTCATATTTGCGGTGATTATAGCCCTCGGTTGATAATGAAAACAATGTAAGCGTCTCTAGTACGATTGCTACGGTTCAAGGTGTTTGTTAGAAATAATATGTTCGTTACTTTTTGCATAATAAAAAGTGACGATTTGTTATTCAGATTTGTTTAATTCCACTGAAAATGTTACCCAGGTTGTATTTATTCAAATAAACATCAAGTAAGTATTTCAATTTTACGACACATCGTTATTTCACGTCTAACCCTAACTGTATTTTAGAGCTATTCACGTTGTTAATGGCGCCGATATCTGAAACTGAACCAAGGCTTTTTCATTACCATTGACAGCTCTTGTTGTCAGCGGAACCACTCTATACAGGGTGAAGCCGACCATACTACAAACAGCGAGATTTTTGTAGGTGCCTATCTAACTGCAAGGAAATAAAGTTCAATTAACTTTGCTCTTAAATGCCATTTTCTATTTTAAAACAAACAAAAATGAACTTTATTTCACTAGAATTTATTATAATTTAATCTTCAAAGCTATAAATGACATTTAAGTGCAAAGTTAATTGAACTTAATTTCCTTGATGTTAGATTCAAATTCACACTTACAAAAATCACCGTGTTTGTAGTATGGTGGGCGTCACGTTACGTTACGCTTTTGGACTAATTGACAGCAGTACGCTTAGCAAAAGTTGAATTTTCTCGCTTGTCGCTCAGTGCGTCTCTATCGTTACAGGACTAGATAGAAAGGGAGATCCACTTGTGCTAGCCCTCCAGTTCAAGTCACCTAAGCTGTTTACACTTCTATTGTTAACGAGGGAGAAACTGTGGCTCCTGCTAGAAGGGAGATGGTCCTATAGGTGGCAGAAACCAGCTAGCTACTACAAATCACCTGTATAGAATGGTCCATGTTGTTGATGATGCGGATGACGCGGCCGCTGGCTGGCTTGCCACCGCCCGGTGGGGGCGCGTCGGACTCCGCCACGGACTGCTTGCGGGTGCCGGCGCGGGACCACCCGCTGCCGGCCGGCGCGGCGGTCGTTCCACCGTACCACATGCCGTTCTTCTTGCCGTAACTTGCTGCCTGGTAGAGAAAATGGCTGTTAATGGGTGTTGTTCTTTTTGGGAACTTGACTGTATTCTCTGCTTTAATCGTCCTCTGTAACTGACTTAGTGTGTGCGGGCCTGGTACTGAGGGAAAATTTAACAGCTAATTCTAGCAACTGTTGACGAAGAATGCGTTTTTTGTGTACAGAATACTCCAATGCTGCCTAGTACTCCGGCATGGGCAGCTTCCCGTCCGTAGTTTCATCGACAAGTGAAAAGATGTGCTTTGTAATTACAAAGCAAGCAAAGATTGCCGATGCAAGATAATTGATAGCTTTTTCATACATACATGTATGCGAGCAAATAATAATAGAACATACACAGACATCTTTTGTACCTACTAGTCCTTTACATAAAATCACGCCTGTTTCCCAGACCACTTCTTTCCACCTGCTACGATCCTGACAAATCTATTTCGCTTCTTCATCATTCATACTTGAGGCATAATTAACAGAAAATGTAAACAAGCATATTAATATTAATATTAATATTATCGCTGTATGGTCATCAAATATAATAATAGCATACAAGGTGCTAAAATGTGTAAATTCAATTAACACGCTCTAATGCCTTTGTTCAGATATTTGTAAACACCACTTGAATGTATGTATGTACGTGTATGTATGTTAACTCTTTTACACAAAAATATAGCAATTACAACATTAAATTAATTATATGACGATCTTATATGGTCCGATGATGATAATATATTACGATCGCGACTGTACTAGTATTTCAAACTTTATCAACACTTTGGTTTTACTATAAACCAAAACCTACCTACCTTTACCTTTGTTACATTGACACTCATTTCATCGCCACGGTGGCCTAGTTGGGAGTGACCCTGCCTCCGAAGCCAACGGTCCTGGGTTCAAATCCCGGTAAGGGCAGATATTTGTGTGATGAGCGCGAATATTTGTTCCTGAGTCTTGGATGTTTTCTATGTATTTAAGTATTTATTTCTCTTAAAGTATGTTTATCGTTGTCTAGTACCCATAGTACAAGCCTAGAGCTTAGTTTGGGACTAGGTCAATTTGTGTGAGATTGTCCCCTGATATTTATTTATTTATTTTATTTATCAACATATATGCTTACTATTGCTCGCGGGAGTTGAAAGTTACTGCTAGGCACAATGGCTTAAACTAACAAACCTGTGTGAAATTTAGAAGTTCTTTATAATAATCCAGGCATATAGATAATTTGGCTACAACTATCACATGTCTGTAACAAATGAATAAAAGACAGTTAAAGATGCAGTTAAATACAGATTGAATTAAAATTTGAGCTTCGAATGAAGCCTACAAAAAATCCTACATAAGTACGCCATCGCACACATAAGTACATAAGTACGCGTGGTAATCTTTTCAAATAAACTCAAAGAGTAAACACAAATCAGCAAAACAAATTACCTTACTCGTAACAAGTCCAAAATACTGTTAGGTACTGTGTATAGTTCCTCAAAATGCTATCACTGTAAGCACCATTTCCCACGTTGCCAATTTAGTTAAACTGCCTAATTCGTTGCATCGTTTCCGAGGGAGTGGGCGCCCCTGACCCGCTTCCCTGATGAATGCTCCGACAAACGAATAACGTGCATACAATGCAATTGCAATTTTATGTTCGAGGCTATGGAAGATAGGTGAGTTTAATAACAAGCAGTTGGTTCATGCAACTTTGCACGTTTACTAAGATAAAATGAATGAGTTGAGAACGAATGTAGACAAATATTTTTGTGATTTAAAAACAAGTACTAACTGTTACGCAGTTTGGCAGATGTATGTTAATTTTTTTTTTTTTTTTTTTTTAAGTAAATAAAGAAAAAAAAAAGTGGTTACAATGCATGGTGTCTAATGGCTGCAATCAGAGTCAGTTATTGACGACAAAGGCCGAGTCTTTTGATCAGTAGCTACCTGACGAACGGTTAAAATTCGAAAAAGAATCGTATTTGACACATTTCCTTAAGATTTAGCCATTAGTTACGATTGTTAATGAATTAGTTAGTCAATTACTGACCAAACAACAGGCCCCAAGTCATCTTTTAGTGATTTTTCATTCTCTTTGTCTCTACAATGTCTCTGAATACAGCGGTTTGTATACCTTTGATTTAAATGCACTGTTCTTCGTTCTGTTTTTTTAATGTTCAAAAAAGAGTATTTGTTTTGTTTTGTAAAAGAAGAAACTGACTGAGTGACTGACTCATTGACTAACTGACATATCAACGCACAGCCCAAACCGCCGGGCTAGAGATTCCAAATTTGGCACGTGTTCCTTATGATGTCTAGGTGTGCACTAAGAAAGGATTTTTAGAAATTCATCCCCTAAGGGTTCAAAATAGGGGGTGTAGCGGGAAACCAATTCTACGCGAACGAAGTCGCGGGCGTTTTGTGTATGTATATAATTGAAGAAACTGTCTGGCTGACTGATCAATCAATGCATAGCGAAAACCGCTGGACCTAGGGACTTGAAATTTAGATGGAATATTCCTTGGATATCCTAGGGGTGAACTAATAAAGGATGTTCGGAAATTCATCCCCTAAGGGTTAAAAAATAGGGGGAGTAACCTTGATTTAATTACATTGAATAGCAAAATCTTAAGTTAGGTAATAGAATGGAAAAATCATAAAAACCTTAGTGTTATTTGTTTTTTAAAATAGTATTGCCATAAAATGAATTACCTTGTTATTTAACAATACCTTAGTGTAGTAAAGAGATCAACGAACAGCGGGTTACCCGCGTAAATAATTTCGAAATTATAAATATTGTCGAAATAGTAAGTAATGTCGAAAATCGTTCGACATGCCGACATTATTTACGTAAGTAACCCATTGTTGATCTCTTTATGTCTAAGTCTCACGGAAGTTTAATATTTAAAATACACAAGGTACTCGTATACCTACTTCGTTAGACGTAAAAAAATATTTTTAGGTTAAATTTACATTTTGATTCTGTTGTATGTAAATGATTGTGTTTCGAACACGTCAGCTTCTACGGAGTGAATTTATTCAAGAAATTTCTAGGTTTACGAGGGAATTCCGCCGAGTTCCGACTGTTCCGAGTCAGATTTTTTCAGCTATTTCATGTGAATAGCAATGCATTAACCCAGTTCCCTTACTTACGCTAGACTGACGTAGAGTTTATTATGCTGTAAGATATGCAATATGCATGAAAATAAAGTTCTAATTAGGCATAAGTATCAAAATAAATTTATTTTCATGTTGTAGCATACATAAAAACCCCATGAATAACCCCGCCCTCTTGAAATATAATGTCGTTAGCGTTACGAATCACAATCAAAGACTTTAGAGAAAACCAACTGAAATCTGAAGTACCAAAGCCTACCAAAAATTAAAAAGTTATGAATCGCGTCTTAACAAACCATGACTGTAATCCTCAAATCCTCAGCGCTCTTCGCGTAATACCGAATCCTGATTCGCGATATTTTGCACAGCGGGCGCTTGGCACCCCGACGCCCGACCGACTGCCCGTGTAAACAAGTTCGTTTCGACAGCCAAATTATTCCAAAGTCCTTGGCCGGTGGTACTGACCGTCTACCAAGGACGCCTTATCGCCAAGTCTGTGCGTGCAATTACAATTAACCATTCAAAATGACCTCCCGATCCCCCCTCGCGTAAACGATACGCACGTGATTTAGGGGATTTTCAGGACCCATCCGAGGTCTGTGTGCTGGTTCATACCAGTCATTGCACGTGTAAGCGAGGTCGTCTTGAATTGCTGCATAGCAAGTAGACTGCGGCGTTTGAAATTAATATGGCGAAAATGTTGGATATTTTGTCGTTTACCGAATAATAGGGTATCAAACGGGAAGTGGTTAGATTTTGTAGTTAAGTACTTTAGTAGGTAACTTTTATTCCGAGCAGTTTGAGCTTGCGAAGCCGGCAATCAGCGGCATATTGCTGGACGTTTATTAGCAGCGATTAAAGCAAAACGCTTTGTGATTTAACCACGATTTTACAGTGGCTTTTACTATGTTTTCCTCTTATTACAGAGTTAAACGTTTAAGAAGTTACTTCGTCGTCATTCTATGTTTTAAGTAGCGCGTGCTTGTTTGAAACCTTTTAGGTTAAGGCTCTGGGGGTTACCATGACATGTCTAAGCAATTAAGTTTAGGATGAGTGTAAGGGACAGAGCCATAGCAGTTACACAGTCTCTTTCTCTCACCATTAACTGAATTGCTTAGCCATGTCATGGTAACTGGTAAAAAGCTCAAGTAGATGAATGACCAACAAAAACGGCATTTGTTTTCTACTAGCCGCATTCTTATTTATTTATTTTGCTAACATACCTATGGAAAAAATAATACTTCCTTAGTCTCGTGAAAAATTTTCGTCGGCCATTAACAACCACCCTGTAGGCCACACATTAGCCTATCTTGCTCGACGCAACGCCACTCCACACGCAGAACTTTTGAATATTTATAAGAAAAACATTGGGTTATGTAATTTACTGAATAAATTACTTGAATCCTTACACTACATAATTATTCAGGCGAGTATTATTTGACACGCTTTTGTATTTAACAAGTACGTGATTGTTAAATTTGCATATAGTTTTCGTGAGTATGAGTTATTATATTGCCCTAGAATTAACATTATTCCCTGATTTTGATTTTCAACATTAACTTGTATATGTGACTAAAGATCGGTATACAATGGTAACTCTAAAAGGGAGCGACGACACCGACGCGTAAAATACGGCGACGGACCGTAATTTACGAACCGTTAAGCTCCGGTGTGGTCGCTCCCTAAGGTCAACTTCTGTATTAGGCCGGAATAAATTGGGTGATCTGAGTCAATCCAGGTCAATCGAGTGCAATGCAAGGAAAGCTACGATTCTACGAGTCATTCGTATTTTGCACGTTCTGCGATAGTCTCCGCCTGCCCCACCACCCAGCGACAGGCAAAGGTCTTACTTTAGCTTAGCTTTTTAGAAAACTCAATATAACAGTAAAGAAAGCGCCACTGAACGCACGCGCGCCCCTGTTAAGCACGCAGCGTTTCTACAAGAACTCTGCGAGTGCGGCAGCACCACAAGAGCCAGTCTACTTTGACCCCTTTTACTTTACTCTAGACTTAGGACTGCTTACACAATGGAAGCACCAGTCTTTTGAGGTATCTAAGTGGTACGCAAGACAGCTGCTCCACGCAACAAACTGCACTAGACTTGTTTGCTAAAAACTTGTGATATAAAGGATACTCACTGAAGGCTTGGGAATGGAGACCGGCAGCGAGACGACGACAAAGGCGTCCTCATTGTTGTCCAGCATGTCATCCGCCGCTAGCCATTGGAGTCTGCTCGGGCCGTACACTTTGACCCCTTTTACTTTACTTTAGACTTAGGACTGTTTACACAATGGAAGGATCAGTCTAGGGACTGAAGAATTTGACTGTTACGTGTATTGATAGACAGAGACACACACACACACACACAAGCGCACGCGCTGGCATAGTAAGAGGATAGGTCTTTTATTTTATTTAAATTTTACTATCTTTGATCTCTCTGAAATGATCTCCTAATTGTAGCCATTTTTTATTTAATATATTGTTTTTTTTTATTTTTAACGCCATCGCCATACTCTCCTGGCCTCACTGAAAATCAGCGTCACTGAATGTAACAACATTCAGAGGCATAAAGCTGAGCGGAGACCATTTTGGCAAAAATTAAAAAAAAAATAGTTTAAGAAAAAATATGCGATTGTTAACTTTTTTTTTATGTGTCAAATAAATTATTTTTCATTTCATTTTTCATTTTCATTTTATTGCGTTCGAGGCAGCTAAGTAGTGCGCAAGGAAATACCACTAATAGGACAACTTCTCACAACGAAGCCATCTTATTGGTTAATTTGACAGCTGCTTCGCACAGTAAACCGCGCTGCACCAGACTTGTCTGCTAAAGACTTGTGATATAAAGGATACTCACAGGAGGCTCGGGTACCGAGACCGGCAGCGAGACGACGACGAAGGCGTCCTCGTCGCTGTCCAGCATGTAGTCCGCCGCCAGCCACCGGAATCTGCTCGGGCCCCACACTTTGATGCCCTTTTATTTAGTATGGACTTAGGACCGATTTATTTTATAACTGTAAGGATTGGACGGTTTATGAGTATAGATAAAGCCACTTCATGACCCCGGGTAGATTAAAAGTAAAAAACCGGCCAAGTGCATGTCGGACCACGCACAGTGAAGGGTTCCGTAGCTGGGATGAACGTTCATGGTTGAAATTCATTTTTATTTTTTTATTATTAAAATCTCAAAAACTACACAGCGTATCGTGTTCAAAACAATTTTGGTTGGAAGTATTTCGTATGTTCTACTACTGTATTTTTTATTAGAATGTTATATTTAACAGTTCAAAAGCTACCCACCCGGACAGAATTTTTACGACTTTAGAAGCGTATATCTCGCCAACTGTTCACTTACGTAAAAAAGTCACTTAAAAACCTAAATAGCTTAGCCACGTGGTACCCCTCCCTGTATTGTGATTTTGTGTGGATAAGGTTGAAACGACATCGATACAAAATAGTTGTTTTTTTATTTGTAATTATATTTACTCTAAAAGTAGACACTAGCAAATAATTAGTAAGTTGATTTAAGTACATAAAACGTACCAGGGAAAACTGAATGAAATGTAAGAATGACTTCGATGACCGTATCTGAAATGAATGGGCCTAACCTATATTCTATTTTGCCTTTCCCCTTGTTTTCTATCGTATTGTGAACATGATAGCATGCACAGTGAAATGAGGGTGAAGCCGTAGTCACCCTGATATCTAAATAAGTATTATGTAAGAAGAACCTAACTGACTAACTGACTGATATAGGGTAGACCGGGGACAAAAGTAACACGGGGCAATAGTAACATTGGCTATAATTCTACAACTAAACAGAAATACGGATGTGTGTGTATGTACGACAGTGACTCAAACCTGTCCCTACCTGCTCACCAGTCGGCCGCTCGACGCGACGCGAGACGGACGTGTCAGACGCACATTTCTGTTTTCAAGCGATCAACGTAAGTATTCACGAGTAATATTATCTCTTTTTCAATCAAATAACAAACAAAAATCCCCACTTTAGAGTAGTGCATCAAAACATAGCTAGTATCTTAACAAAACGACATCATTTGGAATTTGCAATTGTCGAACTATCCAAGGATAATAAAGAGCCTGATATCATTTGTCTTTCAGAGACCTTCATTAAGAGCGGAAATGAAGGAAATATTAAAGTCCAGAATTATAGACTCGCTACAAGCTTTTCGCGGAACAAAAACAGAGGAGGCGTCTGTATATTAGCTAAAGTAGGCACAATTTTTAAGGAACTAGAATGGATACAGAAGTCTGCTATAGAAAAAACATTTGAGTGTTGTGGCATAGAGATTCCTAAATATAGGGCCGTCATAGTATGTCTTTATAGAACTCCAGACTCTATGCCTTGTCTTTTCCTTGAAAAATTAGACACACTGCTAAATAAGTTGTGTAAAAAATTTAAAAAAGTAATTGTTTGCGGGGATTTTAATATTAATATACTAACTCCCAGCAATAATACAAATAAGCTAATAGATTTAACAAATAACTATAATATAACGATACATATACAAAAACCTACTAGAAATAATACCTGCATCGATAATATTCTAAGCAATGTCCGAGATGCTTCAGCTATTTTACTACCACTTGGTCTATCCGATCACGATACGGCTCAAATGTTAAGTTTTATGGTTAAAACCAAAGAAACTACACTTAAAAAATATTTTAAATTTAAGAGAGACTATAGCTCCGAGAACATAGAAAAGTTTCAAGAATGCTTGAGCAACTTATCGTTTTCGGAGATATATATAGAAAATAATCTTAATAATGCTTTTAAGCAGTTTCATAACTTGATCTCTCTTTTTTATAAGCTTTGTTTTCCAACAGTCCGTGTAAAAATAGACACATTGAGTTTCGGAACTCCGAAATGGATGACAAAGGGAGTAAGAATCAGCTGTAAAAGAAAAAGACTACTTCGATTCAACTTCTATAAGGACAAAAAAACGGAACATAAAAAGAATAATTATTACAACTACACAAGGCTATTAAAAAAGTGCATTGATAAAGCGCAAAGAATAATAAATAGTAAACACCTAATCAACAGTAAAAATAAGTGTCGAGCGTCATGGCAAATTATAAAAAGGGAAACAGAGGATATTAAACTACCCCAATATATAAACAAAATAAAAAAAAACAATAAACTTATAAGTGACCCGGAAGAAATAGCATCGCAATTTAATAGGTTTTATGCGGTGCTTGCAAGGTCGGACCAGACCAAAAGAAAGCAAGGGCTATCTCAACAAAAGGCATTGCAAAATAGCATCTTTTTAAAACCAGTTTCGGAAAATGAAATAGACAAAATCATTATGTCATTGAACGACACAAACGCTGTCGGATGGGATGAAATTAGTACCAAAGTCGTTAAAAAATGCAGAATGCAACTTATACCTATACTTACTTATCTAGTAAACTGGTCCTTAGAATGTGGATGCTTTCCAGAACTATTAAAACTATCTATTGTCAAGCCTCTATACAAAAAAAGCGATAAATTGTATATGGAAAATTATCGGCCAATAACATTAGTGTCAATATTATCCAAAATATTTGAGAAAAGTATGTACAATCGTTTAATGGAATATTTTGATAAATTTAACATTATTAATATAGAACAGAACGGATTTCAAAAAAACAAATCCACTTCATTGGCTGGTTTTAACCTTGTACACCATGTTGTTAGGAGCTTAGATGAAAAGAAACGTACTGCAGCGGTCTTTTTAGACATGACCAAGGCATTTGACTTCGTTGATCATTGCATTCTCCTAGTTAAATTAGAAAAATACGGAATTAGAGGACCCGCTTTGTCCTGGTTAAAATCTTATTTAGAAAAAAGGAGTCAATGCGTACAAATAACTGCATTAAATGAAAAAAATGAAGAGACTGTGTATAAATCAGATTATCTGCACAATGAATATGGCGTTCCACAGGGTAGCGTGCTTGGTCCTCTTTTATTTAATATTTACATAAATGAGTTACCAAATGTCATTCCATGTAAATCCGTTCTTTTTGCAGATGACATATCTTTAATAATTACTTCAGAAAAATACGACATTAATAATGAATTTGAAAATAAAATAAATAGAATAATAGAATTAGTTATTAAATGGCTAGAAGAGCATAATTTAAAAATAAATATCAATAAAACTAATTTCATACAGTTTAATATGAAACATGGAATGCATAATAATAAGATTAACGTACATTACAAACATGAAACAATTAATGAAGCGATTAATGTCACTTTTTTAGGATTTAAAATTGACAAGTACTTGAATTGGGAAACTCAAATTGAAAATGTATGTCGCAAGGTCAATAGGTTTGTCTATGTGATGAGTAGATTAAGACGCACTGCCACTTTGGCAGCCACACTAGCAGCCTATCATGGGTACATAGCTTCACAATTGAGGTACGGCCTTATATTATGGGGCAATTGTTCTACTTTTACCAGGGCGTTCATAGCCCAAAAAAAATGTATGAGAGCTATATGTGGTATAGCTCCATATCAGTCATGTAAGCCTCTATTCAAAAAGTTAGGTATATTACCATTACCGTGCTTATATATATTAGAAACCTGCATATTTGTGAAAAAGAATATGTATTTATTTAAAACTGCTAAAAATGTCTTCCCACGAAATACAAGAAATCCTCAGAGGTTAGCTCATGATCGCGCCCCAAGGACGTCGATGTACCAAAAGCACTGTTACGCGATGTGCATTAAATTATATAATAAATTGCCGATGGACATGCGACATCTACCCGTTAATCTATTCCGAAAGCGCATTTTATGTTTACTACATGACAAAATGTACTACGATATTCATACTTTTCTTGTTGATAAATTTTAAGTTTTAACATATACACCTATAAAATTAACCTAATGGAAAAAAATCAACTATGCATTATTTTGGAAAATATTATTTGTAATTACTTATGCCTACTAAAATATCTTATTTAAATTGTATAATTTAGATCTTTACATATTAATATTGCTACACCCTAAAAGGGTCCATGTGCAGCACTTTAATTATTCTATAAGACCAATATTGTAAATACCATGGATGCAATAAATAAATTATTATTATTATTATTATTATTATTATTATTTTTCTTTTTACTAACTTTTAAATAGCTTTAGTGTTAGACTGTTACTGATTGATGACTCGCTAGTAATCGACGTTTGAAATGTGTCACAGTGTGGGAATCTGTTAGGTATAGGAACCAAGATTTATGCAAATAATGTGATTTTGGGTCTTTGGGGACAATAGTAACGCAGCCGCCGGGGTCATTTGTAACGTTACATTTAACCCCGTGTTACAAATGACCCCAGAGAATAACATTTATTTTAAAACAATTTATATTTGTCTCAATGTACACTAACAAATTTATTTAGAGGATTTATTTAAAATATAAAGAAATTTGTCAAATCCATACTTTTTTTAACTTAAGTCATCTCTTGTTTTATCTACAGATGCCAAAAAAAAGAAAGCGAAAAACTAATAGAGGTACAAAAGATCTATTGCTCTACGAGCAAGCGTACGAAGAAATAATTAAAGGTTCATCTGTTAGAAAAGCTGCAATGATGTTCGATCTCTGCCACGTATCCCTGCTACGATACAAAACAAAAAAGATGGGGAATCCTCATGACAACCCAACAATGGAAGGCCATAGAAGAAGCCAAGGAACGAAAACGGAAGCAAATTGCTAAAAATGTGAAGAAAACTGTGAAAACATTAGCAGAAACCAAAGACAAAGGGAAAGGAAAAGCCATGAATAAGGGAAAAGGAAAGGGAAAAGGTAAAGGAAAAGGTAAGGGAAAAGGTAAGGAGAAGCAGAATGCTGAAGAAGAGAAAGAAGAATGGTTTTGTCTTGTTTGCGGAGAACCTTACAGTGAAAGCAGATCAAATGAAATGTGGGTTCAATGTGATAAATGTCATTTATGGGCTCATGAAGAATGTACTGAGCAGGAAGTGACATACAAAACGAATGTCAAAACTGTGAGTAGGTATTAAGAAGGTGGGGAAAAATAAGAAAAGGCCCTCATTTTCGTTGTTTTTGCGAACGGGGTTAGTTGTAACAGGGGGCAAAAGTAACTATATGGAAAACAATATTTTTGAATAATTTGTTAAGTTTATGACTTTCAGTACAAAATCATAATAAATAAGAGTGCTGTGAGTATCCTTCGGCTGTGTTAATTGATAATTAAACTATATGTTTGTTACAAGCTGAGATATTTAAGTAAGTGTTTTTTAAACTTAAGTGTTGATCTCTTTTAGTCTTAATGTGAATCTCGACACGTAAGACTGATGTAATTTGAAAGACTGATTAACCTAATGATACTAATAATAAAGATTTTTAGATTAATAAATTATTCTTCGTTTTATTGTCTTTGGAATTTTTGGTACAAATGACCCATGCTTTGGGTCAATTGTAACACAAGGATTCGATGAATAAAAACACGTTTTTCTAGCGTTCTGTTAATATTAAATTCAAATTATTTCCAAAAATATGTAGACCATTAGCCTAGAATATGGTGTGTATGTGCTGTTTTTATTCAGCAACTTTACTTTCCGAACAAGAAGCTGTTATTCAAAAAATGGTTCAATTGTCCCCGGTCTACCCTATCAACGTACAGCCCAAACCGCTGGGTCTAGACAATCCAAACTTGGCACGAAGGTTCCTAATGAGATCTAGAAGTGTAATACGAAAGGATTTTTAGAAATTCATCCCCTAACGAGCTAAATAGCGGGAAATAAATTATTTGCGAACGGAGTCGCAGGTGTGCTCTAGTAGATATTTAATATATGTAGCTACGAGTATACTCATATATAGGTTCCATTCGAGTACGAGGCAGATAACCAGACAATAATTTTCATAACGTCACGTCTTCATTCCGAGTGTGGTAGGTAGGCAGAGCTACAAGAATACCAACAACTCTAAAAAAACTGATTTCTTCTGTAACTACAATTTGCACATATTCCATTAGGAACTCGCCTCTGTAAACAATAAAAAAGTATTTGAAAGATTTACTCTAGATGTAGTGTATTGTATAGTGTTTTCAATCCACGCGGGCGCGTCCCGCCACTTAAACTCACGTAGCACTGATGCAACGATAGCAAAACAGCTCATGACGACTTTCGGCGTTATCTGCATTCGAAAGGTTAAAGCAGATATTTCACGCCTAAAGTGTATACGAAATAAGAAAATATATAAAAAATAATAATTAAATAGCCACAATTTGTGTGCAAAAAGAAACCGAACATTTTGAGTATACATACATAACGTCACGCCTTCATTCCCAGAGTGGGGTAGGCAGAGCTACAGAAATACCAATAACTCAAAGACTTCTTGATAATTCTGTAACCACATTTTGCACAAACAGGCTAAGATGTTTTACCAATATATTAGTGATAGGTAGCCCATCGCCTAAAAGTACTACAAGCCCTTATTCCCTTAGTCGCCTCTTACGACATCCATGGGAAGACATGGAGTGGCACTATTCTAACATAAAAAAGCCGTATTTACAAAAACATCGCAACCTGTCACCCTAACCTCAGTCTATTGTCTACTGTCACTGCTCTTAGATTACAGCACACCTGCGTCACCAGTATTAAATGTCACCAGCGTTCACAGCCTAGCCAAGTTCAAGTACCTTCTGCCGTCGCTACAACCTACTTAGCATACACCGGCGTGACGTACTTCCACTGTCCGACCAATGCATGCATTAGCATACTTACAGGGTGGATGCGATTTGAGTTTTGAAACGGGTTTTTGGTTCAAGGTATTGGGTAATAATGTAGTTGGGATATGGGGTTTTGGTGCTGTATAATGTATGTAATTTGGCAGAAATTTATAGATATTGTTTCATACGTAAGGTGATTTTTCGTGGGTTTCAAAGTATTTTAAAGGCAACTTTAAGTATTATTTGGTGAATTATACTATGGAATCAACGCATCAGAGGGTCCTTTAATTTTATGGTTCTATAGTCAAAACGGCACAAACGGAACCCTTATAGTTTGTCCGTCCGTCATTCCGTAACAGAAACTGAAAAAAAAATTGTTAAGCAAACACCAACGTGTACATATTTTTTCAGTTATTTAAAAATCACTAAGGTATTTAAGGTATTTAATTGATTAAGTGAATGGTTTCGAAAATTGTCGCTCCGAAAGTTGCATAAATTGTGCCCCCTTCTTTGCCTTTTAAACCGTATGGCCAAAAAGCATGAAAAAAACATGATGATCAATTTTTAACATGGTCAGATATATACCGTTCTTGAGTTATCGCTAAAAAACTGCGCTTCTCAACAAATAGACGTAAGTGACAACAAGATACGCTACTTTACTGGTACACTTTTTTGTATTCTACCGTATTTCACACGAATTTGTACAGTAAAAAAAATACTCTTGGTTTACATGTACGGGAGGGAACCGAAAATTTTAGATGACTTATTTATCCACTAAAGGTTTTTGTGTGTACAAAGATTTGTTAATTCGATAGTTTCTGAGAAAAAGTAAGACAGACGGACATAGCAACACTATAAAAGGCTTCCTAGTTTGACTTCAGAACCCTAAAAAGAAAGTAAAATTTGGTTTTTAAAATCAACCTAATTCAAAAAGGGTAGAAGAAACACCGGTCGTTAGCGTAGAAAACATATGTGTAGATAGGAAAATCAAGTTTCTAAGCCCTAAATAAAAGTCGTATGGACAATTAGTATATAAACCTGGTCTTACAGGTTTATTTTACCGATAAAGTGAGAAAAATACTGGCACGTTACTGCCCTACTTTACTCATAATAATTGTTAATTCTTGCGGCTTGCAACACTCATAACATTATGTGGCCGTGTTTTTGTTCAAGGAATAAGCTGTTTGCTAATTAAGCGCAAATGGGGCGCGGCATTACCGTCTGTCAGCGCAGACATGGAGGCGCCATGCAAAACTGCTGTTCGTTACAATACTGTATAGAGGATGTGGTGAATAATCAAACGACAGGCGACATCGTGTTTTGTTGGATAATAACTGTATTTGCTTATGGGTTTCTATTGACCTACAGTGCCCGGCCGATAAGAAGTAAATCCTGACAGCTGTCATCACAGTACAATTTATAACCTATTCTTGAGTTTGAGGTTATGATTTGTGACTGGGATGACAGGTGTCAGGATTTATTTATTAACAGCCGGACACTAGTGCATAACGAGTAAATGACATTAGGGTGTCTATAAAAATACCTAGCTGAGATTTACTGGGAAAAGGTAGCATACATCAAATATTCAAGTATTTTGTTAAAAAAACACATTAAGTAACCCTGTAGGTGCCATTTTTTTCAATGATAAGGAAAGAGCAGACGAGCTCTCAGGCCACTTGATGGTAAGTAGAATCTGAGACCCATAGACATTTGAATTCTTAAGATTATAGTCTTAAGACTGCAATTCTAAGACCTCAAATGTATTGCCAACCCTGAGGACTAATATGGTATGCCTCTATGCTAGTAATTTCACTGGTGCCATTTTTTGCATTATATCTTACCTTAAAAAGAAATAAAATTTAACAAAGGGTACCTATCAATTAAAAAACTTCTTCAACAAGATGAAAAGATATTAAAAATGTGAGTGAGAAAACAAAAGCTTTGTAAGGGAATTGGTACAATTAAATCCTAATGTGGAGTTTCTCAAGACGAAATTGTCCTTTTAAATTATACGATACTAGCTTTGACTCCGCGACTGCGTCCACGTAGATGTAACTTTATGCCAAATCCAGAGGGAACTCTGCAAGCTTTCGTAAATGAGTAAAAAAAATACAAATCTCTGATATTAGTAAGGACAAAACTAAAGTAAGCTGATATTTATAAATTGGACAAAGATATTTTCTGAAGCAAAGTTTTTACCTTATCAGCAACAACTATTTGTTTTCGTAGATATACTCGTACGTAGATTCGTTTCGACTCTGAAACTTCCTTTGATCCAAATGATTTTCCAGTTGCATTTAAGACCTTATTTCAACCCGTTCTTGTGAATTGAAATAATACAAAATGGGGGTTTACCGACATAACTAACTATAATGATTGTCGTAGGCGCTCTACGAACAGCTACGAGTGCTACTGAGCTTAAGCTTAGGGATACAAAATTAAATAAAGATTTTTTGCTTTGCTATAGTTTTCTTTATGAATTCTTTATTTTTATAAATTATGATTAGGGTACCTATATAAGAAGCTAATAAATTTCTTCAAGTTAAAAAGCACAATTCCTGCATTAGCGTAATTATACCTAATAGAAATTGTATGCTAATCTGCCGTGACCGCTATTTCAATTTAAATTACCCGCATTTGAGCGTGAACATGAAGGGATTTACCATAACTCCGTCAAATTACAAAACACTGATACGAGCACTATCGTCGACAACGAACACGTCGTTGATGTCAGACACCAAAACGGGTACTAGACCCCACTATTGCAACAAACAGCTGGCTAATTTGCAGCCCTAGCAAAACAATACCGTCCGGCGGCATCGCGGTCGCCAGTGACACCGCACTGATAAGCTATTAAAGCTTCTATTGCGAACCACTAAGGCGTATAGTTAATTTGTGGAGCTATCCGTTTAGGTCGGTTGGATGTGGCAGACTACTCGAAATTTAATACGGCGGTGGAAAGGCATGGTGGGGGGACAAGGTCACTCTCATTCCACGCAACCAAGTAACTAAACGGTGTTATAGTGTAGGGTAAAGCCGATACACATCGCAGACGTGGTCGGGACGCAATTAGGACCTTAAGAGGCCGTCACGATTAGTCAAACACACGCCACCTAATTTGGGACTACGCATTATGTTGAATACGGACCTTGAGCCCAATTCGAATCTGTGACGCAGTTTTAGTTAATGAAATTTCTGGTTTGTGGCCAGCTTTACTGTAAATAGTTGTGTAAGTGCGTCGTTACGGCTTTATTGCCGGGTAATTGCTTTTAATATGCTAAATGGTTGTGTTTGTGGAATAAGAGCGCAACTGATCTGGATCTGACCTACATTTGAGGGAATGTAAGATTCTTTTTTTTATGCTAAGGAGAAGGCACACGAGCACTCAGGCCACCTGATGGTAAATAAAATCTGAGATCCATAGACATTTGAATTCTCAAGACTATAAAATCCTAAGACCTCAAATGCGTTGCCAACCCTGAAGATCAAGATGGAATGGCTTTATGCCACTGGTGCTTTCTCTTGTGGCCGGTGGTTAATGGATAAGATGGTGGTAGCGATTCAAACGGACCCTGCACAGGGTGCAGTAACTAACCCTTTTGTGGTTTGTACCCTTTACCAGTATTTGGACTCATACATACATATTTATCTAATAATGACATGTCACTACGACCATGGGCCCGTTTATCAAACTTGTATTACAATCGGAGATCTCGTTCCAACAATATGTATCAAAAAGAGACTTCCACTTTTATTTCAAGCTTTTAACAAACAGCGGCCCCAGGTAACGCAATCTTAGACTGTATTCGCGTGGCGTTTGATTTAGAAATATATAAGATAAATAGATATATACGATCCGAGAATTTTCTTACTGAATAGGTACCAGTACCTGTTATCTTGAGTTGCGATCAGGCAAGACTGTCTCTTTCGGATATGGTTTTATGTAACAGGATAATCCGTATTTATATGTATAATAGTGCAACTATTTTTTTTTTATATTGTCGAATTAACTGTAACTATTAAGTACCGTAAAACGGGGTGAAAAGGGACCAAGGGTGAATAGGGGCACAACCTAAAATGCAGCATAAGTTACTAATTATAAGAAAACAACTTACAATAGAACGTTACGTTATTTTCATTTAATACTTGTTCTTATTTATAACTAGCGACCCGCCCTCGCTTCGCTCCGGATTAAAGTATTATACATATAAACCTTCCTCTTCAAACACTCTATCTATTAAAAAAAACCGCATCAAAATCCGTTGCGTACTTTTAAAGATTTAAGCATACATAGGGATATAGGGACAGAAAAAGCGACTTTGTTTTATACTATGTAGTGATAAGTTACGCCCTATTTTAGGTTATGTCTCTATTCACTCCTTAGTCCATGCTCACTCCGTTTGACGGTATATAAAATTGATTTATAAAACAAACCGCATTTAGTTTTGTTCATTCTCTAAAACCAAGTTTATGATTAATTGCATAAAAAAACTCGATTTTTTTGTTGTTATACAACGTGTTACAAAATAAACCGCAAAAAAAAGAAATTACGAAAGTAGTGTCAACCCTAGTATACTAGGGTTGACACTACTTTCGTAATTTCTAACCTAACCTACTTTCGTATACCTACCTAAGATACTGAACTGACGTTATTTAATAAGAGTTGACACTACTTTTGTAATCACTTTTTTACGGATTTTATTCTTTTTTTTGTAACACGTTGTATAGACTGATAGGAACCTGTGATATTACGAAAACGAATCGAATCGGTAGAATCTTTTGAAACACCACAAAAACACTTTTTCTTGATTTTTGATAGTAACTTTCTATCATTTTTAACGTCTCTAAAAAGTACATAACGCACATGCTACAGAAGCAATGTGCAAGTGGAAATACTCAAGATTTTCTCCTACGAAAGTTTCACAATGTGAGAGGTTCCTTGTCGGTGCAATACTCAGCTGCAGTGGAGTAAACAGTTCGTTACAATCGGCAATTTGTCGGTCCGACCTGCATGCCTAATTTCGAGAGCCGACGCTTCAATGCATTGTGCAAAAAAATGTTTATGCATTCCCTTCGAATACCGTTTTACTTAACGTACAGTGTGTTGTTTATACGTTTCATCGTAGTTCATTATACATAGAATTATCGTGGCAGTGCTGGAGAATAGGGTACTTGTACAGTCAAGGTTATAAAAATGTATACACTTTAGTACCTTGTCTATTTAACGTCATGTTTAAACTGCCATATGAAATTGTCACAGCGATTAAAGTGACAAGGTACTAAATTTATGACTTTATATTATCTATATTTAAAACGTGTCTGTTTTAAATATAGATAATATGTGTAAGTAACACTTCACTTCGTTTCACTTGAAATGAAAAATATACGACAAAATTTTAATCCACTTATAGAATTAGATTGACTTGAAATTTTGAACGTGCGATATCAATGACAATACAATATCGTACTATCAAGCTGGTGTAATGATGAAGACGGAAGGTGGCTACAGGACCTCGTCAGTATCTTATCTTATTGGTGGGGTCATTCGGTTCTATGGGATCTTTTGTGTTTGCCTTGACACAAAAAGAAAGATAGCGGAAAGCGGACAGTGTTTTGAAGAAGTTAGTTTTTTTTTTCATGCTAAGGAGAAGGCACACTAGCACTCAGGCCACCTAATGGGAAGTGGAATCTGAGACCCATAGACATTTTAATTCTCAAGACTATAATCCTAAGACCTCAAATGCGTCGCCAACCCTGAGGACTAAGATGGAATGCCTCTATGCTAGTAATTTCACCGGTTGTCTTATCCCCACACTGGAACACGACAACGCGAACACTGTTGCTTGGCGGGTGGTTAATGGATAATATGGTGGTAGCAATCCGGACAGACCCTGCACAGGGTCCTACCACCACTAAAATAGATCGATAAGTCGATTCTGGGTCGTTGGAGCCATTCACTCTGGTGAGGCACCACATTCACGCAGTATGTTTTGCATGGTTTTCACTTCATCGCCGCGTATTCTAGAATCTTTATGGTCATAAAGGACCATCTTTGCTATAACATTTTAACTCCGAAGTGACCAGTGAACACTCCGTTAAACCACCAGAGAGTTGTCTTCAACTGAGTTTCCAAAGTTTACTGGTCCTACTCTGGAATACGGCTAATAATAGATCCATCGAGTTAGAATTCGTTTAATTCCTTTTTTATTAGGGAGTTTATCATCAGTGTCAGAAGTAGGTACAGTTGGCAACAAAAATGCAATGTGCATTTTTTATTAACTCATCTTCTTAGCATTATAAAAAATCTTGCATGTCAATTTTGAATTAGTTCCCGTTACCAGACTGCGCTGAAATTTGTAATGCTTGTGAAAGCAATATAGCCGTGTCTAAAAGCTGTTCTGATGATGGAGTTGGAAGGTGGCAGCAGGATCTCCTCTGAAATTAACCTTGCCCAGGGTTAGACTTGTTATTTTAGAGAAATTTAACCATGACTGAGCAAAAATAAGAACAGTCGGCAGTAAAAGTTAAAGTCTAAGTCTCACCAAATATTTTTAATAGAAGCGTGTAAGAAACTTTTGTTTAGGTAGTTTGTGTGGGTTAAACAGTGGGTTGCGGCTTAAATTTGGTCGTTCCGAGTTTGTACTGGGTGTACTGGTCTTAAAAACAATGCACACTGTCCTTTTACATTATACTATATTTTACTACTAGCCCTAAAAAAGTTAAATATCTGTACCTGAAATGATATAGTATTTGTTTACTGTTCTTTATACATCTTTAGTAAATAAAGTATTAGATTACGGTAATTTAAAACATGACTCGACACAAAGGTTACCGTACCGCACCCACATCGTTTAAGACGCCGTTTAACTACGTTTAACTAGTATATGCATTATCTTAAGCTAATGTTACTTCTAGGTTTATTTATGTAAATAAATAAATAGTTATTCGTGCAAAGAGAGTGTTGTTTTTGAATCCCGAGCAAACAAAGGCTTCTAGAATTGAATCACGAGCGTAGCAAGTGATTCTAGGTTATAATCCCGAGTGCAGGGCCTCTATTCAGGTGCGTTAAAACGATATCGTGTTTGACACGTTTAAGAATCGTTTATGTCACAGTCGCCATTATTGTAAATGACATAAGAGTTATCAAAACGTTGACAATACGGAAACAGGTCAAAAACGATATCGTTATTACCTTGTAGAATTCCAGCCCTGCAAGGGATTCAAAAACACGAGACCCAAAAAACAACTTTGCTCTCTTGTTGCCCGAATAACTATTTATAATTAAAAATTGAAATTAATCGAAAATTGTATTAGAAACGAAGTGCATAGTAGCAATTATAATATAATCTAGTTGTCACTATATTCTATAGCATAATACTTTTCTTCAATAACAGATTTAGTTAGGTATTAGTAACACATTTAATCAAGAGTAGGCAATCGCGTGATAAGCCTTTATAAAGTAAACCCCAGCTTATAACCTCAGTATAAATAAATACAATAATACAACCGCCATCATCGTATTTACTATTTTTTGTATTCATTTGTTGTTCCCGATAAAGTTGATGACAATTTGCAGCCAAGATGGATGGTTTTCCGAAGGTCTAGTTTCTAGATTGTTCTAGATTTTTCATAAAATCCTTGGGCTTATCTGGTTATTTATTGCTTCCGCTATTTATCAGGTTTGACGTTTTAAAGGCGGCGGTGATGGAGTAGTTTGATAAATAAAGTATTTGCATTATTTATTTCACGGTTCTTTACCTACAATATTATAAGGAGGTCGAATTTAAATAGAACAATTCAATGAAATGAATATTTGTTTTTTTATTTATTTGAAATATCTATAGTTGTAATGTCTATTTGTGTCAATCTCAATTCGAAGTATGGATAAATCGAAAAGCGTAGAAAAAAAGTCAAACCTAAATAAAGGTTTCCTTTTATCTGTCTTTAAAAGATAAATAAGTTTCTAGATATATTTTTTGTATTATTTCTGTAATAACATCCTTATTCTTGTTAATAATTACATTACTTTGACATTTTTGCAGTTTTTCGCAACGCGTATGTAAAATATAAAATGAAGGATTTTTTATCCCTTTTATACTGCTACATACAGTTTATTTCACGATGCCATCATCAGACTCTATTGTGATATAGCTTTATGAAGTAACACTAAATTTTCATTAGAATACCGTATCATATGCCTAATTGAAACCCAAGCATATGCAATATTTAACCTAACTAAGCCAACACGTTGCAGTTAAATACAAGCTTGTAAAAATACCATACCTTGGTTAAATTATTTTTCCACTTTCAATATTTTATTGTTCTTTAGAAATATCAATACCACAGCCATATTACATTCGTTTACAGCCTTTATGGCAGTGTGAAGTCCGTTGCCTTGTCCGCAGTAAGTATTAAGTGCAAGGTGGTGCATTGCCCTCGGGTGTCGTTGCCAACTGCACCACACAAGTGTATACGTGTATAGTGTTCGCATGTTGCAGAATTGTTTTGTTAAGATATTGTGGCGTGGGATTTAGTCTGTAACCCCCATACTAATAAATGTTAAATAAGCTTGGGATAATGTCGAATTCAAATGTCGCAATGACAGATAAGGACAAAGCATGATATAACTATTTCGAGCTAATTCAACGTTAATTAGTAAGAGGGTAAGGATATAAGAAGTGATGGCTAGCTTAGATGGGCATTGAAGCAAAGTAAGCTGTCTTTATTGACGATAACTTTAAGATAGACGTAGAAAATGCCATGTATCATTTTACTCAATCAACACATGTTTGTTGCTTAATTACTTTCTTTAAGAATGCCTGAATATGTAATGGGTGCCTGGTTTATTGCTTGTAAAGCTTTGATGAAAGTATAAAATAAAAAAAAAACACATACATACGTAACGTCACGCCTTTATTCCCAGAGTGGGGTGGACAGAGCAACAGAATACCAACAATTCTACACTTGTTGATAATTCTGTAACCACATTTTGCATAGTCAGGCTAAGATGTCTACCAGTGTATTAGTGACAGGTTGCAAGCCCATCGCCTAACAGTACTAAATAAATAAAACAACATTATTTTATTTTGTGTTATTTAAATCAAATAATACTTTAACCCGGAGCGAAACGAGGGCGGGTGGCTAGTAAACATTAGAAAGAGACAAAATGAAGAAAAAGAGAGGCATATAATTGGGAATTACTTGATCAACAAGAGCAGGACAATTGTTATCGTCTAAGTAAATGTTATTTACAATGCGAATAAGTCTAGTTTATAGTAATATATAGTATGTTTAGAAATCATGTTAGTCTGAAACTAAAACAACAGACGACACCTAGTTGGGAGTGATCCTGCCTCCGAAGCCAGCGATCCTGGGTTCAAATCCCGGTAAGGGTAGATATTTGTGTGATGAGCGCGAATATTTCGTTGCTTTAATACAAAAGCGCCACAAATCAAAATGAGTCTTTGTTGCATTTAAATTCAGAACGCTATTTACTTAAAGTTTTAAATTCAATCGTATATGTTTTTGGTTGTGGCGCTTTTGTATTAAAGCAGCGATTTGTTGCTGTGTCTTGGATGTTTTCTATGTATTTAAGTATGTATTTCTCTATATAAGTAGGTATGTTTATCGTTGTCTAGTACCGATAGTTAAAGCCTAGAGCTTAGTTTGGGACTAGGTCAATTTGTATGAGATTGTTCCCTGATTTATTTAATGTAAGTAATCAAATAGTTTTAATAATGATCTAGGATAGCAAACGAATAGAATTAAAGTCCTACTAAGTCGCAAGCGATGTCACTGCAGTCCCTATTTCATTCAACACAAGTGCACTTCCGATGCACCGGTCTGTTTGCTTTGCTTGAACGAGATGTAATATCCTTGCTTGGTTTAAATCAACGTCCATTTTACCTAAAACAAGTAGCTCCTACTTATTATTTACAAACCTAAAAAGAGAGTTACTTTTGAATTACTGGTTATAACTATAAGGAGGTTATTAATATTCCCCAACTACGTCTAGACGTTATTTTGTAGGTTAATATTTAAAAATCAGCATTTGCATGTTAAAGAACTCAAATCTAGGACACGCTGTATATAAATGTGTGAATTTCGTATTCATAATTTTTAAATTATAGAATTATGCTAGCAGTCATGAGGTTTGCTGAAAATTAATTCAAATGGGGCGCGATTCTAGGTACAACCACATTGATATTGATAGGTTATCGTATTCCGTAACAGCTAGTTACAATGCTGACTACATGTCAGCAGGAGGCTCATCCTCCTTGGTAAAACCATATTGCTTTTGACATGCTATCGTATTGTCAAGTAAATAAGAGCTACTTTTTGCCTGTGTGGTTGCCGGGTTAGAATATCGCCACTCGATGTCTTCCCGTGAATGTCGTAAGAGGCGACTAAGGGAATACGGGCTTGTAGTACTGTTAGGCGATGGGCTTGCAACCTGTCACTAATAATACACGGGTAAACATTCGTAGCCTGATTGTGAAAAATGTGGTTACAGAATTACCAACAAGTATTTTTAGAGTTTTTATTTCTTTAGCTCTGCCTACCAGACTCTTGGGAATCAAGGCGTGATGTTGTGTTGTTGTGATAATACGGTTTTAACGACGGAGAATGGAACTCCTAACGTAAGAATTAATTAATGTAGTGAGTATTGTGGCTGTTATACATATATTTTTCATAACATAAATTGTACATTTTGAATTCTATTATGTGTCAATTAAAATTAGCCTTAAATTATCATCATATTATTATAATAAACCAGTCTTGTTCAATTATTCTTAAAAAATTAAAATTTCAATAATTCTTACGGCCGCGGCCGCACTAGAGAGTAAATCACGAGTCGCTCCTTAGTGGTGATTTATCATGATGTTAAAAAAGTTTATTTTAAAAAATGTAATGTTTTGGACAAGCTTTTGTTGCCCACTGCACCTTTTTTGCAAAGTAATTTTCTAAAAAATCTAATGAGTGCAAACACGGTGTCTACTTTAAGTGGGTTAAATTTAAGTAAGTGGGTGTATTATTGTAGTGACGCATTGGTTATGCTGTAATGTGATGTAAACGTTCCATCAATAAAAAAATAAGTCGCTATACTTAGCGAAGATCTTGTGACCTTCCGACTCCACCATCAGACCAGCTCAATGATGCCATATTATGTATTGTCATCGAAATTATAAAGGTATATTTACCCGATTTCAGCTCAAACCCGGGAAGTGGTTCAAACCTTCCTTGCAAGATTTGACCTGAACATATAGGTACGATCACGACGTAAATTAAAAAAAAAATCTGCTTGAAGTTGTCAATGCCCTTAGAGATGTCAAGTCATTTGTAACTTAGAGGAAACTCAACCTTATTGGTGTAGAATGTCTGACCTAAGGTGGGTCAAAAATTTAAGTCTTTGAAACAAGAAAACGCTTTTAAACAAGGAACGACTTGAATGAACTATAGAAATGTATCTTGGGCATTGATAGGCATAATCAACGTGACTTATCCTAATTCGTTTGTTGGACTGACTATCGAATGGCCTCTATGATCTCACCAGGGGCCCTAGGCAAGATACAAACGCTCCTAACGTTTTTCTTTTCTATCGCTGAAAATGTATGGGATGACAGTTGACCACGTGGTTTATCGAAACGCACGAGAATCTCATTCCGTACATTTCGAGTCAATAGAAAATAAACGTTAGAAGCGTTTGTATCATGGCTGGACCACTAACTGAGCGCGCTGGTTCAGTAGCAACCTATTCGTAAATTTTCTTGTATATTTAAGACTCTCAAAGCTAAGCTGAAATGACTACTGGACTAGCATATAGGCATCCCATCTTAGTCCTCAGGGTTAGCAACGCATTGCAGTCTTAGGATCGTAGTATTGTGTTTGCCTTCTTCATGCCTTTAAAAATAAGTAAGTCAAGGACACTCCTACTTGTCCTGCTATTCGCCAAACGAACCAAAATATTCAAATGGATACCGCTATTAATTTCCTGCCAACCTGCGTGCTCCCCAAATGAAATTAAGCACCCTAATTGCTTTAACAATTTCCACAATAGTATTTAGGTAATTTTCTTACAATTAGTTCTTATCGAGTATTAGGTAAAACAAAAATTTTGGTTATATGTAATCTACATGCAAATAGGGGGACGGTGCGTGCTTATCCAGTGGCCCACATCTGGGCAAGGCCTCGGCCTCGTCTCCACAGTGGTCCGGCACACGGTCGGAGTTTATTCAAGCAGATGGCCTTATGGTAATTCGGCGGTTGAAATGTTAATCTCGGGTTGAATTTAAAGGGTTCATATTTGAGAGATTTCCGATACGCATTGGAACCATAATTTCATTTTCTGCGATGTAAAATAAGGCTCAAGGCCTTAGTTCAACAGACGGTCTGACTGGTACAGAGGGATGCAGCTATTGGTTTGAAAGACAAAGTTATATTTGTCTCTCATTCAAACAGCCTGACTTACTGTAGATTTGTGGGAGCCTTTATACCTGTAATTATTTAATAATTGGGCGTTTTCCAAAAAAAGTCGAAAGACAAAATTATTATTTTTAAACTTTTTCTACTTCGTCACGAAAATTAACGTATCGAAATGTATTGCTAATTTTCGTGACGAAATGGAAAAAGTTAAATTTTCTTAATTTTGTTATTAACGATGTTACTTTTTTTGGGAAACGCCCAATTTCATAGTCATGAATTGATGGTGCAATTTTTGCCGATATTTTCGTTTTCGGCTGTTTCACAGCCCGGTTCGCTGACACAGAGCATATGCGTCGCACGTTGCTTTTATAAAAGTTTAAGTAATAACCGGTGTTGCAATTGTTTTTTTTTACTTTATTGAAGTTATAATACTCTGTAAAATGCATTTGATTATAATGGAAATACGCAAAATATATTGCGACATAACGAGGTTGAATTGAAACAAACTATAGCGCATCTTCACAATATACTTAGGTATAATAATAATAATAATAATAAATGCTTTATTCAGTTACTAAAAACTAGGTTACAATAATGGTAGATGCCTCTTTTTAAGTAAAAAGTATACCTACTTGTGTTAAGAGAACATCGCTCTTCCAAGTGCAGTTGGCTCAAAACATGACAAATAGTAGGTACTATTTTATACTATATTGTGCAATAATTTAGATTTATTTTTATTTTTTTTTAGATAAAATTACTTTAAAAACAAACTTTTTATGACTGTTGTGTGTGTGTGTGTGTATGTGTGTGTGTGTCCGTATATTAACAATACCTCTAGCGCTAGCGGTCCCGGGTTCGATTCCCGTTGTGGGCAAGCAATTTTGTGATCAGCGCAAGCATTATTTCTCATCATCATCAGGTATACCACTTCATACAATGAAAGTTGATGGTGTTTGTTTTACGGTAAAAGGTCGAGATTCTGTAGAGTTTGCTATGCCTTGACGGAACAATGGAGGCTTAAGTAAATCTTAAAAGACGTTCACAGAAGTAAATGTTTTCGCATTTTTATTCTTTCTTTTTCATTAATTATTTCAATCTTCCCCAAATAAATTAAAGTATCAAGACGGTATTTAAACTTTATAAACTAACATAGTAACTAATTTGTATTAATAGAGCACACTAATTGATAAATAAAGCTCCACACGATCTATTACTGAGATACCTTATCCTGTCAGTCAACATCCCGACTGTTTAGTTTACGTTTGTGGTGGCAATGGGCACCTTCTTTGTAGAAATGGTAAATCTTTTACTGCCTGAAATAAATTTACCGCCATCCGCCGTCGTTTCATATTCTATTCGCACATCAGGTCACGCAATAGTTTGGTCACTTCACTAACCTTGCTTAACCTAACCTCATTACATGAGTTCGACACACACATAAAATTGGTTAGTATTAAACATAGGAATCAAAAAACGTGAAAAATCGTGGGTGACTTTGACATGTGCCTACATTAGACTGGATAGTCAGACGAGATCTGCATCCTTATCATTACTTAAACGTTTTAAAATAATCGTCATTATGATTGCTGTTTTGCCATTAACTCAAACATTGCATTTTTTGATAAAGAAATATTAATACAAAACAGCGTCTTAGAAATCGAATGATTAAAATATCACTTGGACAATGTAAATAATAAACTCTGAAAAAAATATTTAGGCAAAAAAAAATTACCTTGAAAGTTTTGTATGAAGACACCACGTAAGACGCTCCATCTTCCAGTTCCTCCAGCCTGTATTTCCTGTCTCCGTCCATCCCGAAAATGAAGCGAGCACCTCTCGGGAGCTCCAGCCTCTCCGACAGTCGGTCCAGCAGCGCATCCATAGACGCAAGATCCCTACCCGGTTTGAAGCGGAACTCCACTCCTGGGTGGAAAGGGTCGCCATTTCTGTAGAAAGTAACTCGTCTAGCTTTCCAAAAGTTGAGGTTAGCGTAGCGTGAGGCGGGTTCAGCTCTGCTTGGGCGTGCTGTCGCTTCGGAGGCTTCTGAGATGTCGTCAGGGCGCTGGGGCGGGGAGGCCGGGCGCGAGGGGCGCCAGTCGCCCGGCTCGCGCTCGTCGTCCGACGGGGGCTGCGGGTCCGGCTCGGGCGCCGGAGGCGGCTCGGCGGCCGGCGCGGGCTCCGGCGCGGCCTGCGAACGAGAACGCAGCTGATGACGCGTCCGGCCGACCACTCGACGCGACATCCCTCGCGACCTCCCGCCCGTAGACTGGCCGCGCGCCCCGCTCACACTTCCAATCAACTAATAGAGACACTTGTCTATACACTAAGATGGCCCCTATGAATGAACCCACGTGTGTGAGTGATTGATGCACACGAGGTGCCGACGCGATTAAAGTGCTGCCCGGTAATTGCCACGTTGTACGGTGTTTACAAGCCGAAGGAGACGACGTGAATGGCTGTTTATGTTCTGCAATTTTTAAGACGTGACTACATTGTAAATGAGGCCTCATTTTGAATTTGTCGAATTTAGCTAGTCACCGATGGTTGGATAAGGTAGCGTGGCATGACTAAGTGAATCCAACCGCGTTTGACTTTAGTTTTATACTGCCTAAGTATTGTGATATGAATCATTGGGCGGCAGCCTAAGTATGACTGCACTGCGCTCATTATCGGGGGTAATTTAATATTTCTGAATTAGCCAATTAGGTATAAGTGGCGCAGAGTCATGGTAGAATTTTGAGGTTGGTACACGACAAATACAAAAAAAATGTTTTGGGTATTTTGCTCAAAATTCAAATTAAAGATATAAAAATGCTGTTACTAAGTTCTTCACAGCAAATAATTTCACGATATTGTAAATAGCTGACACCTAGTTATTTATCTCTATTTGACTCTCTATGTCTTAATAGAAATCGGTGCACTACGAATCAACCTTAATTAAACCAAGTCACCAATAATAGAAAAAGTGAGGGTATAGGCTGTTCGCATTGTAATTGGCATAATGTTCCACTTTTTACTTAAAAAACTGCTCCTTTAGGTATGTGGTGGTTGCCATTTAAAAATAGAAATATAGAAAATACTTGAAATCCTATCTGCCTTGCTAAGTATATTGAGAAATAATTAATTGTTCACAGATTGCTTTTAAGAGAGTGGTTAAACCTCTTTTAGAAGCCACCTTATTTATGAAAAGTTACAAATGTACCAGTACGTGTTAGTGATGCACTTCATTGTAAAATAAGTCTTAATAATAAAAAACGATGGATACCTACATAAAAAGACTTACCACAACAGCAGTAGCCATATTTTCCTCCGATGTCATCAAACTTTAACCCATAGACGCACAGATAACCACAAAAAAACAATAGAATCAACGCATTCCAAATTCGAATTGCAAATCCAAATTAAATTAAACGCGGGAAAACGAGTGACCGGCGAGACGACGATTTTATATGTAAGTCCTTGGAGGGTTTCCGGGCGGTTTTATACGAATTAATACACTGTTGACATACTTTCAGAGTCCAAATTAAATATATGCAAATAGTTGAATGAAAGGATGTTGGAGTCGTCCGGTTATGTTTTGTGAACGGAACCGAGTGAGGAGCGAAAGGACGCGGGGTGGCGGGCAGCGCTCCCGAGTGCGCCGCGGTGGCAAGGCTAGGTGAAACAACATTTTTATCGAGCTTATTGACCGAGTTCGCTACGTGAAAACGTGGGTAAAATGTACTATTATGTACTGTGCTGTTGTATGGGTTGAAAATATAGTAACATTGTATGCGGTCAAAACCGCAGTAATGGGGGTCATACATAACATGACATCACGCTGTCATTCCCAGGCAATGCTACAGAAATACCAACAACTCTAATAATAATTATTGGATGAATGAAATTTGCCTGTTGTTTGGTATCATTCAGTCATGCTAGTAAGAGTATATGAAGAAAGATCTTGTAAGTGAAAACCGAACTAAAAATCAATTATGCAAAAGGCACTGCCTCGGTATCAATAGATCACAGTTATCATGGGAAGAAGGATGGAAAGTGACCTAAAAAAGTTGATGTGCCTAGGCGGAACTAGGCAGCACTCTGCAGGTTTTGTGAAATTATAAAAAAAATAATTAAAAGGGAGCAATTTCTATGTTGTTCATACAATTAAGATTGTTAAGTATAGCTAGAAAAACATGGTCTGCCGCGCTCTGCCTGAGCAGTTTAGTCTGTCCTGGTTGGTCTATTGGTTTTAGGGGTCCTATTTGAAAATCTTTGGATGTCATCGAATAACAGCAATACAAGCGTGTGCCGTGCCCTAGATAACGTAATTGCCTAGAATTTGTTGTATCTGACCGATGTTTTTTGTTTAATAACGTCGTCAATGTATACAAAAAAGGGTGGTTTAAATTGTTTTGGACCGGCATCCTAGGGAATTACAATAAAGGTAGCCCAATGCCACAATTACACGTGCGTTGCATTCTTGTATTGGTAATTGATGACAAACTAAACTGTCAAGCCAGGCAGGTTTGCCGTAGCAAACCAAGATTTTCTAGCCATACTTATTTATCAAGCTTAATCGAATAACTAAAGTGCAATATTGGTTATTGCTCACGATCTGCCAGGCCGATCAACTTTCTTCCTTCAATCTTCAATCATCAATCTTCTTCCTTCTTGGCACTGCAACTTGATCATACTACCGATAAGGCCGTTTGGGTCTACTTCAAAAAATAACGTTTACTAAAACAACAAAGCCTGATGATATATTTTAACTCATCTCTTTAGTTTAATTAGATTCGTTTTATCAACTCCTAGCCAAGAAGCGGCAAATGTAAAAGAATGTATTTTATTGGAATAGTTTCAGGTGTATTGCTGCATTGAGGCACACCGGCCGTTCCCCGGTCAACTAGCATAGTTCGCGCGGCTATGTAGATGTAGGGTGAGGCATTTTTTCGACTTTCGCTCGCCCGGTGTTTGCCCTTTTTATTACAACCAATTGTGATTCTTTATGCTTGGAAAATGAAGGATAAGTGGGTCGTAAGTTTAAAAAACATGATTTTAGTGAATAACAAATGTAATAAGTACAGCGTACAGTTTCTAAGCTCAGTCTCTGAGAATATTACCAAAACATTAGTAATTCGTGACATCTAGTTTACCATAACATTAGGTTGATGCACTAATGAAACCGAAAATAGAAATATCTGTATACCTGTAACTAATATGTATACCTATTCATGTCAAATTACAGTTATCTAGTACTAAGAGTCTCTGAGCTAGGCTGCGGACGGACGGATCGACATGGCGAAACTATAAGGGTTCCTAGTTTGACTACGGAACCCTAAAAAAGGTTTTTTCTAACGGTTTCATTACCAACCTGCACAATGTTAGTATGACTAAACGTTGCACTACATATCTCCTTAGTTACAGGAATTCAGGGCTGCATTTCTACACAGTAAAAACGATATTGCCTTTGACATGTTTCCTTATTGTCAACGTATTCATAACTCTTATTTACTTGACGGTAATGGCGGCCGAGTTAAAAACGATATGGGTGATAAACTTAGGTAAAGGACCTGTCGTGTGTAGTTGTGTACAAAAATAATATGGAATTTACGTCAAAATTCAAACGTATAATATCGAACGGGTCTATACTGTTACTATTGGTAACTCATCATTTTATCGAATTTCGCTTCATCAAATGTACCTATCATTCATCCAATTTCATTTCATCGAGCGCTATTTTCTGCTGAAACCGTGTTTCCAGGCAAGATCAATTAGTATGTTAAATAGCATATTCGCAAAACACGATATTCGCGATACATCATATTCGCAAAACATGACATTCTCAATACACCATTATTAACAAGACATCAATTAGACAGTGTCGACCTGCTATAAAAATAACATACCCTAAACCTACCTACTTATTTTATTACCTATATTTGCAAATATCATGTTTATCGAATATCATGTTTTGCGAATATCGTGTTTTGCGAATATCGTGTTTTGCGAATAACATGTTTTACTAATATCTAATATCATGTTTAGCGAATATGATAATCTGCGAAGTATGGAAAATAGCGTTCGATTAAATTAATTTCGTTGAAATTAATAAAATAATACATTTGATGAAAGGTGTTTCGCGATAAAATACTACTGAACCCTAAAAAAGGACCTATTGTATGTACAATAGGTCATTTACTTAAGTTTTTCATCTACATATGCTAAAACACGCCAAAGGCAATATCGTTTTAACCCAGTAGAAAGCATAGGAAAGTTCCGTATTGACCGCGAGCATTGCAGAATGGGCGACGCGACGTAAATCCCTAAGGTAATCGCAGCCGTCGCAGGACGTTGAAATGTGGCCGAAGATAGAGCGGTGAATTTAGGCAGCCATTAAGATACGAGTATGTCACGGTCGAGCGTAAATGAGGAATATAATTTATTTACTTTTTAGTTTAGTTTGAACAATTAATATTAAAAAAAAATCGTCGAGTTAGGAACTTCTTTTTTTAAACACATAATCCGGGGAAGAGCATATCGGACTATGCTCAGTTCTGAAACCGTTACTACAGACACAAGAAATATTTAAAAAAAAACACAAGTATGCATGGAATAATTTTCTATTTAATGTAATTTGGTGCCGTCTTACATGATTCCTTTTTTCAAGTTTTTATTTTACGACCTTGTCGGCGTACTTTACATGTACGCCAAAACAGCTTTGGTAGTACTTAGACTCTTGGACCGACTCACGGTCAGACAGACAGATGGACATTGCGAAACTACCTATATTTACAATTTAAATATTTCTTTTATAGTTTCACTTTATAACTTGGCATGGCTCTTGTTTAAACGATAACGATATGGTATTATCAAAGTGGAATCGGTCATCGATTTATTTTAAAAATATCAAACTTTGACATTTCATTACGTATATACCACATGCAATAAACATGTCAACTAGTAATTTAAAGCATTAGTTACGAGTAGCCTTCTGGGTACTGCCTACTTTGCATCACTTATATGGTCATTTTGTAGCATTATGGGAGTAGGTATGCATACATTTCACGGCAGGAAAATTATAGTTAAATTTAACTTAATTTTAACTACTTACGACATTGTTGCGCAGACCTGACACTTTAGAAAACCTAGTTAATTTCTACCTACACGTTAGTATTGATAAAAAATGTTTTCAATTTTATAAAATAATGGCTTGAACTAATATAGTTCTTTTGCATGCGGTGAGTTCGATTACCGAAAGTGGGGCCCTAGCCAAGATGCAAACGCTCCAAACGTTTTTCTTTTCTATCGCTCAAAATGTATGGGATGACAGTCGACCACGTGGTTTATCGAAACGCACGAGAATGTCATCCCATATATTTTGAGCGATCGAAAAGAAAAACGTTAGGAGCGTTTGCATCTTGGCTAGGGCCCGTGATCTCCTGTTACCTATTCCCTATCCTTTACTCCTCTCTCATTCTCTGTCCTTATTCCTCTACTCATTATGTGAACTTGCGATTCCTCTAATATTCCTATTATCATAATATCACGGCACTGACGGATTATCTCGTTTAAAAATGTCACGTTTATCAATGCGCAATGTTATACCTATTACAAGCTAAAGGAAATATATAAAAGGACCAATCATTTTATTTTTGGTTTAATCTGTAATGTCCCCTCTTGGCAGAACCCTAGTTGAGTAATTATCAGATGTTCTGTTATCATTGTTTGTTTGCGTCTCTATCTGCCTTCTCTCTCACTAAGCATCGCACGGGTTCAACATCTATCTCTATTCTATTGAGAAAATCAATTTAGCCTTTGACGTATTACCGTATCGCCAACGTTTTGATAGCTCTTATTTTCTTGACAGTAATGGCGGCCGATTTATAAAGCAATCCCAAAACACGTCAAAAGCAATATGGGTTTTCCCTGTGACCCTGGGGCCCTAGCCAAGATGCAAACGCTAATAACGTTTCTCTTTTCTATAGCTGAAAATATATGACATTCTCGTGCGTTACGATAACTACATGGTCAACTGTCGTCCCATACATTTTGAGCGATACGCTGGCGTACAATGTCGCCTCCTGCCGCAACCACGTGATAAGTGATTATGGTATACATGATCATAATTGTTTTACTAAGGCTTTCATTCTACTTTGTTTTTCCCTCTATCACAATCGTATTAGTTACGATTGCGATTGCTTTACTGTCATGTTAATAAGAGTTATCATAGCATTAACAATAGAAGTATAATACGGGTAAAAACAATGTAAAATAAGGCCCTGTCGCATCTATATCTAACTAATCTCTTACTAAACACCTCACGGGTTCAACCGCATTACCATAACCGATCTGAGTATGACGCTCGCGTGAAATGTCGCCTCCTCGCGCAACCACTAGTTAAGTTTAAGTTGTACCTAATGCACGTTTATGGAAAGTGTGGATGGATGTGAGTAGCATATAAACCGAAGATTGTGCAGATCCTTGGGGAAAGAGCGCTGGTCTTTCAGATGAAATAATGATGATGTATAGGTGAAAAAAATAAGTAAACGACCTGGAAGGTTATTATGACCTAACTATGCAGTTCTGTTTACGCTCAGAGAAAATGACAGTGCTATATAACTGCCATAGCTCTGTCCTTACCCTAAAATGAACTGCAAAGCTAGCTCATAATTACCCCCCTGTTGTATGTACTTGTAACAAGTGTAAATAATATAGAAATATCAATTATTAAATGCAAATAAGACGTAACAGGATGCCTAAGACTTTTTTCACATACTTTAGCAACAACAAAAATACTTTTTTTTTATATGTAGAAGGCACACGAGCACTCAGGCCACCTGATGGTGAGTAGAATCTGAGACCCATAGATATTTGAATTCTCAAGACTATAATCCTTAAACCTCAAATGAGTTGCCAACCCTGAGGACTAAGATAGAATGCCTCTATGCTAGTAATTTCACCGGTTGTCATAAGACAACCCCAAACCCCAAACCCCCCCCCCCAAAACGGAACACAACAATGCGAACACTGTTGTTTGACGGATGGTTAACGGATAAGATGGTGGTAGCGACCCGGACGGACCCTGCACAGGGTCCTACCACCACATAAACTATTTAATAAATATGTCATTAGCAAACAAATTTCATTTCTTGTACATTGTCGCAATAATGTATTAAAATGAGAGGTGTTTTGAATTTAGTTTTTCAACCGCTGCGATGACGTACCAAAATGTATGTACAGTTATTTATGAGCTTGACTGTACTTAACCGTACCGTGAAACGGGGTGAATAGGGACTAAGGGTTGAATGAGGACAGAACAAAACGATATCGTGTTTGACACGTTTAAGAATCGTTTATGTCACAGTCGCTATTATTGTAAATGACATAAGAGTTATCAAAACGTTAACAATACGGAAACAGGTCAAAAACGATATCGTTATAACGCAGTTGAATAGAGGCCCAGTAACATATTCTCCATTTTAAGCTGTGTCCCTATTCACCCCTTAGTCCATATTCAACGCGTTTTACGGTACGTACTTTTGATTTGATTTTTATTTTTAACTCGATCGACATTACTGCCAAGTAAATTAGAGTTATGATGACTTTGAAAAAGCGATAAAATATCAAAAGCAATACGGTATTACCGACTAGAATAGAGCCACTGTAAACTATTTTGCTTAACGAGAAAACAAAGTTAATTACATATTAAGTAACTCGCTGAATAATAAAATAATTTAGCATAACCTAAGTAAACCAAGCAAATTCCATGATCCCGTTTAGCTAGACCTAAATCTAAACCTAGATCTAAATTTGCGACCTAAAGTTACTAACAACAATGACACAAGGTTTATAACACGTTCATTCTTACATTGTGTCGTTCGTAGACTCACTACGGTCTGCGCTACGGCGTAGATGCTCTACACATAACCAGCTACGCCTTATGAGCTGAGAAGTTTCGAGTCGAATTAAACATTACATTTTTGTATGATAAGCTTATGGCACACGAGCAATTAGGCCACCTGATCGTAAGTGGAATCCGAGACATTTGAATTCTCACGACTATAATCTTAATACTGCAATCCTAAGACCTCAATTGAGTTGCCAACCCAGAGGACTAACATGGAATGCCTCTATGCTAGTAATTTCACAGGTTGTTTTATTTCACACAACAATGCAAACACTGTTGCTTGGCGGTAGGGTAATGGATAAGATGGTGGTAGCGATCCAGATGAAATCTAAACAGGGTCCTACCACCACTAAAACACAACACAACTTTAATTAACTGCCTTATTCCCAGGGATTATTCTATTCGGTAACACATTACCGTATTTGTTTAACCCGGCCGCCATTATTGCCAAGTAAATAAGAGCTATCGTAACGTTAACAATACGTTGATATAAAAGAAATCGTTTTAACGAGTAGATCCCCAGTTGTACAAAACGTTTATTTAATCTAATGTCGCCTGCTGTCTCTTTCTTCCTTGGCGTATTAGAAAGTGACAGGTGTCCTGGGACATTAGAGCTCATTGAACCATTGCGCATCTGGGTGATAATGATTCACTACCTGTAGGTACGTGAGACCGTGTGGTTGCGGGGTTAGAATAGTGCCACTCCATGTCTTCCCGTGGATGTCGTAAGAGGCGACTAAGGGAATATAGGCTTTTAGTGCTGTTAGGCGATGGGCTTGCAATGTGTCACTAATACACTAGTAAACTTACGGCCTGTGTGTGCAAAGTGTAGTTATATAAATATAAACAAGTCATTTTAGAGTTGTTGGTATTTCTGTAGCTCTGCCTACCACACTCAGGGAATGAAGGCGTGATGTTATGTATGTATTACGTACCCGTAAATCAATGCATTTTGTCAGCCGTTAATTTATAAATTTCAATCTACGGAGACGTTCCTCACCACTTAATTTTTTCCATTGTAACCCCTACATAAAGGTTGGACAGGTTTGAAACATTTGGCAAAAATATACGAATGTTTATTAGACTGTACAAACTCTGAAGGGCTTACTAGTCACCACTCGGGCTTTACTTTTCAACTTTAGAGTTATATCACTAACATCGACTTAATTTCAACGGCGTAGGTAGCACTTATCGTAATCGCTTCAATGCGTGATTGGCCACTATCACTCAAACGTCCTCATTACCAGCCAATAACGGAATCACTTCCCCACCCACACACAAAAAACAGCCATAATACCCCGGTTTAAAGGCTAGAGACAACTATCTATTCAGTTGTCGCAATGACATGCGGCTGTCACTTGTGTCATAACATCGCGCATCCGGTCTGCGATTGGTTGAAATTGTTTAGGAGCATAAAAGGTCCGCCCTTTAGGCACGCCCAGAGAAAAAATGCGTTGCTAGGCAACGGTTGTTAGCGGAGTAGATAGATGAAAAGTCCAAGTCGATGTTGTATCGTTTCAGAATGTAGGAACGTGAGTTGCAAAATAAGTCTTCTATGTAGCGTGATAATTTGTACCTACTTTTTTTGTTTTTATGTTGTTTATTTGTGGTATTGTGTTCCATAGATTTTGTGAGAAATAGAAGAGAATATTCTACATGAAAAACTGACTTCATTCTGGGACTTTTGTTGGAATTTTGGAGCGGCGCCTATTTTGCATTGCGCTGTTGCCTCGCTCTGCTTTGTATCGTCCATTTGGTAAAAAAATGTCTTTGAATAATAGACATCAATGTGCAGGCTGCAAAAATACCATTAACTCCAAAGAAATCATGTGTTGCTCTCTTTGCAGCTTAAAATATGTCCTTGCTTGCGCTAACATCTCAGACGCAGAATTTATCGATCTACCAAAAAAGTCGAAAGTTACCTGGAAGTGTCAGGAGTGTCAAAGCAAGCAGCCTAAACTGTGTAACATTCATACACCAGTCACAACACATAAAATATACCTTAATAAAGATAACAAACCTAGACCTTCCACAGACTACAAAAACGACACCGTCAAAACTAAAAAACAAAAATCTGGTAACGCAGATTCATTCTCCGTTGCTGATTTTCGAGAGATCATACAAGAGGAAATAAATCTGTCTATCACAAATCTTGTATTAGAGAAACTCGACTTAATTGAAGAGCGATTGATCAACTTTGACAACGAGATTACTTCTATCCGACAGCAATATGAGGAAGTCAAGAAGGATTTAGAGAATAAAACCGATTTAATAAGGAAGTTAAGAAAGGATAACACATATTTACAATGTTCTATAAAAGATCTTTCCATGCGTCTTGATTTAGTACAGCAGCGTGGGTGGAATTCTGACTTGGAAATTAACGGAATGCCTGAATATGACTATGTCGACGACACGTTATAGCCTAGTTGGTAGTGACCCTGCTTACGAAGTCAGCGGTCCCGGGGTTTCCCAGTATGGGAAAATATTTGTGTGATGACTGCGAATATTTGCTCTGAGCCTATAGCCAAGATATACTAACTATATATATACTAACTAGCGTTTCGATTCGTTTTGTTTTTAAATCGCGTCCCTGGTAGATCTCGTAATACGAAAAGTCACGTAGTTAGCGTACGTATCTTGGCTAGGGCATCTGTTTTGAGTCTTGGATGTTCTCTCACGAATAGAAAAAAAAGTGACTGGAAAAATTGCTACGCGGAATTATCGAGTTTGTGAAACAGATCCATACACCTACCTATTACCTAGCGCAGAAGTATTTTCTTTAAGAAATCTATATAAACGTGTAGTCAACATGATTAGCGTCGTGATCGCGTTATATAGGTATTATCCGTCGGCGGCATAGAGGCGTGTAGATATTTCTGACGTCTTGGGAACATGCATATATTTATGTTATTACTTTGACTGTACCTATTGGCAACAAATCTAAAGGGGCTTAAAATGAAGGAGAATTTATGTTTCTTATGTGCCTACCGTTACCAATTATATGTTATATGCAGTTAAAAAAAAATATTTTGGTTTACGGGAACATAAGGACTTCGATGATTTAACTTATAAAAGGCCATAGTAACTATGTTATCAATTGTAGACATCAGGGTCAGTTATATGGCGTAAGTAACGTCACAAGGTAAGGGCTTAGAACAAACTTGCCCGAGACTTTGTCGCGTAGGCAACAAATGCATGCAATGGTAGAGATGCACTCCGTAGCTAACAGCTTGAAGCGTGAAGTAACAGGAATGAAGTGATATGAAGTTCAAAATTAGCCAAAGACCTGAGAGCTAAAATTTAGAGACGAAACGGATATCCGGTAGCTATTTGGTATTCGGCCTATCCGGCCGGATGCCGAATAGTAAGTAAATATCCGGTCGGATGCCGGATAGTAAGTAAATATCCGGCCGGATGCCGGATAGTAAGTAAATATCCGGCCGGATGCCGGATAGTAAAATAACAAGACAAATGATTTTTTTTCCAATATTCTTAGTTAACTAGCGGTAAATTATGATGCATGAACATAATTTTCTCTGCGTTTATGGGTAAAAGTCGATTGCGCTTGTTTTCATAGACAAGACCGGCTTCAGAAAATAACCTCTCACTGTAAACACTACTGCATGGAGCTGACAAGCATATTTTTGCAATCTTTTTCAACTTTGGATATTGTGTCGCATTGACTGACCACCAAAGGTAAGGGTCGGAAGTACGACCGATACGTACAGCGTTCAAATAATAGTAAAGTTCATTAGAAATCGCGTTTATATCTTCATTCTGATTCTGCCCGCTGGGGACTAGGTCAATTTGTGTGACTGTTGACGCATAACGCCATCTATGGACGGCGTGGGCAGCCATAGGAGCCGGAGGCGAGCGAGCGCCCTCTCATTCAACGACACACCCTACTCATGGGTGCATTGGTTTTTTTTTATATTCGAATTTACTGTAATTGTGCATGTAGGGAATAAATCGTTTCTCATTCTACAATAAACTCAATTATTGAAGACGTAACCTATACCTACCAGATTATTATTAAGAAAAACAGTCAAAAGAGGAGTACCAGCCTGGCGCCTGTGGAATCTAAGTATCAACATATTGGACCTTCTTCGCCGATCTTCAGGAAATCAGCATCAAACGGTCAGGCCAAGTACCCTTCCTAGTCCTTCCCAAGTGCATCTGTGCTAATATCGTGTTTCGTCACAATTCCAGTGAGTTGCCGCATCATCCGCTATCTACCTTCACGTGCGACATTTTAGCCGGTCTGCGCGTTGGATAAACTGTAAGTTTTTACTTTTGTTTTCCGTAAACCACTAAAATGACAAAAAAGAGGCAGTCTATTGACGATGGGGGTGATATTAGGGATTTAATAAAAAAAAGAGGTGTTATTAAGAGTAAATTAACTTTTTTCACCAAATTTGTGCAATCCTTACAGGATCCGGAATTAAGTGATATTCGTAAAGTCGAATTACAAGTTCGTACTCAAAATCTGGAACAATTATTTCAACAGTTTGCAGAGGTTCAAGATGCGCTTGATCTGATAGTGTCTGATAGTCAAGTTGAGTCGGAGTTAGATGAGAGACAAAGCTTTGAGGATCAGTATTATGCGATTGTGGCCAAAGCTAAGTGTATTTTAAACGAAGGACAGCCCAGTCCTAGTTCCGACAAGTCATGCATGAAATTACCCACTATTTCTTTGCCCTCCTTTGACGGTACCTATGATCATTGGCTCGAGTTTCGCGATACATTTTTGTCGCTTATTCACAACTCAAAAAATATTGATAACGTACAAAAGCTTCATTATTTACGTTCAGCTCTAACGGGTAACGCATTACAGGTTATAAAATCGTTAGAGTTTAGCGCAGATAACTACGTCATTGCCTGGGACTTACTAGAGAATAGGTACAATAATAATCGGTTACTTGTGCACAATCACGTAAAAGCATTGTTTGCCGCTCAGTCGCTCAATAAGGAATCTGCGTTATTGATTCGTAAGCTTATTGATACTATTTTAAGAAACATTCGTGCCCTTAAAGCGTTAGGAGAACCAACAGACACCTGGGATACTTTAATTATCTTCATTACGGTTTCTAAACTTGATTCTTCTACCGAGCGTGAATGGGAACTATATAAAAGTACCATAGTTAAGGCGGAATTAAATTCGAAAATAAAATTATCAGATTTAATTAAGTTTCTAAAAGACAGAGCAGACGTGTTGGAAACAATTAAAGTATCTCAAAATAAACCAACAGCCGATATTAACGTTAAAAAACAGTCGTCGAATCAATCTCATTCGCACAGTTTTGTTGCTACTCAAACTAAAAACAACAAAACAGGTAATACGCGAAATAGTAAGCGGTTATATACGTGTAGTATGTGTAACGCAACGCATGCACTTTATAATTGCAGTGCTTTCCTCAATTTGTCTATTGTAGAAAAATCTAAATTCATAGATGAGAAAAAACTTTGTCGTAATTGTTTGCGCGCCGGACATGCAGTAACGGATTGCTGGTTTGGTCCGTGTAAACAATGCAATCGGAAACACAATAGTCTACTTCATAGTGACTGTGATAACGACTCCGGCGCATCGACGTCGTCGGCAGTCGCGTACGTCGCCGTCGCGCAAGCGCCGCCGCAGGAGGAGCCTAGTGCAGGCCCTGGGCGCACCACTGCTACCACTGCATTGTATACCGCATCTCACACCACTCACACGCAGAAACAGGGCGAGAATGATACCACGCATTCATTATTAGCTACCGTATTATTATCGACCGCGTTAGTTGAAATTGCAGATATAAATAATAAATATCATACAATTCGTGCACTCTTAGACAATGGGAGTCAGCATTGTTTTGTTTCACAATCATTATGCCATAAACTCCAAATACCATTAATACAGTCCACAGTCAAGGTCACAGGTGTAGGTAACTCAGTTACGCAATCTACACAGTCATGCGAATTGCAGTTACGATCCAAAACAAGCGACTACATTATGCGCTTTAATTGTCTGGTTTTGCCTCGTATCACCGCTCAGTTGCCATCATTAAGTGCAAATGTTGATTTAAATATTCCTAATAATATTAAATTAGCAGACGAAGATTTTCATCTAGGTACCCACATCGACTTATTAATCGGTGCAGATAAGTTTTGGGACCTTTTAAATGACGGATTAATTCGTTTAAGTAACGGTCCGTACTTGCAAAATACCAAATTGGGGTGGATTATTTCTGGCTCACTACATGTACACAATAAGAACGGTAGCCTTAATCACGTTCAATGTAATTACGTGCAAACATTAGATATGCAATTAAAACAATTTTTTGAGTTAGAGGAAATTCAACCGAAAATTAATTACTCAAAGGATGAGTTGTCATGTGAAACTTTATTTCAAACTACCACAAAACGCGATAGTTCGGGCAGATTTATGGTGCGCATCCCGTTATCAGAATCAGCTGATGCGCTAGGCGACTCGTACGTCACGGCGCAGAACCGGTTCCTTGCCCTCGAGAGGAAATTAAGCCGGTGCTCGCAGAGTTATAAACAATTATATAGTGACTTTATGCAAGAATATATTGATTTGGGTCACATGAGCCGCGTTGATAATTATCCATCCCCGAATTATTTCCTACCGCATCACGGGGTGTTTAGAAGTGACAGTTCTACTACAAAATTAATGGCAGTATTTGACGCCAGCTCAAAATCAACCTCGGGGAAGTCATTAAATGACATTCAGTCAACCGGCCCGCCACTGCAAAATGATATATTCTCAATCTTGTTACGTTTTCGCCAGTTTAAATATGTCGTTTGTGCAGATATCGAGAAAATGTACAGACAGATTTTAATCCAAAAAGATCAACAAAACTTACAGTTAATTTTGTGGCGGGAAAACCCGTCACTCCCTATCAGTGTGTACCAACTTCACACCGTCACCTACGGCACTGCGTCCGCGCCCTATCTAAGCATTCGTTGCCTTAAGCAGCTCGCGGCCGAGTGCAGTGATGACGGTGTGAAGTTGATAATTAATGACGATTTTTATGTAGACGACTTGATCACGGGGCATGATGACAAGGACCATTTACTGACAGTCTGTGAGAAAGTCTCAAATGTTCTTAGTTTTGCGTGCTTCCCTTTAAGAAAGTGGGTATTTAGTTGGGACATTTCAACTTGCGCCATACCTCCCTCTAAAGAATTGTCACTCGGTGACAATCATCACACGAAAACACTCGGATTGGGTTGGTTACATGACTCTGACGATTTACATTACAATATTAAATACCAACACAATTCTACTCATGTTACTAAGCGTACTATTTTAGCGAGTATTTCGCAAATATTCGATCCCCTTGGTCTGCTAGCACCCACTATTATTCTCGCAAAAATTATTTTACAAAAAATTTGGTTGTGTAAATTCGGATGGGATGACACCGTGCCCACCGACATCCTTATAAAATGGCAAGGTTTCGTTAACACGCTTCACCACTTACAAGCTTTACGTATCCCGCGCCACGTTAAGGGCGAATACTCACGACACGTCGAATTACATATTTTTACAGATGCGTCCTTGGACGCTTATGGGGCTTGTGCGTACGTTCGTACCTACGGGGCATCGCATGACTCATCTTCAATGATAACAGCGCGTTTGTTATGCGCTAAAAGTAAGGTTGCGCCCGTAAAACCGGTTAGCGTGCCGCGATTAGAGTTATGTGGGGCGTTAGTAGGTGCAAAATTATATGGAAAAATAGTTAAATCATTCAGACTAACTTTTAGTCAAGTATTTTTGTGGACTGATTCAACTATTGTATTAGGCTGGTTACGAATGTCACCTCGGTCATTAAAAACATTTGTACAAAATAGAATAGTAGAAATAAACGAGCTTACTGGCGACTTGCAGTGGCTGCACGTTGCAGGGACGGAAAACCCAGCTGATCTGTTATCTCGCGGTCTCAGCCCTGACGCGCTTATCGCTTCTGACAAATGGTGGCAAGGGCCTGCCTTTTTACGCGAACCGAACATAAACTGGTGTCAAAACAATAATGCTTGCAGCGTCAACGTCGACGAGTTACCGGAACTCAAGTCAAACACTGTCGCATTAATTTGTCAATCGAATGAGGTTCTATTTCCCTTTGAACGATTTTCATCGTTTAATCGTATGTGTCGTACCGCAGCGTATGTTTTACGATTCACTAAAAATACTCGTATTAAAAAGAAATCTCAACGTGAACTGAGTTCACTTTCGGTTGATGACTTAAACAATTCGGTAATTGCACTAGCGCGAATGTCGCAGCAGCAATCATTTCCTCAAATTTACAAAGATTTAATTAATAATGTACCCGTCAAATGTTCACGTAATATTTCGAGTTTAAATATATTTTTAGACGCAAATAACTTAATAAGAGTGGGGGGTAGGCTGTTTAACTCGTTAACGTTTTCATTTGATAAGAAACATCCTGTGCTTCTGTGCGGTAAACATGCTTTCTCTCGGCTTTTATTCAAGCATGAGCATAAACGTTTGCTCCATGCTGGGCCTCAATTAATGTTGTCCACGATCCGCGATCAATGGTGGCCCCTGCGCGGTCGCAATCTAGCCAGACAAACCGTGCATAAATGCGTTATCTGTACGCGTATGAACGGAAAGACACTAACGGTTCAAATGGGTAATTTGCCTCAGTCGAGACTCGAACCCGGTTGGACATTCATACGCTGCGGAGTAGACTATGCAGGGCCAATATTTATATTAAACCGCAAAGGAAGAGGTGCAAGGTTGGACAAATGTTACATTTGTTTGTTTGTCTGTTTTGCGACACGCGCAATACACTTAGAATTGGTCACAAGTCTAACAACAGACGCATACCTACTAGCATTAAAAAGGTTTATCTCTCGTCGGGGAAAACCTCTAGAAATATTCTCGGACAACGGAAAGAATTTTGTCGGTGCAATGAAAGAATTTTCAACTTTTTTAAATCAAAATTCTAATAACCTTATTAGTTCTCTAGCGAATCATAGCATAAAGCTCACATTCATACCACCCTATACGCCTCATTTTGGTGGTCTGTGGGAAGCAGGGGTGAAATCTTGCAAGTTTCACATCCGTCGTATTGTAGGTAACTTACATTTCACATACGAGGAGTTCAACACGATATTAACGCAGATTGAAGCCGTGTTGAATTCCCGTCCGATGTCTCCTCTGTCCGCAGACCCCAATGATCTTCGTCCCCTTAGCCCAGCACACTTCCTTATTGGCCGACCGCTTACCGCACCGCTGGTGGAAGACGTTACGTCCATCGCTACGAACCGTTTGGAGCGCTACAAACGAGTGGAGCTAATGCGGCAGCAGTTCTGGCAGAGGTGGTCCAAAGAGTACATATCCGAGTTACAAACCCGTACCAAATGGCAAACTAATAAGGAAGAAATAGTACCTAACACGCTTGTACTCATCAAAGAAGATAATCTGCCGCCCCTCAAATGGCGGCTTGGCAGAATCCTACACACCTACACCGGCTCAGACGGTGTATCTCGAGTCGCGGACATCAAAACTGAGACCGGGATTATTCGCCGGGCATTCTCCAAAATATGTCCCCTACATCCTGAACCTGAGGATTAAACCGTGTGGGTCGCTTACGGTGCATCCACTGTTCGCCTACTTCAGCATGTCGCCACGTCGTGATCATCGAGTCTTCACTTCGTTGGAAGCAGTTGGAGCTTCCAAGGCGGGCGGCTTATGTTGACGCATAACGCCATCTATGGACGGCGTGGGCAGCCATAGGAGCCGGAGGCGAGCGAGCGCCCTCTCATTCAACGACACACCCTACTCATGGGTGCATTGGTTTTTTTTTATATTCGAATTTACTGTAATTGTGCATGTAGGGAATAAATCGTTTCTCATTCTACAATAAACTCAATTATTGAAGACGTAACCTATACCTACCAGATTATTATTAAGAAAAACAGTCAAAAGAGGAGTACCAGCCTGGCGCCTGTGGAATCTAAGTATCAACAGTGACATTGTCTCGTGATATTTATTTATAAGTCCTACCCGCTTGTGAGCCAGCCGGATATTCGGTATCCGGTATCCGACTAAATCACTATCCGTTTCATTTCTATTAAAACTAGATGGTACATTGTGGAAATAGCCTGGAGTAAGTGAAGAGAGGCTCCATTTAGGATTCAAGTGTGGAACGTCAATGGATACTACATGCTTAAAATTATTAAACAGATCAAAACCCCCAAAATATATAATACCTACCTGAATTCTTTTTTAGTTAGCTCATTTTACTAAAAGGAAAAAGTTCAATCTAACAAAAACTGGGAATCGAACCAACTAACAATAAAAAAAACCCTCGCTATTTTATTAAACGAATTGGTAGGATTGTTTTTCAGGATAAAATTTGTCTTGTCCCTTGAAGCCGTGAAAAATTCAAACTTCCAAGTTCATGTAAAAAAAGATACGGCCGTTTAAGCCGCAAAAAACGACATTTTTAACACTCTCAAGGGAATCAAAATGTATAGGGTACTTCCCATAGACCTAGAATTTGGCAAGAAGGAAGGTCTTACAGCATAAGTAAAGGAAAAATCCAAAAATTGTTAATTTGTTGTTCCATTACAAAAGAAAAATATTTCTTTGCGATTGAAAACTAAGTTGCAGTTGGTAAACTAACCGACACCTATGTCGATGTATGGAGACAACAGTTCTTCAACGGCAAAGTCAAGTTTGTCCCTCAATACAATTTTACATTCTTATAAGTTTGTAAAAAAGTCGGTCAAGTGCGAGTTGCTTTTTTATTCAGCCTTTTTATATCAGACGTGGGCCGGAGTCTAGGCCGGCGATAGGTGTGGAGAGACCCTAAAAGGTGAATACATCTCTTCGGTAGTCGGGAAAAAGGGGATAAGGTTCTCTGATGCCTTTTCGCCGACAAATCTTTGACAAATGCATCGTTTTGCAACCTATTCATTTGCCAACCCGCTTTTTTTTCTATAACTACCCATATTTCAGGATTTTTATATTAAATTAAGCTAACCTATAGGGTGAAAAAAAAACAGAATTAGGTATTTACGCTTTCGGAAAAAAACGCGGGTTGTCAAATGGTATGTTTGTGAAATGAATCATTTGTGAAACGTTGATTATGAAATGATAGGATCCCAGGGATACATCTCTTTATAGTCGACTGTTCTAAATCATTTTGTTCGCTTTACCACCATACTGCCGTAATACAAGAGAAGACAGATAACTGCAATGTAGTTGTCGAAGCATTCTATACTCTATTTGTAAGTAAATTAAATTTTAATGCTTATTCTATTACTATGTTGTTAACCGCCTACCTTGGTATTACGGCAATATACACAAAGACCAAGAATCTTATATAAATATGGCGAACAACGACTTGAAGCCAAGAAAAGTGACCTTGAATGACTTAGGGGAATTCGTTGTTCGCCGTGCAATCTCCAGTGTCATATATGTATACGAGTAAGCTTCTTGACAAAGACCGTATCCCTCAAGAAAAGTATTCTAGCTGTTTTAGTTTGACTTGACCATAACGAATGGGCTTACGAATATGCCACCATGTTTCTAATTGGTTCAAGGCCATGCGATAAAATAAAGAAATATTGTTTACTTCCGGCGTATAACATGTGTGGGGAACGTTTTGTTACGTTTATTCTGTGCTAAATGTTTTAAAAATTAGGACATTTCTTTTAGGTTCAGTATTTGTACTGCGTCCAGTTGATATAATAATAATAATCACAGGACAATGTCACACTAATTGACCTAGTCCCAAACTAAGCTCTAGGCTTGTACTATGGGTACTAGACAACGATAAACATACTTAGATAGAGAAATAAATACTTAAATACATAGAAAACATCCAAGACTCAGGAACAAATACTCGTGCTCATCACACAAATATCTGCCCTTACCGGGATTTGAACCCAGGACCCCTAGCTTCGAAGGCAGGGTCACTTCCAACTAGGCTAGCTACTAAACACTAACTACTATATACTACTAAACACCTGGGCGTTACCTTTATGAGTAGTCGCCGACAAAACCTTCATGAATAATTAGGCCCTGGACGTAGGTACGAGTAATTAGTTAATAAAGCATACAGTTAATTTTCGGGTTAGAACTGGTATTAATTCAGCAGATGTTTGATAGGTATGATAGTGATGAAATTTTATGATAAACAGCGTCCCGTCCTCGCTTTCCTCCGGTTAAAACACTGTACAGTGTACTTATCAAATGGTGAAAGAATATTTTCAAATAGCAGTGGTTCCGAAATCGCCCGCCACCGTATAAACAGTCTTACTAAATCCGCTCTCTCTATTAAGTTAATAATATTAGTATAGATTGACTCTATCTCCTACGGTCCTGGCTTCAAATCCCACTAAGGGCAGATATTTGTGTGTTGAGCGCGTATGTATTTTTCCATATAAATATCTTTATGGTTGTCTAGTACCCATAGTACCAGCTTAGAGCTTAATTTGAGACTAGGTCAATTTGTGTGAGATTGTCCCCTGATATTTATTTATTTATTTAATGTATGTGCTCTTTTGGTAAATGGAACTAGAAACCTGAGGACTGACGGAATGTTCCTATGCTTATCATTCCATCTGTCTTTCCACACTGGCACACAAAAATGTTAACACTGCTTGGCAACAGGTTAGTCAGTTACCTACATTGGTGGCGTCCACGCAGTAGCAAACTGGGCAGACCCGTATAGGTAATAAACTTAAGTAAAGGGCTGGGACTCTACACGGTAATAACGATATCGTATTTGACGTGTTTGCGTATTGGCAACGTTTTGATAACTCTTGTCATTTACAATAATGGCGACTGTGGCAGTAGAATAGAGGCCCAGGCCTTCTTCCAAGTAGTTGTAACACATCCTGAATAGACCGTTCTACATTCTGTATTTAAAATTTTGCGTAAATTCCATATACGCTTTATACATACAACTACAATTAGAAGAGGGTCTTTACTTAAGTTTGTTACCTAGGTATAGTTATAATGATGTTGGGTAGGAAACCGTATATTATTGGCCACCGCCATTAACTGGCCACTTTAACTGTAAAGCAAAAGGTATGCTGATATTTCTGCGATAACAAACTATCCGGAGTCCTACTGTTATTTTTTCTTTACTATCAGCACCAGTATATAAAACTTGGCGGCTAGTTACTTAATGACATTTTCTTAACTGGTCAGTTATTGACGATGAACCCTATTGTTTGATCTGTAATTCAAACGAAAATTGAATAAAAACCTTTCCTTTAAAAATTAAAGTTTCCAGTTTAATAATAACTTTTGAGAAATGAATTATCCAAAACCATTAAGGCCGAGTTGATGTAATAGTTATTGTACTAGACCCCGTTTTGTCGTTTTATTCGCCAATCATAAATCTCAGGCAATAGTTTATTTCCATACCAAACAGCCATTTTGTAACGACTGAATTCCACGTGGCGAGGAAAAATATGAACGCACGAAACTTCGTGCAGCGATAGCGTGTCCCGAACGTCACGACAACTCTTTATCCGCTCACATCACGAATATACCTTACCAACTTACAACACAGTTCATAATACAACAGCAACCTGGTTAGCAGACTTTATTCTTAAAAGAATCTTGGTTTAACGTGGTATGGTTGAAAATGTAGTGGTTGGTTATTGGGGTAAAGAAAAACTTACGATGTCAACGTAAGTAGTTCTAGGAACGGCTAGACGAATTAAGTGTCGTTTACGATATTTGCCCTACTTGTGTTCGGATTTATAGCTGCTTGAGTAGCTATTGATTACAGTTAGAGATACGGATCTGGAATATTTAATTGTTCAACATGGGATTTAAATGGGCTATTATGAAACCAGAAACGAGAAATTGAAGTAACATCATTCTTACATTTTTCTATCTATATCGTCTCGTTTGACGAGTGAAAAGGAATGAGGCGTCCAAAGCCGAAATATTAGGGGAATGAGTCATATCAGAGTCAAAAACTTAAACAGTCTGTGTGTCAGTATTGGTTTATTTGCAGTAGACTGTTTCACTACCTACTCTTAAAAACAAGTTAAAGAGCGGAAAAATATTGCAGCCAAAATATTTGTAGACTCGCCTGAGCCGTTATCTGGATCGGCCATAACGATTTACGTGGGTATTTGGGCGATTGGAAACGAAGTAATAGTCAAGTCGCAAACAAATGTTATTTTAATTCGGTAAGGTAACTTCTTTACAACAAATCAGCAAAATTAGTTAATAATCACTCACACCTAATCAAAATCCAATTACAATTAGTGGCATAAGTCATAAGATTACGCGGAACAATAGAGATTCGTCAGAGACGTGGTGCGCTAGCCGTTGACGTTTTAAAAAGTGTCATGGCCGCGCTGACCATTCACCGACGCTCCGCTAGACCGACCGCCGTCAGTCTGGTTCCAGCGCAACCTAATAGATGGCGCTAGTGATGCGCCGTCACGGCCGGACTGACTTGAGACCGTCCTCGGGCGCTTTGTTTTGCAGTCCTGTAACAATCACACAGTTTTCTAAGGCCTAGACTGATACAAGTACACGCATAGTCCGCTCGTCCAACCTGACATTACTAGATTTGAAAGGCTATCATTACCACAAACAATTCTTAGACAGCTTAGTATAGTGGAAAGTGTGCGTCCCTTCGACCACGCATGGACCGGACGGCACCTTTCCTCTCAGCCTTAACGCAATTGACTTCAAACTGGACTAGTGTGTCCTTACGACCAATCACTTAGATTTGGACCGGACGACACTGTCATCTTAAAGCACTGTTCAACTAACGCGACTGGACCGGACGGGTGTGTCCTTTCGACCAGCCACAAGTGCTTGGCCCGGACGACACTGTCCCTTCGACCAGTGTAACTCCGTAACTCGTAATACATAAGCCTGGATCAGACGGATGTGTCCTCTCGACCAGCCGCTAGTGCATGGCCCGGACGACATTATCTTTTCGACCAGCTTTACACAAATCTAATCCTATCTGAAAGCGAATAAGCAGCTAATAAAATACACACAACACATACCTATTATTCATGGACTGTCTTGCTCAGCGTGAATTTGGACTTCGTGCTCAATGACATCATGATCAGAATTTATACTCAAAGTATCTGATCCTATCGTAATTGTATCAGAATCTGCAGTAACAGTTTCGGAGTCTACGGTTAACGTATCATAACTAGCTAATATGTCGGGGCATTCATTATTGACTTCTACATCTACCGGCGCCGTCACGGTCTCCTCTTCGTTCATTAAACTAGTACTAATTTCAATCAAGCCATCATGACCCTGAGGTACTGGACGTAAGTTTTCGTGCGCATATTTAAGAGTACGACGTGAACCGGATATGCTCTTTAGCTCGTAGCGATCGTTATCAAGTACAGCAGTTATCACGAAAGGACCCCTAAACTTTCTATCCAATTTAGTTTGGTTACGTTCGCTGCTTTTTATAAAAACGTAATCACCATTTGAGAATGGCTTAATAACCGCACGACCCCTGTTAAATCTTTCCGCATCGGATGCAGCTGCCCTTTGTATGTTAATAGAGGCATCATTTCGCACCGCATCTAAATCAAGTTGTTGAGCATTGTCAGGTCCCGAAGACCTAAGCTTTGATATTCCTAAAGATTGCGACCGAATGCCAAACATCAGTTCCGTTGGCGTGTATTTGGTGACGCTAGACATGGTACTATTGAGTGCCAACTGAACGTTTCCTAACTCTTGACGCCATGTTTTGTTGAGATCGTTTTCAATTATAGTAAGCAGACTTTTTAGAGTACGCATGACGCGCTCGACCTGGCCGTTTGCCCTGCTGGAGCCAGTTGCAATAAAATGCAGTTCAATATTATATTCTGCACAAAACGCTCTGAACTCTGAGCTGACAAAGCACCTCCCTTGATCGGCGATAATGCGTTTAGGTGCTCCAAAAAGGCAAACAGCATTTTTAACGGCACGAACTGCACTAGCCGCGTCTAGAGAGGAGGTGTGCTCTAACAAAACATATTTTGTGAACGCGTCAATAATTACAGAACAGTACTCTTTGCGATCACTCTTGCCGCTCAACTTCCCAGTAAAGTCTATATGGATGGTGTGCCAGGGCACACACATTTTTGGGATGGAATGTAGCCGTACAGGTTGAGCTCCAGAGGGTCCTTTTGATGCTTTGCAAATTATACACGAGTCAATAAATTTTCTAACACACTTCGACATCTGAGGAAACCAATACTGTTCGTACAGCTTGTCCAGCGTCTTGTCACTGCCTAAATGTTGTAACTCATTATGGACATGACTAATCAAGGTCCAAATCAAAGAGCGGGGGACTACTGGCAGCCATGAAATAGTTTTGTTTCGTACAATCTTCCTATAAAGAATGCCATCCCTAACGTCATATGTTTGCCCAACAGTATCAGGAAAATCGTTATTTATGTGTTTGTTGATTAAATCTAGGATCTCCGCATCACGTTTCTGTTCTACAGAAAGCCAGCCTTGATGCAGTTCCACAAAATAAACCGTTTTAGCTGTTGGGACAGCAGAAGCTTGGGAGGTGGATGCACTGGGGTTTGGCAACGGATTTCTTGAAAAATAATCTGCGTGTTCCATTCCACTGCCCTTGCGATATATGATTTCAAAATCATACGCCTGTAGAAACGCCCACCAACGATGAACACGGGGGGTCAGATCCGTTTTGGATTTAGAAGCCTGAAGTGAATTACAATCCGTAAAGACTCTAAATCGACGACCATACAAGTAATGCCGAAAGTGTTCTACCGCTCGTACGACAGCCAGTGTTTCTAGTTCGTACGAGTGGTAGCGGGACTCAACTTCAGATGTACGTCGGCTAAAGTATTCTACGACATGGGGTAAACTGTCTTTTCTTTGTATAAGAATCGCTCCATACCCTTCAGAGCTGGCATCGCAATGCAATTCGACGGGTAATTCAGGGTCGAAGATGGTCAGAACAGGTTCAGAGGTTAGTACGCCTACTATAGTATTGCGGATCTCCTCATGCTTTTTGGTCCACTGAATAGGGCCCTTTAGTTTTGTTAAGGGATACAACGGGCCAACAATGTTTGTAAACCCAGGTATGAATCTTCGAAAGTATGAAGCAAGACCCAAAAACTGTCGGACTTGGGTAGCTGTTTTCGGTTGGGGGGAATCTACTAGAGCCTGTATTTTGCGGTAATTTGGCCTAACTTCGCCGCATTGGATAGAGTACCCTAAGAATTCAACTTTCTGCTTCATAAATTTATATTTATTTAAGTTAAATGAAAATCCAGCAGCAGATAAGGCGCCTAGGACTTCATCAAGGTGTTTTAAACCTTCAGATATGCCGCTGGAGTAACATAAAACGTCATCCATATAAATTAAGGGCTTATCCTTCAGCTGCTGAACGGCCTTACTGATGCAACGCTGATATACAGATGGGGCGTTGCGTAAACCAAAGGGCATTGCAAGATACTCGTATTGCCCTTCGGGAGTAACGAAAGCCGTCTTCTCAACAGAATTCGGGTGGATCGGAATTTGGTGAAAACCAGAGGCCATATCAAGTGATGAAAAGTAATGTGCACCGCTTAGCTGATCTATTTGTTCGTCAATCCGAGGAAGAGGGTAATGCTCGGGTCGCGTGTTAGAATTTAGCTCTCGATAATCGACACACATCCTTTCAGTGTTATCCTTTTTTTTGACTAAAAGGATGGGGCTCGCGAAAGGTGATGAACTTTCCCGGATAACACCTGCGTCAAGGAGGTCTTGAACTTTTTCCCTAACTATTTGCTTTTCTACTGGAGCTAACCTATAAGGGCGCCTCTGAACAGTTTTGTGTGGGTCTACAAGCTCGATTTCTAGCTCTCCAGTTTTTACACGGTTACTGGGGACACCTTCTATAAAATTGACAGCGTATCGATTTAGTACCTCTATGAGCGCCTGTCTATTGTCACCTGTTAAATCCGTATCTACTTGTGAGAAATCTGGCTTAGTGACATTCAAGTCACAGACATTTGTCTGTTCTTTAAAGGAGAACACAAGTTCATCGTTATTAATTTGAACGTTAACTCCATTTTCTAAAATATCTCTCCCTATGATAACAGGATCGCTAAGACAGGAGTCATGAACTACGTGAAATGTCAATGTTTGTGAAACTTCATCAATGTTTATCTTACTTAAAATTTGAGTCCTACACTCTATTTCATCTCCACTAATACCAGCGAGATAAACAACATTATTACGCTCAGTACCTGGGAATTTACTAGAAAAGCTTTCTTTTAACAAAGAACAAGACGATCCACTATCGAACAAAAAGGAGACTGACTCACCGGATGATGTCCTCAGCGTACCTCTCGACATTCGCTGCTCACACAGATTAACCTCCTTATTATTTGCAGCTCCAACACTGGTCTTCTTTTCTGGGCAATTTGGTGCAAGGTGACCAAATTTGCCACAGGTATAGCACGTCACAGTTCTCTCGGGTGTACGTGCGGCACTTGAAATATCTACTAGCGATTTTGACGTCATCATTGAATTTTCCCGTCGCTTCCTGCACTCGGCTTGCCGATGTCCTGGTATTCCACACCAATGACATTTCCCGGGAAATCTATTAGTATCTGACAATCGAGCTCGCTTAAAGTCAGATTCTTGTGTCTCAGATACATCCAAACGCCGCTTCAAAGAAATGCCAGCAAGAATTCTAAATAACTGCGCCTTGGTCGTAATAGTGTGTGCATTCAATTCGCGGCGAACTAAACCATCTTTTTGACATAAAATTGATATCACAAAGCCTGTTATAACCTCTTCAGGCATTTGCGTCTTCGGTATGCGTTCAATCATAGTCCATAACCGTAAACCGGCTTCTGGGGCGGTTTCCTTAGTTCCGATTTGAAAACGAAGCACTTCATCAAAATAATCTTGAAATAATTTCGGCTGACAAAACCTGGCCATTAAACTTTCTTTTACTGTGTCCCATGTCAATTCGTCCAAATTTAGTTTAGTCAGACAAGAAGCTGCACGTCCTTTTAGTGCACTCGTAAGGGCCACAAGCAAATCGATACCCCCAAGGCATTTACTTTTGACAATAATTTCAGTAATTTTGCACCAACCTTCTATGTCCGCGTCTGTGTCATCTGGATTGAATTCCACCAATTTAACAGTGTTCGACTGTACACTTGTCCCTTTTGTCGCTGGTGTCGTTGCCAGCACTCGGGTAAGTAGTGCTTCCATAGTACTCAACAGATTCATGGCACTTTTTTCATTTGATAGTTGGTTCTCCGCCTGTTGTTGCCCATGGCATCCCACTTCTGATGTAGACTCGCCTGAGCCGTTATCTGGATCGGCCATAACGATTTACGTGGGTATTTGGGCGATTGGAAACGAAGTAATAGTCAAGTCGCAAACAAATGTTATTTTAATTCGGTAAGGTAACTTCTTTACAACAAATCAGCAAAATTAGTTAATAATCACTCACACCTAATCAAAATCCAATTACAATTAGTGGCATAAGTCATAAGATTACGCGGAACAATAGAGATTCGTCAGAGACGTGGTGCGCTAGCCGTTGACGTTTTAAAAAGTGTCATGGCCGCGCTGACCATTCACCGACGCTCCGCTAGACCGACCGCCGTCAGTCTGGTTCCAGCGCAACCTAATAGATGGCGCTAGTGATGCGCCGTCATATTAATTTGCTACTAACACTAATCTGACTCCAAGAAAACACCTGAAGCATATTTCAGAATGATTTTATTTCTATGCAAAATAACTTTCATAGTAAAAAATATGTAAATGAACATATTCAATCTTATACTAGTCTTCAGATTCATTAAGTGCGTTCTTATCGCGTTTATTTTTCTTTTTCTTGTCTTTTACTTTTTCCTCAACATTCTCAACGTCGTGATACGTTTCTCCACTAGTATCTTCATCATTTTGCTTTTTACGTTTATTTTTCTTCTTATTACCGATTTCTTCAACTTCGGGAAAGTGAACAGACTCTGCATTGTCTGGATTTTTCCGTTTCTTTCTCTTGGGCACCTTTTCATTGTTATCAATTCGCTCTATTGTTAACTCAGTATCATTATCTGACACATTTCTATCACTATCATTCTTTTTATGCTTACGCTTTTTCTTCTTATGTGGGATATCTTCTTCTTGTAACTCAGTTTCAACAAATTCAGACTCATTTACATTATCACCAACTTTATTTTGATGCTTCTTGTTCTTCTTTTTCTTCTCGACTCCTTCAACGACTTCAGCTCCATCATCATTTGGAGCTTTACCATCATCTTCATCAGCCTCAACATTAGCATTTCTCTTTTCAAAATACTTTGGATCTCTGTCCAGCACTGCTAGGAAGAAACCAGTAGTTAAGTCAGTTTCAGTTCTGGCGTATAAACATCTAGTGCCCATACTGCCGTACATGCCGGACCCAAAGTTGTTCCATTGTCCTTTCAGCAACTCTTTCACATCCTGCACTCTCCATTTAGCCCTCGAAGTTTTCACCACGTTCGTGATCACCCTTTCGTTTTCTTCGGGAAATATAGAGCAAGTACTGTACACGATTCTTTTTGAGTTAGGAAAAGCGTTCATGGCATGCTTGAGGAACTTCTCTTGTAAAGATGTTAGTTTAGCTAGCCTAGTTTCTTCTATGTAGTTATGTACGCATAGCTCCATTCCTGAAATGACATAAGGAGTTAGAATTGTCGAGTGAAGCAAACAATAAACACTCAATTCAGATTTGAAGGAGTTATGAAGAAAATAGTTTTGTACGAGACACGATTGACAATATTCTAGTAAAAATATATCGTCCCTTTCTCAATCTCTTATCTGATCGAATAGATTGATAGAAAAATAGTCCTTATTCATGGAACATTAGTGTTTTTCCTACTAATCGATTAGGTATGATACGAGGTTGATATAGTAAAAGGCCAATATCAGACTTTGAGTTGCTGACTAATTCCCTAGTCCAAAAAAAAAACAACTGCAATTGACATTGTATCTAAAGACGGCCTCTCGGGGTTAAACAAAATTGCCATTAACGTGTTACGTAGTTTTTAACTCGGCCGCCATTACTATCAAGTAAATAAAAGCTATCGTAACATTGACAATACGAAGACGTGTCAAAGACATTATTGTTTTACCCGTTAGAATTGAAACCCTAGTACTCATTGTATGAAATTCATGTATTCTAGGAATTGGCAGTAGGTCCATTAAAAAAAATAGGCAATACAATGTCACGTCATGCTTTACAGCGGACTATTGTAGATGACTATGAATATTAATGCACAATAATGTGTACTGCCCATTACCTGATCCAGAGCAGCTAGGGTCGAGGAGTATGTATTCCACGTCATCATAGTCCCCTCTCCTGATTTCCAGGGCATCTTTATTGATTGTTTCGACGCATTTAGACCCAGTCTTCTCGACGAAGTCGCACAGAGTGTGGTACCTTTGCACGTTGCGCTCTACTGCGTAGATCTTGCCCTGAGAAGTTTTTATAACTATAGGTATCAATTTGCTATGAAACTTGTGGTGACGTTTAAAATGAGATTGAGCTAAGTAACGTTCATTGAATAAGATAAACAATATATATGCGTGTCAGAACTATCCATCCATCTTACAGATGGGCCCTTTCGGATACACTTCGACCCCTTTTGGATCTTTTGTGCAATTACACACTCAGCTGCTCGAATGTGCATGTTTCCTCACGATGTTTTTCCTTCACCGTAAGAGCATCGGGTAATGTACTTAAGCTAGAAAAACTCATTGGTACATGGTGACCGCGGGGGTTCGAACTCGGTACCTTACGATCACAAGTAGGCCACCGACGCTCTCAGAACTATCCATAAATACATGTAGGTAAATTGCTAAGCTAAAGGTTCCTCTATCCTGCTCAAATTGAAAAGCCTGAAATTATTTATTATTTGGTAACAACAGTCTTGCTTGAGGACCTTTTTGAAGTCCTTAGTTAAGGAACAAGTGTTTACAGGGGGACAGCAACTGCGTAAATCACAAGATTTAGCTACTTTTGAACTAGATTTATGAGTTCTTCAACAGTTTAATAGTTTATTTCAACCCAGGGCCGGATAATCCATAAGGTGGGTTAGGCAACTGTCTAGGGGCCCCGCATTGACTAAGGGCCTCGTGCACGCAACAAAAATAAAACGTTTCTTCGAATGTATTTCACAAAGTAAGAAAATGGGCCCCGAGAATTGCGAGGCTTAATCCGGCTCTGCCCTTCACTCAACATCACTACCATTTTCAAATAAAGACACAGTAAAGTAAATCTAAGATGCCACAGTTTGCTTTTTGTTTTTACCTGTTTGTGAAGTCTACTGCTGACTTGTAGTTTTCCAATTCGTCTCATTGCTAGCAGAAGCTAGAGCTATTTAGGTAGCTTGTAACACATGAATCGCCATACCTCATTCCTCATATAGGCCGCGAGCTGCGTAGTCTTCATTCCGGGTGCCGCACACAAGTCCATGGCCACGCTGCCCTGGGGTGCAGCCAGTAGGTGCACGGCCAGGGTTGTCGCCTGTCGAATCAAAAACTACTATAATTACTTTCTGCCTGTCCAACTAAATTAAATTCAACCACTTTGGTACTTTATCTTTAGCTTTAATCGCACAGAGATCGGAAGCGACACGCGCCATTCCTTAGTTCAAAAGCTCCGAAGCCAGCGGTCCTGGGTTCAAATCCTGGTAAGGGCAGATATTTGTATGACGAGCACGAATATTTGTTCCTGAGTCTTGGATGTTTTCTATTCCTTTAAGTATTTATTTCTCTATATAAGTATGTTTATCGTTGTCTAGTACCCATAATACAAGCCTAGAGCTTAGTTTGGGACTAGGTCAGTTTGTGTGAGATTGTCCCCTGATATTTACATTTACATTTACATTTTACATTTACAAACTTGTCACTTGCTTTTAGTAATGTAGATGTGGTGTTATGAAAAATGTACAGGGTAGCTCATTTTGATGACATGGTTCCTGAGAACAGATCTTCGTATGTCTTAATATACACAGATCTGCTCTCTGGAATCATGTCATCGAGTTTAGTTACAAGAAAAACTGCATTCGAGAATTAAACCCGGACGTTTTGAAAAATAAAATTAACACTATGTCTATTTAGATATCGATTGTGTAGGCCTCACGCAGCAAACATTACTATGACACATGATGTGTAAAATTAATAAAATGCATTGTTTTCATATACTTTAATTTATTATAGTACCTAGGTGGTTGAAATGACGACCATTATTTTCGATACAACATTCGATATGAGGATATAAAAGTAAAGCGTTTTATTAATTTTTGTTTCATAGTAACTTTTGCTGGTTAAGATACACAATCAATATCTCAATAGAAATAGTGTTAGATTTATTTTTCAAAATGAGTGGGTTCGATTCTTGAGCTCTCGATTCAGTACAGGTTTTTTTTTAATAGATGGATGCAGTTTTTCTTGTTATTAAAATTGATGACAAATCTTCATATGTTTCAGACATTCCCTTACTGGCCGTTCTAAATGAGCGCGCTGTAAGTATATACCTAAAATTATTTCCATACCTTATCCTGTAATATAATTTTGTTCTCCATATACAGTTCATGTTCATGCAGCTTCGTTCCAGAGGAAAATACAAATACTGTCTTCACATGATAGTCTTGTGTGAAGTCATACTCTGTCAGGTTTTTTATCTGGGTCAAGTAATCATCGTATGAGCCTGAAGTGCATCTTATGAATCGGTATTCCTCGTCTTGAAATGCTCTGATGGCATCAGATGTTGTGAGGAGGTTGGTGTTAACTCTTACATAACGTGGCCTGCGGACAACTTTATTACGGAAAATATGGTCAGAATTCTATATCAATATCTGGAATGTTTTATAAAAAATGTACTTAGTTAAGGACTTTAATTAAAACAAAACTAAATTGATTCCTTTGTGTAACGAGAGTTACCCATGTAGTTTGTATGACTAACTTTCATCACACGAAGGGAGCATTCATGATTTTGTTCTCATTAAGCAAAAAAAATTATCCATCCCATTATTATTATAAATGCAAATGTTTGTGTGTTTGTGTTACTTTGTTACTTTTTCACACTGCAACAACTGGACGGATTTGGATGATATTTAGAATGGAAATAACTTATACCCTGAATTACCAAATTAAATTTTCATCCCGTAAAATTTAAAAGTTCCCAAGGGAATAATGGTAATTGGAATGCAGAAAAAGTTGCAAGCAACAGTTAGTTACTAATAATATTTTAGGATAAAACAATTTGTCTACTACTGTTAAGCTGCTTTTACATACTGAAAGACAAACTAAATATATGTCATGTATTGAAAACAGCCAATGAAAACTGTTGTACCTATTTTACACTGTTATATTTATTGTAGGTAGTATGACTGTTAATATTTGATAAATTTAAAAATAATAGTTGTACCAAACTATGTTTTAATGTAAACTTTAAGAGGAAGCAATTTACTCCAAATGTAATAAAACACAAACTTAAATTGCCTTATTTATTTTGCAAAGCATTCAATTGAAAACTTCTTGTGAACATAATATTATTATGAAATAAACATTAATCTACGAGGCATTAACCAAAATTAGGAATGTTCATGAACATAATTTTCAGTCCTGTTTAAGATTTAAACCACTTTTTTCTGTTGTGGGAGCATACTTGACTGCATGTTGGTCCACTTCATTTCCATGCTCATCATATTCTTTTTCATGGTAGGCATTATATGCATAAACTGCTACAATAATGTTGACCACAACTACAGTAGACACCACAGACCACACTGTCCTTGTAAAATTATCCACCGGATAGTAATCAGTCAGGGCATGCTTCATAGCAAAGAATGCTACAAAGGGCAGGGTGAACATGGCAACACTAAACAGAAACAGTTTAGCTATTACCAGTGCTGCCAGTTTCGATGAATTAGAGATAAGTGGACCTTTATTTGATGTTTCCGCCATAGTTTATGAATGAGGTTAATAGATCTGAAAAATAAAAGAATATTACCTTCAGTTTTCAAATCTTCTTGATGGTCAGCAGTGTACTTTTCAAATTGCTCTTTGTACGATAATATAGTTTGTTCAGGTTTGCTTTGTCCTGGAAGAGCCTTTTTGCCAAATAACAGTTCGGCCGTTAAGATTTTTGCCAACCAAAGATCTAAGCGTGGCTCGTTAGCAATTAGGCTACAACTTTCAAAGATTTTATCAATATCGGCGGCATGTTTTATGGTTTCTGTTATTAATGCATATAGCACGTTAGTCCTCTGGAAATATTTTACACAGTAAACTACTTTGTTATTAAACATATACGAAGAATATTTTTAAAAGATCATACTCACAAAGTGGCGAAGTTTGTCGTCGTACAGCAAAGTTTTGACGCTACCGCCTTCAGTAGAAACTTTCTTAAAAATATTAGCAGCGACCTTGTAATGTCTAGGTACCTTAACGGAGTGCTGAAACATTTTTTTTAATGCAATAATGTGGCGAACAACATTTCATTGCTCAACTTCAAACATTAAATCACGAGACATATGTCATTTTCAAATTTTGAGGTTAGAAGCTATTTCAGCTACATGATAAACAGATTGAAGTTAGTAATTTTTTTATTATTATGTAGGTTTACTTGAACTCTGGCAGAATAGACACAAAACACGCTAAACCGTAGCTCCCACAACTAGCAGTACCAAAAAAATAAAACCATAAACAATTTACTACTGTAGTTTATTGGTTGCACGTAATCCTTATTTACAATTTCTTAAAAACAATTTGTTCTCAGTTCGCAGTTGTAGCATACGTGAATTATGTAAACGTTTTATGTCTAGGTAATGATAACAATCACGCCTGCTCGCGTGTGCATATTGTTTGTGTAATAATCATTGACAGTTTCATTTCGAATGGCGATTTGTCCCTCATAAAAATACCAGGAAACGCTATGATTCAACACTGCGGCGGTTTCAATAACAATGACTAATGTGTTCGGTGTAATATTTTCAGTTGGGGACAGCGACTCTGTCGCTATGTGAGCATGTTATGGGTGAAAGGTTGTCAAATGTCGTGGGGGTAATTTGGACAATTCGGTTGTAATCAATCAAAACAATGGTTCCTGCACCGAGCTGCCCGTATACGTGGGATTACTGGGCGGGGGAGGACTCTCCATCGTATGACGTGGAGCTGACATGTTTGCTGCCCAACTCTGTTTACATTCCTCTGCAGCAATGCTGGGACGCGACTCTCCAAGATGTGAAGGAGGTGAGTACTAAGGGAGCACCCTGGGCCTCTGGGGCTAGAGGAACCTGCCCGCGCCGCCTCCGGGCAGACCCCGAGCCCCAACCCACTAAACTAGGTTAACTATTGAGTATTAATATGTCTAGAGATAGCTGTGATTTTTAGAAAGTAGATCACATTGTTTACTTGTCTTTGCACTCGATTCGGGCGTGTAGCCTGACTAATTGCAGTTTTGTAAACAACCAACACCTACATTTTTTATTTGGGTCTTGTTAAAAACAATTCATTGCTGAGTTATTTTCTGTTGTTTACATGTATTCCTTCCTTTAATACAACATGTTTACGCATATTTCTTTCTTTAATATATGGTTGTTTGGTATAATAATTGTTGGTAATAGTGATGATAATAGCACAATTCACAATATTTTATTAAGTTTTAAAACAATGCATAGGAACACAAACTATTGTTTTTTTTTTCTATAATTATCTATTATTGCAAGCATCTATTAGCCATTTTAAGGGTTCCATAGGAACCCTAATAGTTCACCATGTCCATTTGTCCATCTGTCCCGGAGTAATTTCAGTCTTGTTATGATACTACAAAGCCTTAATTTCATATTACATTGAAGTATTGCTGAGTTGCAAAATGAAATTTAAACTAACAATTTCTTGTTACCTCCTATAAGAAATAAAAAAATGCCATTATTGGAAATGTTGAACTTGAAAATTTTAATTTTCACTAGAGTTCCGTTTCCTGCAGCCAAGACCACTAGTAATCAGAATCTGAACATCTTAAATGAAAGCACATATATAACAAACTTAAAAGGAAATCTATCTCAACTAAGTAGACTTGATGGATTCCTGAGTTACAGGTGGCTAAAGTATTTATACCTACTAAAAATCATCTAAGCCATCACACCACATAACTTTAACCTCCTGAGTTTCAAAGTACTAATACTAGAACAAACTCACTTGCAGTGAAAGCCCAAGTATTAAAATAGCGACTTGGGGTGGAAACCCACTGTGCTAATACTAGAACAAAATGTTTTCGGTCATCTGCCTAAAATATGACACCTATATCTGTTGCGGTTACCAAGATATGAATAATTTTTGGTCTGGGTGTTAATTTATTCTTATATTACGATACTGGGTCTTCCTCGGAAGTACCCTTTTAGAAACCAGGCTGCAGGAGGTTAAATATAAAGTTAGTTTACTTGTGTTGTTTTCTGGGATAGTATTTTATGTTTGGAGTAACGTAACAGCTTCGGAACCCTACACTAAGCATGCTTTGACATGCTCTTGCCAGGTTATTATTACTTGTTCAGTTAATGTTATTAAATCCTAATGATATAGCGGACTTGCGAGTTAACCATACAATTATTTTTCAGGCATTATGGAACAGAGCAGCAAGATATCCCCTATTTGGGATGCTGCACGAGATGTCGGGCTATGTGTTCCAATTTGTGAACTCGCTCTCTGTCCTCGAGGAGGTCAGCGACGAGAACAAACGCCTCAGAGAAATCAAACCGGCATTTGGTGTTCTCAAGATAGTAGAACGGTCTATAAGACCAGGAGAGCAGTTTCTGAATATGCAAATTAGTCATTTGATTGGGAAAGGTAAGCCAATGTTTATTTTCCTTTTATTACCTACTTCTGGGGGTGCTATTTAAAGAACAATCTGTTTTTTTTGCAAAAATATACATGGGTGTCTGTTTACTCATTGACATTCTTAAAGATTACTCATAGGTGAAAGTCTATTTTGTAAACATGTACAACCAGGATATAGATTACATAACATAGTAACTTGTCTTACCTATGACATAGTTGAACACATTTGCTTGTACACAATTATAAGAAAGTACAAACAGTTGGATACTTGTGAGTTGAAACTTGACACTTTTTGTATGTGGTAAAACACCAAATTATACCTGTTAGTTACTAAGTCCTTTCTAGTGTTATTATACAAACTAAACATACTTAGATAAATTTGTGATCAATAAGAACCAAAGGCATAGAAGGAGACTTAAAAAAAAGCATTGAATCTATACCTCTCTTGAAAATTTCAATATGAATGTTCAATAAGTTAAAAAAGGAAGAGTATGAAGTACAGTTCTTGCTAAAACAAGCCGTACACACCAAGGTGTTGTCAACTAAGACGGACATAATGGTAGTTCATTATATACGCAAGAGTGTGCATCAGCAAGTGTATGACCATAGTATTTTAGCTTATAGAACTGTCTCTTTCTGGCACACTGGATCCCAATAAGACTGCATATCAGCTATCCAGCTCCTTCTACGCCTTTAGTTCTTATTCTATGAATTTGTCTCACAACTGACCAAAAGCCCCCAATAGTTTAATTTCTTAATCCAAACCAAATGTTCTTTTTAGGTCTAAATGAATTTGATAATCTCAGGAGTTCAGAAATCAATGATTTTCGTACGCGCACAAGATACATAGCAGAGGAGAGTCTGGTAAAGAGAGTGAAAAGTACACCGCTGGACAGATTGCGGTATCACTGCCCACCGCGACTAGCTAAGAGTCCCAATGTGCCCACTACATTGCTGAGTCACCTAAACAACCACAACTTCTTAATATATACCAAAGTGGCAGAGATAGAGGTAAGTGCGAAGGGGACTTTTATGGAAAGTTTGTATATCGAGAAGTTTAACCTTTTCAACGTCATTGACGGATATTTCCGTCATGGTTGACAGCGCAAAATAGACCTGAGTATCTATGAGGCAAAGTTGACATTCGCTCTTGTTTTGTATTTGACATAGCGTGAAAAAGGTTAATGTAGTTATAATCCATACAAATGATGGTCAAGGAAGCTAAAAGCGTTAATGATATGTTGAATTGAACTAAACATTGTTGTATTGGCAGTTTTTATGGGGTTGGACTTTGATACTACAAAACAGTGGTTCCCAACTGAAAGACAAAATAACTGCTAGCATCCAGACACAGAAGTGTGTCAAGCCAAAAAAGGGGGGTGTTTGTGGAAGTGTTTGAACTGTTTATTTGTCTGTCATTCAATTCAAGGCTTCAGTGCCAACTGGGTTTTATCCCTGTTGAGAACCTATCTATTTTGAATGTTTTTTTTTTATTATAGTCATTTATTTTGACAAAAAAAAAACTTTTTAAATTTTATGGGCGAATTGCAAAAATATTGTAGTTAAGGACCTAATTCATGTCAAAGTATAATGAAAAAAAAAAAATTTTTTTTCCTTTGTGCAACGTAGATTAATCATACGACTGTATGACTAATTTACCCTTATGCATAAGTTAATCTTCTTTGACATCGGTATTATTGTGGTTGATTTACCTTGGGGCATAGGCGTTTTTTTAAATTATTTTTAAATTTGAATTGTCATAAACGATGACTGTGCATGTTCTATTATTAATATTTGCTCGCTTTTTCCGGGTCTTAAAAAAGTGCATGTCATGTAATCTGCTGTGGAAAAAACAAAACGATATGAAACACATTTTTTTTTGTATCTCTAAAATCATAAATGTAACACGAAACGCATGTAAAGAGAATCTGGAGATTATTACAAACAAAGTTGTTAAGAGAGATAACAATATTTATGGGTGTAATTAACGTCACAACAACATATTAATAGTATTGCTATTATTGTTTTGTGTCTAATGACGAACTCCGCGGTTTAAGTGGTGTAGTGTTTTCCTTCCTATTTGAGAATAACACGGCCTTTATCCTATTATTTATTTGTTCGCGAAAATGGCTTCAAGAATTTTAATAAAATATATTATTGTACTGTTTTGGTTTCGGATTCAATTATCTGTTGGTTTCATAAGGAAAATTATAACTAAGCTCAATAATTCTACTTCAAATAATATCCTTTTTATGATTTATGAGTGTATGGACTAAAAAGAAATATGGCGATGTATAAAAATGTCCACTTGAATAATTTCGTCCCTGTATAATTTTGACAAAGTATAAAAATGTCCACATGTATATTAGACGACATATAAAGATGTTGCGACAATAGACTAAAAGAAAATATGTCGATTTATAAATATACTTTGAAAGTAGTCACTTTTATATTCCGACTTGATAAGACTTAGACATTTTGAAGTATTGGCTTTCTAATACTCGGACCAATTTTTATATTATATGTAGACATTTTTATACATCGCCATATTTACTTTTAGTCCAACGACGCATAAATCCTTTTTATTTGCCATGGCAAATTAGCCGTCATTAGTTTCTTCTGCCATTTGCTCCTCCATAATCTCCTCGTCGTCGTTTTCACCTTCTTCCATCCAGATCACCATCAGCTCATGAGCTTCGGCCCTACAAACAAGATTTGGGAAAAAGATTAATTCGACTCGTTTGCCCCTATTAACTATTTATAACTGGACAGCTATTTGTCTCTATACAAGTTTGTTTCAAATTATAATAGTCATCATTCGACATGACATTTTGGACATATGTGTCCGAATGTTGTCGCGAGTCTCGCTGTGGATAAAGCGACCGTCACTTTCGCACTTACATACTTGGCAGACAGTGGAAGCTACGTTATCCTTATTAGCCACAGGTATTTTAATTTCTATAATCAAATGAGGTTTAATTGTCTTTTGTTAGTTATACGGTTGATATTGCTACAGGTTTCATTGTCGTGAGATACTGCCTGTTGGCCTAGGGTCCGTTCACATAGACTTGCTCAAAGACCTCGCGCTATTTTCACACAGACCGGAGCCGGTCGGCTGCGCGAGCGCGGAAAAGCATGTCAAGCAGCCTGTCGGCTCCTCGTATTATTACACATGTTCAAGCATTCTTAATGACAAAAGAAGTGCACGTGACAAACAAATTATACCTTAATACAATGACTCAAAACTCTGTTTCCAACGTAATAAAAATCTGCTCTCTTGGAGCCGGTCTGTGTGAACGATCGGCTAAATAGGAAAGTAGGAGCTGTTTGGTTTCCCAAAAGCATTAATATTACTTTTCTTCTGGTGTGACTTTGCCCTTGTTGAGCTTCGTGAGCTTGGGCAGCGCAGCCAGCGTCTCGATGCGGGTCTCGGGATTGTCTTCCTCACCCTTAGCACCGTCCTCCTCTCCTGTCCCTCCCATATAGGGGCAGCCCTTTAGTACCAGCGTCGTTAAACTTGGCAAAACCTGGAAGAGCCCCGAATAGATTTTGTTACTATAAATAAAAAAAATACTTTACATTTTGTATGTGGAAATGTGGAAGTACTGATGGTTGCGAAGGAAGTCGATAGCAGCTTTTTAGTACTATATGAATCTTATGATGGAAGTATTGGACATGTTTCTTTTTGCTGAGATATTTTAACTTGTTTAGTATTGGCCGGTTATTGTCTTATGTAGGAGTGAAGACCGCGTCCAAGCGAGCTACGGACGAACAAACCCACGAAAAATTGTAATCTAGATAGCAAATGTATTGTAAACTTGGAAAGACTTAGAGCTTATTACACTTTCCGGAATTACCCCTTTACTAATAAACGTTGAATAAGCTTGGAATAGTTATACCATGCTTTGTCTTTATCTGACATTTGAATTAGAACGATAAGGACAGAGCATGATATAACTATTCCAAGCTTATTCGACGTTTAGTAGTAAGGGGGTTAGTCACTAACGAGAGGGAAGCAGCAATACGTTGGAATGAGATGGAGATATTTCCATACGTCTGTAACGTATTGCCGCATCCCTCTTCTTACTGTCTAATACAGGAAGGTGTAATATGCTCTTAAGTTTCTCCTCTCTTACTAAAATCAAAACTTTTGTACTCTCAAACTTACCCTCAATTTTTTTACTTGAATTACTGAAGTCACCTTACAGTTCCTCAAATTGAGATAATTCAGTTTAGTAAGATCCTCAGTAAAAGCAGTCAGTAGCTTGATGGGGTTATGACGCAAGTGCAGTATCCTCAAATTGACAAGCCGTTCTATACCGTCGAGGCATTTAATCTTGTTCCCCGCCAAGTATAAGCTGTCGAGTTGAGGAAAGTTCATTTCTGTTAATTCCCTTATTAAGTTATTGCGTAAATCTAGGCACCGCAGAGTCGGCATGCGAGACTTGATGTAGGGCTTAGTTATTCGGTTCCCGCCCAGCTCTAGAGTACTTAATTCCGGTTGGTATATTTCCTCAATGGAATGTATGATGTTGTTGTTCATAACGATCACTTGAAGGTATCTCATTCTGCGTAGGACAGCGGATTTCAGTATGTTTTTGTTAGCCTTAATGAGCACGAGAAACGGCAGCTCAGTGATAACCTGAAGAGCTTTCAGATTCAGGTAGTTGTTCGACAAGTCGAGGAACTGGAGGTGTTTGAAGCTCTTGATGGCGCTTATTTCAGTCAGGCTCAGTTCATTTATCTTTGCTTTTACGTATGTAAATCTGTAAACGTTTCGTTGTTATTGATAGTCACGACGGCGGTAGCTGTAATGGCGAGCGGCAACGAACAAATGCATCGGGATGTATGAAGCAGTCCAAGAGTGCGGCGGCAATGAGGCTATTTCTATGCATTTGTTTCTGCCGCCCTCCAGTTACCTACCACCGCTCCGCTAAGCTCCGATTCTTATTTGTTCCATAAGAACTACGTAGTTTGTATTGCACTACGACATGACATTACATAACGTTCGTCAAAGTTCAATTCAAAATCACTTGCGAAGTCTTGACTAGAGCGTGCACGCGACCCCGTATGCGAAGATGCAGCTTCTCCACGGAAATCCCTTTTACCTGCGTCTATAAAATTCCACAGAACTTGTCCAATTGTCCTGTAAGCTATATCTGTATTATATTTTTATATTTTATAATGTCTAGCAGTCTAGACTTTGAAACGCGAAGAACAAACAAACGAACAGTTTTGCGTTCATAATAGGGATGCGGCGCAAATGTTTTTTTTTTGTGTGATCACTAGATCTATGTCTAATATACAAATGTGACTGTTTATTATTTTTTAAACCCCCACAAAAAAGAGGGAGGTTATAAGTTTAACGTGTGTATACATCTGTGAATCTGTGTGTGTGTGTGTCTGTCTGTGACATCGTTGCTCCCAAATAGATGGACCGATTTGGTCGCGTTTTTTTTTTAAAGAAAAATCTAGGTTTCATAAAAATCGGTTGCGTCATTTTAGAGATATTAGCACTTAAAAAGGGATTGCCGTAATATCGAGAGTATTTATCTTTGAAACAGTTGTTTTCATTTCTAGTAATGCCTAAAAATTACAACAAACAAAAGCATTACACACTAATCTAAGTGCCCGATGTGTATTAGTATAAACATAATCAAGGCAATTTCATTTGACTACATTTAAATGGTAATAAAGTCCATTTTTCTTGGTTTAAAAATTTAAAATGACATTATAGAGCACACGTATTTGAACTTTATTTCCTTGCTGCTAGATACAAATTCCCATTCACAAAAATCTTCCTGTTTGTGGTAAGGGCCTTACGAGATGAATACTATAATTGTTTTGATATCTGAAGTACATGTACGTACCCGTCTCCCTCAGCAGTCTTGCTCAGCAAGCTCATGTTGATGCTGACCTCGGACCGCTTGAGCCGCCGCTCGGGGTAAATAGGTCCGCGTTCCTCCTCAGGAGCGTTATAGTCATCCACTTCCCCCATTAAACCCTCGTCCATTTCCTGCTCCATCTGATATATCTTTTTTTTTCTTTCTCGCCTTGGTTTAGGTTCAACCACCTAAAAGGTAACATCACAGCGATAAGACAATCGGTGAACTAGAATTAGGGCAACGCATCTTAAAATTGGTCCTTGGATATAATAATTTTTACATGTTACAAAGCAACTGTTGGTAAATCTACAAAACAAAAGAAATGGTCGTTGTGTCCTTGTGGTTCGCTTATTACGGTGGTATGTAAAGGTGGGTACGAATTAGAGCAGTCTCGGGTTGAGGCACGCACGGCTCACCTATTTTGCTCAAATTCGTACGCGCTCACGCGCTGTGCGCGAGCATCGCGCGGCGAGCCGTCGAGAGTCGGTCTTTTGACCGTGCTCAAAGGCGCCTCGGTGTGCTTGCCTCGCGTAATTTGGACGTGTATCCGAGCGTGACGCGAGCAGAACGACAAGTTTTAACTTGTCTGTGGGCGCAGCGCGTACAAATTTGATAAAGTTGCTGAGCCGTTCCACCACCGGGCAATTTCTTCTTCTTTTTGTTAATAATTCGGTGAATTATGATAAACGCAGCCGCGGCTGTCATCGTGTCCGACGCCATTTTGAAATGTCGGGTCGCGGCGAGCACGCTGCCTCACCCGCGCATGTTTATGTGCAACAATTTGGCTCGCGAGCAGCTCGCCGCGTGGGGCGAGCATGCCTCAGGCTGAGCCGCTCGGATTGGTACCCAGCTTCAGCTACGAAGGAAGTGCATGCTATTTGTTTATGGCCCATCATGGCCAGCGAAAGGGACGGATTAATGCGTAAGAGTGAGCTACAAGAATATTTTGCTCGCCTGCTATATTAGTCCCACCATTCTCTCCAACAAAAGACGATAGATCCAGTGTAAATAAAAGAGATACATTATATTAATAGTTGTTCGCTGGCTCCACTCGCTTCTCGCTCATCATCGGCGGGAACAGTGCCTTACGCTAGCCCAGGAGTGCGGTCCAATCTTCTTAGCGTGTCTACGGCGCGATAGATATGACCAGGGGGGTTATTATGACATAACTATGCTGTTCTGTTTACGCTAAGAGAAAAAGACAGAGTTATATAACTGCCATAGCTCTGTTTTTTACGCTCACCATAAAATGAACTGCATAGCTAGGTCATAATAACCCCCCTGACCAATATTCTGCCCACAAACGGCATTGCTAGTGGCGTCATATCGGTCCCGTACACATGCCATGACGGACGTCACGTTTTTCTATCCAAATGTAATTTGAGCAACTTTTTCCCTTTCTTCTCTAGAAACCTTATTAGGACTAAGTATTAGGTTACTACAAATATTGCCAAGCCTCTAAACCAGCAAATTAGACCCAAGTGATACGCTTACACACAAAAACAATTTCATTGTTGTGTAAGTTTATTTTCTGAACGACGTTCAAACCTTGAAGCGCGAAGCTTGCGCCTTAAAAAGATGTAAAACATACGTTTCGTATCACGACGCGTTTAGCCTAGTAGTGACCCTGCCTAAGAAGCTAGCGGTGCCGGGTTCGATTCCCGGTATGGGCAAATAATTATGTGATCGCGAGTATTTCTTCCTGATTCTTGGGTGTTTCTATGTATTTCCCTATATATTTAAGTTGATTGTTATCTAGTACCCATAGTACAAGCCTAGAGCTTACACAGACTTAACATTGCGACCACTCTAAAACAAAGGATTCCTGATAGTCTGTTCATAAGTTCTGTCACTGAGATTTATTACAATTTAAAAAACAAATAAAAGAGTTTCATAACCCTGTAGTATATCAATAAAAACCTTGTTTTATGTAGAATAAAAAGAAGCGTAATTTGTATTCTATTTAAATAATTTGATGTACAAGCTTTAAGCATTCCCGTCTGGGGCAGGAAAGCATGTGTCAAATCACGCACGACGACCATACTGATAACGGCTACAACTTTTATAAGAGTTCTCATATTGAGTCGAAATTTGCGTGACATATTGACCAGACTTTAATCCTTAAATTCTGATACAAATCCTTAAATTCCAAGCAACTAATGATTCGCTTATACACCGGTCAATCTTCATGTCTCATTAAATCGACCTTACGAATTTGCACCAATACGAAAACACCAAAATTCGTGCTTCATAAATCGTAAGCTGGTTTTTGAGTGTCGTAAAGAAAATAATGCTGATCTCTGAACTCTCTTGGTTAACAAAGACTAACCTTTAAAGCGCTATCAAATAGTGAAATTTTCAGAAAACGCGTGTGCGTTTTAATCGTGAATGATAAAAGATCGTATCTGAAATTGCGGCGACTATGTGCAATAATTATTAGATTATTAAGCTTTTAATTATTATATATTTTGAAATTATAAAATAAACAGAAGTTAGTTTTATTTGACAAAACCTTTGTGACAGAACTTATGGACCGACTAGATATATAGGTACCTCGGCCTGTTCTTGTTCGCTGGCTTCTTTAGCAGGCGTGAGATCGTAATGCGATTTCAGCATTATCTCATTAAAATCTTAGTCTTTCTCTTGAGTAACACCGAATAATGTTTAGTAAAATACGTATCAGTGAACTGTTGACGCGGACGTCAGAAATGACGTGTTGGTGACGTTTTTTTATCCTAATTTCATGTTTGGACGTATCGCCGCAAAGAGGTTATAGTTTCCCTGTTGCTTTATCTTTGGTGTGCTGAATCAATTTGTATAAATAAGGTAGATATCATGTGGTTGCGCTCATTGCCACGAATTGCCTCTGTTTATACCCATTATCAAGTTGTAATGAAAACTGATCGATCAGTGATTGACGTCGGGTATTCCTGCTGGTAATGTTTTTGCTACAGAAAGAGAAATGTATTAAATAGCTTTACCGTTCTTTTTGTGTTGTCGCGTAAAGAGCAATTTAGGGTCCGCTTTTGAACCAGATTCATTATTGAAATGCCCTGCAATTAAGTTAACGGACTGCATACTTTTAGTACCAATTTCACCATACGTTGTTAACCACTTTACAGACGATTAGAGCGTTAGCAGTTGAAATGTTTGAACTAACAGTTGATTAACATTGATTAAATTTAGTACCAATTTCACCATACGATGTTAAACTTGATCCATGTTAATCGACTGTTAACGCTCTAAATCTGTTAAATGGTTAACATCGTATGGTGAAATTGGTACTTAACATCGTATGGTAAAATTGCTACCTAACCTCGTGCATTCAGATTTCATGTTAAACAATGATTCGCTGATGTTGCGAAAACCAATGCAACGCTATCCGTGTGATGCAGTCTAGTTTAAAAAAAAAAGCCTTTAAATCGTTATATCATTTCTCTTACTTTACCAATTTTTTTTAAGTAAAAACAATAACCAAGCTTTTCTTTCCAGTCTACCTTCACGAAAAACATACCGGTTACGTATACGCCTCAACAGCTGATAGAGACTGTACTAAGCAGAAGAGTGAACTCGATGGCGATGCGGCAGTCCAAATACGTGCTGAAGGTGTACGGGCGCGAGGAGTACCTGATTGGAGAGCACCCGCTGATCCAGTTCCTATACATCCAGGAGACGCTGTCGCAGCACGGCGTGCCGAAAGTTCTAATTGTGAATGTGGAGAAACTACAGCTGTCCGGTAAGTTTTTTCTGCTTATTGTTGTAAATAGAAAAGTGCACTGCTCCTATTTTCGTAATGTCTCTCGGCTAGCTGTCGCTGTCTCACTCGCACTCGCATCTGACAGTTTATATGTCACTCGTGTTTCATAGAAAAACGAAGCTTGCCGAGGTAAATTAACCTAAAGCTGGGTACGAATCTGAGCGGCTCAGCCTGAGGCATGCTCGCCCCGCGCGGCGAGCTGCTCGCGAGTAGATTGTTGCACATAAACTTGCGCGGGTGAAGCAGCGTGCTTGACGCGAGCCGACATTTCAAAATGGCGTCGGGCACGATGACAGCCGCGGCTGCGTTTATCATAATTCACCGAATTATTAACAATAAGAAAAATAAATCGCCTCGGTGATGGAACAGCTCAGCAACGTTATCAAATTTGTACGCGCCTCACCCACAGACAAGTTAGAACTTGTCGTTCTGCCCGCGGCACGCTCCGATACACGTCGAAATTACGCGAGGCACGCACGCCGAGGCGCCTTTGAGCACGTTCAAAAGACCGACTCTCGACGGCTCGCCGCGCGCCGCTCGCCCGCTGCTCGCGCACAGCGCGTGAGCGCGTACGAATTTGAGCAAAATAGGTGAGCCGTGCGTGCCTCAACCCGAGGCTGCTCTAATTCGTACCCAGCTTTATATGTCTAGTGCCGGATCCGGTACAATTTTTTTTTTTTTTTTTTTATCCCTTTTATGGTTTAAATCGAAATCTGAAGAGACTAAAACTTTGGTTTTTTTTTGTTAGAATGCGAAAGTTATATACGTCTGTCATTCTAACAGATAGGTCGTCCCTCTAGGCTTGTCGGTAAAGGACAAACATCGATCGTCACATAATTTCACGTGTGCAATATTAGTAGTAAGTATTATTCGTTATTCACTTGGTCCTCGCTGCGTAAGTACTTGAAAAATGCATTTATAATTAGTAATTTTTTGACCAATTTTTTTTATTTTATATTCGTGGTCCAGATCGCTACCACCGTCTTATTCATCATTAACCTACCACTAAGCAGCAGGGTTCGCATTGTTGTGTTCCGTTGTTGGGATAAGACAACCAGTGAAATTACTAGCACAGAGGCGTTCCACCTTAGCCCTCAGGGTTGGCAGCGCATTCGCAGTCTTAGGATTGCAGTCTTGTGATTGTAGTCTTAAAATGTGAATGTCTATGGGTCACAGATCCCACTTACCATTAAGCAGCCTTTGTGAATGTTTGCCTTTTCTTGGTATAAAAAAAACTCATATCATGTAGTCTATAGATGAATATTTTATTTGAAGAATGAAATATCTGTAGTTTGTATATTTTAAACCGATCGTAGTAGGTAAAAGTAAAGTTAAACGTTTCCCAATTAGGTATTATGATCAAACATTTAATTAGCGATCGGCCCTTTTTTGGACGACCAAAACTAGTTATTAACACGATCGGTTTTCCTTCTACTGAACAAATCCGGTAAACAACTATCGAAACAACATTTTACCTTCATTATTTATTCAGCTTTAACCTTCCTTTTACAAAATACTTTCACAATTTTCCTTAAAATGTTAAATGTAATATGTCTTGTAATAGCGTAGACTAAATACAGTACTGCGATGATGATCGCTATGATGACGCTAAGGACATCTAGCGGTGGTGTTTGGAACCACGTGGCTTGTTGGGTGGGTAGCGAAGGTGGCGAGTCGCGGTGTCGCGCCACGTACTCCGTCCAAAAGATGGCGCTGTCCATTACTGGTTGGGGCCGGTCGTGCCAGTGCCGCGAGACCCTTTTGGCGCTGGATTGCATCCTAAAACGAGTTTTTTTTAGATAAAATTCTATTGATAACAGTTTTTAATTTTTCTACGTAGCACGTTTTATTTTAGCATTTTATTAAGCCTGAAAAACGATTTTTCGCATTCTGTTTGACAACGAGCGTAGTGAAGAGACGTATCGCACTGCTAGATCAACGCAGTATTATTTCAAAGAAAAGTCGATTTTGTGTTGATCTGGCAGTGCGACATGTGTGTGCTAGTTTTTACAAGCTTTTTAAAAGGGTTTTTTTATCCCGGTAAGGGCAGATATTTGTGTGATGAGCGCGAATATTTGCTCCTGAGTGTTGGATGTTTTCTATGTATTAAGTATGTATTTGTCTATACTGTAAATCTATGGAACTTGCTAACTATGTAAACAAACAATGTATTGAAATTGACATCTATTGTCAATTTTAGTATGGCGGCTTGTTTACATAGTTAGCAAGTTCTATAGAATGACACTTTATATAAGTATGTTTATCGTTGTCTAGTAACCATAGTACAAGCCTAGAGCTTAGTTTGGGACTAGGTCAACTTGTGTGAGATTGTCCCATGTTTTTTTTTTTTTTATCATCTTGCAAGATTTTAACTACTTCCCGGGGACCAATTAAGCTGAAATTTGGTATACCTACGTAACCTCGATGACAATACAATAATATGGCATCATCGAGGTGGTCTGATGATGGAGTCGGAAGGTCGCGAATGGATCTCCGCTATACTTAACGTAGACCTACCAAGTTTGGATTTATTAGGTAGTCTTGATAAGGTGTAAATTAGTTAACATTTATAACTTGTCAAAACGGTGCAAGACTCGAGAAAGTCATGTTTTAGTATGTTGAGTAAACGAACGCTATGTGCAAAATAAGAAGATTGTGAAATTGATTTTGGGAACATGAAATTTATATGCATTGAATGGACATGAACATGCGTTCCATTTAACTACGATTACTAGGTACTGAACGATAGACCTCGTGAAGCTAATAGTCCAGAGGCTATTCTTGGTATCTTTTTAGCTATTCAAAAACTTGTTTACGTATATTCCTAGAAAGATCTTGAAGTGGTCGCTGAAGATCCTAAATAGTGAACTCTTAAGTCCCTGGTAAAGGATAAACAAGAAGACATCGCATTATCATTCATTTTCTACTTACTTCTCTGACGTCAATTCCAAGATGGCGTCCACGAGATTATCAGAGTCGATATTCTGAAAGAACAGCGTCAGACCCAGACCGCTGTCCCGCACTGATGCAGCGTTGTTGAACTGGTCCCCAAAGAACGGTAATGTCAGCATCGGTATGCCGCAGTGGGCCGCCTCGGACGTGCTCAGCATACCGCCGTGGGATATGAAGGCTAGAACTTTCGGATGACCTAAAAATAATAATAATTAAACAAGTCTGATAAAGGCAGCTTCAAGCCCCGACTTTTTTGATACTGTCTAATAATAAATATTACGTTTAAAAACCCCTCTCATTACTTTTTTTAAAATATGACATTCCAACAAGCGACACGAATCTAACGACTTCTCATGTTTTAAAATCCATCAAGCCGTTTAGGGTGCAGCGTCCGACAGAAATAGACATTCATACATACATACACTCGAAAAACACAACCCTCTTTCTGACGTAGTCAGGTAAAAAGGCCTAGATGTCGATTTAAGGTCTACCTGATTGCGTTTTATAACTGAGACACTCCTTATTTGGTGCAAAGAATGTTTACCGCCTATGAACACCGGGCATTGAAATTGCGCAGGCCCTACACGATTACCAAAGAGCGGAATTCTTCATAGCAAAAATCAAACTGTCAGAGGGATTGACCTAACTGTTTTATCGACTTATCGATAAATATTTGTCACTTTACGAAACAAAGTTAAAGTAATGAAATCAGGCTTTTGGATATACATACAAACAAATTAACGGTGTCCCTAATTAGCTGACCGCCACTGTATTTTAGTATAATAGTAAAGAATAAAACAGAAAATAAAAATTAAAAACAAATATTGCTAAGAGTAGGTAACTAATCTTCATTCAAAATAACAAAGTCGAAATCTAAATCTGTACTAAATATGTTTTCTTCATCTTCCCTGTAGTAAAAGAAAATAGTCATTATTTTTTCAACATTGTCACCTTTCAAATTACTCATTTTTTCATTGTAGATCCATTTATAAGATGAAAACGAGCGTTCTACCTCAGTTGAAGTAACAGGAGCATATTTGTAGTACTCGATAACGGTGTTTTGGCTGTAATCACTTTTTTCTATAAAATCTGCATATTTGCGTAGGTATCATGTCGCAGTCCGGAATTCTATCTAGTACTTTTTCAAGTTTTATTTGCACTGTCTGAGATCCACACCAATTTAGAATACTTCTCACCTGGTCAAGTATTAGAAGAGAGTCTAATAAGGATAAACAGGATGTTTGTAATTTGATTATTGCGTCACGTAAAATATAACTATACCATAACTTTCTTTTATGTACAACAGATCATTTCTCAAATGATTGTGCTTAAGTACTCTTTTAGTTTCTCTTATTGCAGCCGACTCTTTTGAATTTAAGTTTGAAATTACTTCTGTAATACATTCCAAATTTTCTGCATAATATATAGCTGCATTAAGCCATGTGCCCCACCTAGTTATAATAGGTTTTGGAGGCAATGGTACGGATGGACAAATTTGTTTGAATAAGCAGACTATGTGGAGACTTTAAATTTTTTTTTTTTACGTTGTATATTAAGGTGTCAACACTTTTATATTAAGATCGTATGTGCTCGCAGACTCTATGTAATCCATGTGCCAGATATGTAACATGTAGTAGATTTGGGAATGTAGCTTTTAAGATTTTACCAGCCTTTAGCATGTACGCGGCACTATCAGTGCTCAAAACAAGGACATTTCTAATATGCTCATTATATGAATTGTGCCAAATAAACTGCAATTGCTTTTTTAAGTATTCGGCCATTGAGTTACCATCAACTTTAAAAAAAAAATTACTTCCGATTAAGTAAGATTTGCAACAAGACTTTTTCTTTAGTTCTCTTAAAATCAAATTAGTGACACTTTTGCCCATACTATTTAAGGTTTCGTCGACTGTTATTAGATTTGGGTATTACAGATTAAAATTGGTCCTTTGCCTCGTACAAAATGTGCCATAATTAACCCGGAATAACTCCGAAACGAGCATCAGACGAAGACAAGGATAAATAAAAATAAAATAAAATAAATCACAGGAAAATGTCACACACATTGACCTAATCCCAAACTAAGCTTGAGGCTTGTACTATGGGTACTAGACAACGGTAATACATACTTAAATTCATAGAAAACATCCAAGACTCAGGAACAAATACTCGTGCTCATCACACACATATCTGCCCTTACCGGGATTTGAACCCAGGACCCCTAACTTCGAAGGCAAAAAATATTTTTTTTTTTGTTAAAATAAGATTCTTAGTTATACTACTAATAATTATGATGTTACCTGCCCAGTTTCACTTTCATACAATAAAAAAAAACATTCGTTGCATAATTTATTACTGTGTTTCGTTAGTTAGATAAATTATAGTAATTAAATCCCGCAAGCATGATTTCGATGGAATAACATCACGTGCATAGTCGGCCATTATACAATTCTTCTTCTTAGAATCCGCGTGCCTGTGTGGTGGCTGGGTTAACTCTTAATTATATACGTAGGTACAGTACGATTACTGTAACTTTACCACTGACGGAGAGTTTGCCTTCATTTCATTTTCAACTTTAATTTCATACAATTAAAGCAATTTTCAGAATACTGTTACCCACTCTACCGATTTAGTAATAACTAGTTTATTTGTATGAGACTAAAGCTTAAAATGAAGTGGAGGCAATCCAACTGTCAGTGGTGAACTCCAAATAATTTTACTGTAACTATATCCGTACCCGCCAGGACGCGGCGAACACCCTGAATTCCTACTTTGTAATTTGCTTTAGTAATCGTTTGAAGTACCTATTTATCGCTTTTTCTTTAAGAATTGTCCAATACTTTTTTCTCAAAAAATCTATCTGTCCAGGTCTGTCCCTAGCCCTTCTAATATTTCCGCAAAGGTCACAATGTTTTGTCCCCTGTTTGAACTTAAAATAAGGAATAAGCATATCGTCACTATTTAATAAAAAACCGCATATCTCGTATATTGTGATGTACGATTTTAAACATAAACGTGAAGAGAAAAAATATTAATATCGTACATCACTAAATATGAGATACGAGTTTTTTCAAAGTAGTGACGATATGTTAGGATTTTATAATATTTCTTAGTATTAGTTACCATGTTATGTTTATCGACCATGTATAGATTTTTGTTGATAGTAAAAGGTTATCATTCCGGTGACCAGCCTCTGCTTTACAAGGGCCAAATGAACACAAAGCTTCAAAATTTTATTTTTCTAAACAATGGTCCAGGCATATATTCAAATCTATTGCATAGGTTAAATAAACTATGCTCACAAACAGACACTATGCCTTATACTATTAAAATAAAATTTCGCTTTTGCCTGTTATGCCTGGCCCACACCTATGTGATTCGGCGAAGATTCTCATTCGCTTCTCTGCCATTATTTTTGTTTAAGAAAGAGACGCCAATACAAATCATTGCCTAATTCAGCTGATGTGGCCTCAGCATTACATTAGCATTTATCTACTTACACAAGATATCGAGTTGCGGGAGCCAATCCTTAGCAAGAACGTTGTCATTCCCTTCCGGTAGACTTGCGTTCTCCAATTTCCATATCACCTTCTGAGGGATCCTCTTGAAGGCATCTAAGAACTGCTGCCTTTTCGGCTCCGTCATCGTGCTCGCGCGCAGCATCGATCCAAAGCTCACGTAGATGATTCCATGTTCAGCTGATGACATGAATTCTTCCAATTCCTGCAACATGACGTTTACGTCTATGATCATGCATTTACATGCAGTGTTGTAACTTGTAATTATTCAGCTTCAAAAATATTAAAACATACATTGCTAACAGTGTTGCAGTGTTATCTTAGTGGATGATTCTCGTTGTAGTGTTTATTAAACGTGTATTGAAAAAATCAAAAATACAAATATTAATTTGTGTATTTGTGGAGTACACGATCACACCAGATGCGTGCGTGTGGCACACACGTTCGTTTTCGCGTTCCAATGCGTTGTATAGTTGACGCGTTCTATGCGGATTCATACTATACAATGCCGTGGAACGCGAAAACGCACGTGCGAGTCACGCGCACGCATCTGGTGTGATTCGGCCTTTAATCCACAGAGAAAATATGAATCCGTGTACCTACTCTAAAACGAAAACGTACACAAGTATGTAAGTAATGATTTTTGCTAGAGTATTCTAAGGTTTATTGTCAAACAGTATATTAACTGAGGTAACCATTTAGTCACGACTAAACATACCCTTGGTACAGGCTTCGGTTTTTTTATATGAATCCCACCAATCTCTAAAAGCTGTGGGGCCAGCGGACGCCCGCCGGTCACCGAATAATGTTGATACGAAAATATCATCTTCATCCTCTCGTTTGACACTCTTTCCAAATCCACCGGATTATTAGGAAGGTACTTCGCGAACACCGCATCAACCCTTCTTTGTAGCATCCATTTATTAAGCGTTAAAAAAAGAAAGTCTGTTACAGCTATCTCCACTTTCTGCCATAAGGTAGGTTGTGACCCGGCGATGGAGAAATAATGTGGGTTTCTTGATACGTCGAACGGTATTCCCAGCCTTGGGTAATGTTTAGGCAACAGTACGTGCGTGGTTATCCCTATGATGGGAGCATCGTACAACGCAGCTGCGTACGCCAATCCACAATCGCTCATAAATTGCTCGACAAAAATCACATCATACTTGATGTTTCTACGCAAATGCTCCTTTACGTTCTCGTCAATTAACAATTTTTCGCAATCCGCCGTCGTACTGCCAGGGCTCATAAGCAAATGTCTGTATATATTAAATAAATGTAAGTACCAAAAGTTCAAGCTTTCATAGAAATCCAAGGGCGAGGTATAAGTCGATTCTGGCTTCTCGTTAACGAGGTTAATGAACTCTAGCCTTGGCGTTGGCAGTTTATCGGGGAAGTTATTAATGACTGTAACGTTGTGCCCCCGGATTGCTAGTTCGCGGAACAATTCTTGCAAGGCCATGTAGTGACTCCGGAGAGGCAACGAAATTATCACTAGGATGCTAAAGCCGCTAGTCTGTTGTAATAGGGCTAGTAAGAGTAAAGAAAGTACGAGCGCGCGGCGAGACATGGCTGGCATTTGAGGTCAGTCCCTCATCGCTGTCGGCACGCAACTGAACGTAGGCGTTGTTGAGACACTAACGCAGATAATACTGGTTGGCAAATCGATGCGCCCTGTAAGAATACATTGAGATTTATGTCTGGGTCGTTTTATTTGATACAATTTTTAACACGGATGATTTATTTATCGGTATATTTTATAGCGTTCTAATTAATAATGTTTCCGTCTTATGCCCTTAAGCAGACATCGTAATATTTTTATCGTTTTCATTCAGTTGTAGGGTTAGGGGCACTTGGCCGTAATGCCAACTTGAGAACATATCTATCACTACTCAAATAAAGTGGTGAAAAAAAAATATATGGTAAAAATACGTGGCTGTTCTGTTTACATCAGACAACAGAGTAACGAAAATCGTTAATTTCAATTTCTCATTTGTGACTAGTTTAATGTAATAATAAATAATAATATAATATAAAGGAAAAGGAGCTACAGTTTTATTTTCAACAATGTAATTTATTCAACTTTCAGTTTATCAATAAAAAAAAAATCATCCTCGCCAACCCTATGCCATTATAGTCCGTCACTTCAATTAATTCGTTTAACTAATTATGTCTATATTAAATTTGTTAAAGGCAAATAGCGATAATTAAGAGTTGTTTGACGACCATTAACATTAAATTATTCGAAATAGTTAGCCTAGTTAGATTGAATTAAGTAGCGGTCTAGGGTCCGAACACTAACGGCAAAGGGTTCTGTGACTAATATTATAAATACCAAAGTATTGTTGCCCCGTGTGGTTTCCGGGTTAGAATAGTGCCACTCCATGTCTTCCCGAGGATGTCGTAAGAGGCGACTAAGGGAATAAAGGCTTCTAGTATTGTTAGGCGATGGGCTTGCAACCTGTCACTAATACACTAGTTAATATCTCAGCTTACTTGTGCAAAGTGTGGTTACAGAATTATTAACATGTCTTTTTAGAGTTGTTGGTGGGTGAATCAACTTTTAAAGTCCTCCTTTTCTACACGCTAATAAAAAAATACTAGAATATGTGAGATTGATAATGGTTTACACATGTTAAAATTAGATAATCAGATTTTCGGATTTCACTATTCATAATCATAAACCAATTCTATAATTTTGTAAAACATGGTAACGCAGTGGAAAATGCACGTTTTTCATACAAAACCCGGGGACAACGTCGTCCCCTGCGTTACCTGATATATTTGTGTAAATCATAGAAGAATTTTTAAAATTGTCAGCTAGAAAGTAAGTTTAAATTTTCTGATTTATTCAATATATTGACCACATCAAAAAAAAAATTGCATTCTACCAAATTAAGGTGACATAGTGAGACATGTCGAAAATTGGGGAGTACCTTAAAAGTTGATTCACCCTGGTATTTCTGTAGTTCTGCCTACCCCACTCTGGGAATGAAGGCGTGATGTTATGTATGTGTGTGTATTGTTATTTATTTAAAAGATAACACATACCATACTTAGAGTGTAACATAATAATTCGCATCATCGGTAGAACAAGGGCACAATTGCCCATTGAGTCACATTGTACATTGTGCCCTTTGTTCTAGTGGACAAGGGCATAATTGCCCCTTTAGTCACATTGGATATTTTGCCCTTATTGTACCGAAGGTGCGTATGTGAATTAGTACTATCGGTACAGATCTTTCCTGGAATGTATCTCACTGTAAACACAACAATTACTAGAAAGAAATACAGCATGCAAAGTACTTAGTGGTGTGGTGGTTTAGTGGTGGTAGGACCCTGTGCAAGGTCCGTACGGATTGCTACCACCATGTTATCCATTGACCACCGGCCAAGCAACAGTGTTCGCATTGTTGAGTTCCGGTGTGGGGATAAGACAACCGGTGAAATTACTAGCATAGAGGCATCCCATCTTAGTCCTCAGGGTTAACAACGCACTTGAAGTCTTAGGATTATAGTCTCGAGAATTCAAATGTTTATGGGTCTCAGATTGCAGTGGCCTGAGTGCTCGTGTGCCTTCTCCTTAACATAAAAAATAAATTAAAATACTTAACCCCTCGTATGCGGGAGGCGAAAAAAGTACCTACCAAGTTCTTGTCTCTTCTGATTACGATATAGTAGTCTATAAAATTAAGCTGAAAGAAATATAAATATAAAACTAGAAATTTAAAAACCCGCGACTCGAAACAATTTGTAATGTAATGTAAATTTCTAATTATTTTTTTTATTCCACGCTTTTTTACCTTCTCCATCTGAGTGTCTGTTTGTGGCAACTTAGCTCCCAAACGGATGAACGGATTTGCACGCTTTTAAATAAAAAAAAAACGCATTCAAATCGGTTCATCCATTTAAGAGCTACGGTGCCACAGACAGACACACACACACACTTACACATCAAACTTATAACACCCCTCTTTTTGCGTCGGGGGTTAAAAAGTGATTGCAATTTGAGTACAGATCCGTGCCTAAACATACGAGGGGTTAAGTGAGACTTAACTGAAAAAAAAAACATCAATGAAACAATAGTTATATTAATGGTTGTACTTAGATACAACTACTTGAAACTGGGCGCGGTAAAAATGTAGTAATATACAGAGGGTGGAATATCTCATGGCAAAAATTGAAATGTCATGGGGATAGAACATTTTGCTTTATCGACGTTTCCAGTTATCGATATTGTGTTATCACTAATCTCTCTGTTATTTTTGTTTTGCTTTAATATTAAAATGTAAATGTCATTCTTGATTCGCATTTAGTTATTGTTTTCAACAATACGGAAGTTTTAAGATTTGATTTGTAAATATTATGTTATTTTTGTCTAAAACACACGTCTTTATTAACGGTAAATAACAAATGAAAATAAAGCTAAATCTAAGACATAGAACTATACAATAATAATGAAAACTACACCTACATTTATCAAAAACTATATTAATCTAAAATACCGCTACCAGAGGGCATTGTTAATAATTATTTTGCTAAGTGTAAAGTATCGATAGGAGGTATAATATTATTTGGTTAAAGATCTTGCGCTACGTGAACCAGAACTACTTGTCGATAGTCGATAAAACACTTCGTTCTATCCCTATGACATTTACTTACTTATGAAAATTAAATCTATTCAACTCTGTAAAACAATATTGCCTTAGGCGTCCGCGCGACGTCAAGCCGTACTACACGCGCGACGCCCCGCGTCGCCGTAAACAAGCCCAAGTTGTCCACACACAGACGGCGGAGGCGGGCATTTTAACGTATACATAACACTGTGAGAAGACCTTTCGGGGAATGCGTTACGTTAAATACGCTCATCTCCCCGTCGCCTCCGCGCCCTGTGTGTGGAGAGCTTTAACGGCTCATCTGATTTGGTTGAAATTTGACACAGGTGGAATATCTTATCCTGGATTGATACAGGTTTTTATCCGGTATAAATGTATAAGTGCTAAAGTAATCTGACGACGCGTTGGCCTAGTTCTTTGGTAGTGACCTTGCTTACGAAGCTAGATCTCCCGGGCCAATTCCCGGTATGGGCAAATATTTGCGGGATGAGCGCTAGTATTTGTTTCTCGGTCTTGGATTTATATTTCTATACAGGGCGTCCCACGGCTATGCCACATGGAAGGAAAGTACTTTGAATATTGTAGATGGAACATTTTACTGAAAGAAGACATTATTGTAATTTAAAAAATAATTTAAACTGCATTCATAGATATTTAAATAATTACATGGTTGAACCGGGAATCGAACCCGTTACACGAGAAAAATAATTACCCTGTAGCTTTATCATACCGATCGAAAGGCTTCATTCATCATAAGGATTATTTTTTGCTAAATAACATAGTGTCAGAAATAAAAGGAAGACCATTTAACATTTTAAATACAAATTTAATCAATTTATCAAATGCTCAAAATGAGTCCCTTCCTGTTGAATACAAAGTCGCACTCTTTTGATTATTTCGCTCCCTGACGATTTTTAGATCTTGTTGTGGTGGACATTGTTTGTAGCTCGTGGACACTTTCATACTGGTTCTTGTAAACAACATTTTTGAAAAACCCCATAAAAAAAACTAAATCTATCTATCTTTCTATCTATCAGCATTTCATTTTTCTGAACAAAATTTCACATCAAATAAATTAAAATTCATGGTCTTCCTTTTATTTCTGACACTATGTTATTTAACAAAAAATAATCCTTATGATGAAGCCTTTCGATCGGTATGACAAAGATACAGGGTAATTATTTACCTCGTGTAACGGGTTCGATTCCCGGTTCAACCATGTAATTATTTAAATATCTATGAATGCAGTTTAAATTGTTTTTTAAATTAAAATAATGTCTTCTTTCAGTACTTTCCTTCCATGTGGCATAGCCGTGGGACGCCCTGTATATTTACATCGTTGTTTGGTATATACCCATAGTACAAGCCTAGAGCTTAGATTGGGACTAGATCAATTTCTGCCAGACTGTCCACGGATTTTGTCTTTATATTTTGATACACCCACTAAAACGGCACTTTAGAATTTTTCAAGAAGATTAAATAGTTGTACAATAATAAAATGAGATTTTATGCTATAATATTTAGGAAAGTATTATTTACGAATAAAAATATCTAGTATGAAATCTATCTTTTTGTTTCTATTTTTTTACTCTTCGAAATTGTCGTAAGTGTCCATTTTTTTTGCTTTTCACAGAATTACTCATTTCTCATTAATAATGTAGCATTCAGATGGTGAAAGGATTTTTGAAAACGGTCCCGTAGTTGACTTAATTCGTTACAAAAACATACAAAAATACAACCTTTCCTCTTTATAACAATAGTGTAGAAGGGGTCTATTATACACCGTGTTTTTTTTGATTTACGATAACTTCGGCATATTGTTAGGTACACGTATAGAAACTACGTGGTACATTAGATTTTAAAATATTCCATAAAAAAAAAAAATGTTTAGAACAAAGTAATTAAATGTTGTCTTCAATCATTCTAAAAGGGTCTTTAGAGTTAACTCATAGTTAGTGTCAAATACGTCAAGTCAGCGTGACATACACACACACAAGTAAAGATAACACTTGACAGGTGCACGACCTAACAATTGAAAACTCTTTACTCATAATAGGTAATTAAAAGAAAATTGTTAGGTATCAATTAAGAGCCTTTTACATTAGTTTAACGTGATTAACTGATTAATTTTAATAATTGAATATTTTTATAACCGTACGAGTTATCATATGTCTGTCTTCGGGAAATTAGCTTAATTTGACTTGAAGAACGTGCCCGTAAAGTTATCGTAAATCAAAAAAAACACGGTGTATAGTGTGATAAATTGTACATGTTTGTTACAGAGGGTCGAGACTCTCAGTTCCTGACGGAGGCCGGGCGCAGAACGACCTCCGAGTCCTCAGGCACGATGCGAAAGAAGAAGAACCACCAGGAGGAGTACGAGTCCTCGTGGAACATCGAGAAGAACTACACGTGCACCGTGCAGGGCGTGGGGGGCCTGAACGTGGACCCTGGACGGCAGGTGGCGGTAAAACCTGAAATGCTTTGTTTATTTACATCTTAGTTAATATGATTTACCCCTAACAAAAAAAGGGTGTTATATTTATACCCCGTTATTGGAGGTACAATTTGGTTGCTGGACGCCCTTAGGCGTGGGTAATAGCAGTTTTGCAATATAGCATGTCGATACTTTTTCTCTACCATAATGATTGTCTTAGACAAAAAATTAACGTGCTTATTTTCTTTATTTCATGCAATGGCCAGCACTTAAAACATGAAAAAAAATGGTTACTTTTAACAATTGTGAAATAGCAACCACCGTGTTTTTGTTCCTCTGATAGCGGATTTGCTTTTGATAACATCATGGAATACAAAATAAAAAAAGTTGAATTTTTGTGTAAAAAATGTATACAAATCCAATTGTAAAGAAAAACTAAGAGAATCGATATCGACCTCATAAATGTTTTTACCCATGCCTAAGAACGTCCAGCTAACTAATTGCCCCTCCGATAACGGGCTCTAGTTATAGTGATCGGAAAAGGTAGTGCCATTTCGGGTGAATGACCTTAAACATTGTACATAACATGGATAAGACTTGCGATTCATATTTTTTTACAGATTTTTTTATTGACATGCCATTCATTAAAGTAGATAATACAAGAATACGCAAAAATAAAAGATTTGGGTTTTTGTAAAAACATCGTTTATTTAACATTACTTTTGTGAAACACTAAGACTAAGACGGAATGCCTATATGCTAGTTATTTCACCGGCTGTCTTATCTCCAAACCGGAACACAACAATGCGAACACTGCTGTTTGGCGGTAGGTTAATGGATAAGATGGTGTTTGCTATCCGGACGGACCCTGCACAAGGTCTTACCACCCGCAAAATATAATAAATATGATAGCTATATGGATAGACTTTAATGAAATATATTTTAGGCCTAACAATCTATATATTAATAATTTCGCACCGGTCTACGGTAGTCGAACGAAATGCACAACAAATTAGTTGATCCGAGTCGACCACTTATAGACGGAGAATTCGGATTATCGAGTATTTTCATGAATAAATTGCTATATAAGGGTGTTGCGAAGTTAACAATGTCATCAATGTGGCGTCGGTGTCATGTCATCACTTGTATAGTTATAAACCTAGCAATCATAGCAGTATGCAGTCATATTTTAAGGACGAAAATTGGAGTATTGTTGCAAACTAGGACTACTAGTTGTGTAGTTTTACGGTATTTAATCTAAAATCATATATGATAAAAGTGATATAACATAACATGTCTGTTCAGTATATTAGTCAAATTATGTGTCATTATCTATTGTGAAGGTCAATGACTCGACCAAACTAGGCTGATAAGAACGGTGTCCATAGTTTTGTTTTTGTCATGTATACAGTCCTCATAAGCTAATAAGCGGTATCTCCAATTCAATAGTCAAAGCATATTCAGTCTTCTCCAGTGCATTGAGGATGCATTTTGCTATGAGTTTTATATGTGAGACCTAGAGAAGTACCTTTGTTGGTAATTTTTATTCCCAAATCATTGTTCAAACATTTTATAAATACAATAATATTATAAATTAGATTTATACACAGCTTTTTTTTATTTGCGTTAACTTCTACATGATATTGCTTGGTACGTTCTCAGAAAATTCTATCGTTTTTTGTTGAATATGAAAAACAAACCTTTTTTCTTTTTCATTCAAATAAATAAATATTGTAGTGTCAAGTATGACAGTGTTTAAATTTCATCAATGAGGTAACATCAAGCGAAATCACTTCCTTAACCTTCTTAGTGCATACCTATAAAAGGCGAAACACTTCTTACAAAATTTAAAAAGTATCAATTTTCTGGTTTTAAATCTATACACCGTGTTTTTTTTGATTTACGATAACTTCGGCATATTGTTAGGTACACGTATAGAAACTACGTGGTACATTAGATTTTAAAATATTGCAAAAAAAAATAAAAAAAATTGTTTAGAACAAAGTAATTAAATGTTGTGTCTTCAATCATTCTAAAAGGGTCTTTAGAGTTAACTCATAGTTAGTGTCAAATACGTCAAGTCAGCGTGACATACACACACACAAGTAAAGATAACACTTGACAGGTGCACGACCTAACAATTGAAAACTCTTTACTCATAATAGGTAATTAAAAGAAAATTGTTAGATATCAATTAAGAGCCTTTTACATTAGTTTAACGTGATTAACTGATTAATTTTAATAATTGAATATCTTTATAACCGTACGAGTTATCATATGTCTGTCTTCGGGAAATTAGCTTAATTTGACTTGAAGAACGTGCCCTTAAAGTTATCGTAAATCAAAAAAAACACGGTGTATATATAAATGAATCCCTATTTCCCTTGGTCACGGCATCATGAACGGTTGGACCGATATCGCTAATTCATTTTTGTTGTGTTCGTTATCGTCAGGAGAAGGCTCTTATGAAAGAAAAACAATGTAAAATGGAAATGGAATGTCAAAAATTTGCAGCGGGGCGAAGCCGCTGTCGGGTAGCTAGTTAAGAATATCGTATAGGTACTGGTTTAACATCCATAACTGATTAAATTTAATTATTTAATACCTCTTTTAAAAACAGTACGATTTAGGATACCAGGGAGGCGATTTTTGACTTTCGAGTGCTCGAAATCAAGTCGAATGATAGAAAATATTAGCACACGAAAATATTTCACGATTATTTTCGCAGGAACCCGTTATCACGTATTTTTGAAAGCCCTCACTCGAAAGCTAGTGATTGACTTAATTATGTTCACGTGTTTCGTTGTACGCAGGAAGTTGACTATTACCGGTTTTTTTGATCATGTTTTAAATATAAATAAATGTACGACCTAATTTGAAATTGTTACTATGGCGATTATATTATGATCAAGAATGATAGAAATTTTCTAATGATAGAATTGTAAACGAATGGTGTGGAATCGTTTTAAAATTTTCTATCGCTCGTATTTCAAAAATACGGTTTCACTGTTTTGCTCACTTTCGAGTGAAACTTTCTAGCGCTGGAAAGTCAAAAATCGCCCCCCAGTGTCTTGGAGAAATTGAATTTATTCGCCCTAAATAATGTTGCCTTAAAGTTTACGCAAATCGTTAAGTTTATAATAGTTTTAAAATTGTATAAAAATATTATTTTAACATTAAGGCTTTCTTATTTATTGACTTAGATTTACAGTGGCCAAAAAGGGTATAAAGATGGCGAAAACCGGTTTTTCTATCTTAGGGTAGTATATGAAGTGTTAAAACATTATCTGCGGTATTAAATAACCTACCTACACAAACAAGTAACGGGAAAATGTACGTTGTTTTTGTCTAATTTCTGGGTTTTTTCGTGTTATGTTTGTTGTAAACAATTTTAATAATCATGCTATTTGTTATTGAAATACTGCATTGCATTGTATGATTATTATTATAGTCATTCAAGTTCTTTAACTACTAATGAACTGCTACTCGAATTTACAAATGAAATAAATGGATTGGATGGAATAACTATATCTGAACTGATATAAAAAATATATTAATTCATTCGACGACACTACAATATTTTGTTACTAAATACGTTATTGCAAAATGTACACTAAAATATTGTCGTCATCCATAAAATGCATTTTACACAATTTCATTTTCTAAAGTAAACTACTGTATTAAATACTATGCCTATGGGCCTTCGAGCCGGCTTACCATCAATTCACGTGTGCTTTGCCCTCTCAATAACTTCAATACCTATCTCAATATACCAGAGGTGCATCCAATTTCAAGTTTTCACATTTCCACCAGGTGGTCTGCCAAGCCGGTATCTTCCACGGCGGCAAGCCTCTCTGCGAAGCCCAGAAGACTAACTCCGCTCTGGTGTCCAACGAGGGAATGGCCCGTTGGGACCACACCCTACAGTTTCCCATCAAGGTGTACAACATACCGCGCATGGCGAGGCTCTGCTTCGTCATATACGAGACCAATAAGGTCAAGGGCAAACGGCGGGCCAAGGATGCGAGCAAGGTCAGTTAATTTGTTTCATTCTAGAATGAACAAGCGAGTGGAGAGGACTAATATTACGTACAAGCAATAATATTACAGAGTATAGATATGTTTCGTTCCTAGTAAATTGCGTTTGATTATAGATATAGTACCTACAATATGTTCAATTGTTTCACTAATTAACGATAGACACATACGGAAAACACGAGATTAAGAGAGATAGCTAACGTCGACTCGTTTGGCGTAAACAGTGGTTTGAATTGTCAAAAATAAAAAATTCCTAAATCAAACCCTTTTTGATTTTAATTCAGTATAAAAAAATACAAAAGTGAACATTATGGTATATGTATTATTTGGTACAATGCCAATTTAAGGGTTGGGTTTTTTATGAATCTTCAACTTGTGCAGGGTAGTAACAAATCTACTTCCTGGGCTAGAATTCTACCAGGTAATAACGATATCGTTTTTGTCCTGTTTCCGTATTGTCAACGTTTTGATAACTCCTATGTCATTTACAATAATGGCGACTGTGACATAAACGATTCTTAAACGTGTCAAACACGATATCGTTTTAACGCACATGAATAGAGGCCCAGTTTACATGTAATATTATTGCCCACAAGCGAATTTGATTTAAAGTTTTTTTACCAATGATAGTTTCAATGTTTGATGCGTTTTTTAAAGTACTAGAGTATTTATTTAGTTATATTTTAAGAAGCTAATGACGTTTTCAAAAGTGATTAACTGTCATATTTTTCATATTTTTTGGGCTTGCCTATGCATTTAATGTAGTCAGGTATTGCGGTTTAGGGATCAACTCGTCAGAGCAAAAAAGTTTTCTAACTGGTCATAATACTTACTACAAGCAATATTATTTGTTTTAATCCGTCATCGTTGACAGTTAGAATACATTTTTGCTATGTCGATAATCGATATTGCCTCAGCATTCTTAAAATGTTGTATTCTCCAGGACTACATCAACAAGTTGGCGTGGGCGAACACGATGATCTTCGACTACAAGGAGCTGCTGCGGACAAACGGCGTGACGCTGTTCATGTGGACGCACGTCGCGGACGAGACCCAGGACGACATGCTGCTGCACCCGCTGGGGACCGTCGTGTCCAACCCCAACACCGAGTCATGTGCCGCGCTACAAATCAGATTCGCTGAGTAAGTGCTGTCGTTGGTTGATGTCGACCAGGAGTACATAACTACAAGGAGTCGCTCCGAGCAGCTACAAGACAGATTCGCTGAGTAAGTGCTGTCGTTGGTTGATGTCGACCAGGAGTTCATAACTACAAGGAGCCGCTGCGAAGAGCTACAAGACACATTCGCTGAGTAAGTGCTGTCGTTGGTTGATGTCGACCAGGAGTACATAACTACAAGGAGCCGGTGCGAACAGCTACAAGACAGATTCGCTGAGTAAGTGCTGTCGTTGGGGCAAAGGTAAGTAGAACATTGGAAAGTGATCAAGGGGTCTTCTACAGAGCAAAGTGGAGACGTAATATAATAGTGTAGTGAAAGCTGGCATATCTATCTTTAACTTTACTTCTTAATTGCGACAAGAATCCGCATGTCGTGGGCGATTTTCTACTCTGCCTTAAAATCACCTCGTACAAAATGCCATCAGGTTTCAGAATTTTATAAAAAAATATATTCATATTAAGTTTTTTATTGCAGCTACGAATGCCCTTACCAAGTGATGTTTCCCTCTCCGGAAAAAGTCAGAGAACGCGCGCAAATGTCAGAGAACGGCTCGCCCGAGGTGATCGCGCGGCTCTCGCGCGACCTCGACCACCCTCTGTACAAGGACCCGCTCTATGAGATGCACGAATTCGAGAGAAAGGATATCTGGGCTGCCAGGTTAGTCGAGTTCTATCGTGGAAATCTAACAGGTGTAAACTATACGAAACCAGATTTACTCTTGACGTCGTCATCAGAGTTTTGTTACCATGCCTCAAATCAAAATGCCATGTGCATACTTTTTAAAATGTAGAATGTGAAGGCTTTCCACGTACAATTATACTTATAAAGTATTAGAGCAATTTCCTAAAAAATGTGACAATTAATCATGCGTTTTTTTTTAAATGATTTTTTGTATACCTACATAGATATACCGATAACATTAGGGTAATTTGTAGGACCCCTCCCCCATCTGGAAAACATTACATACATTTTTTTTGTGGCTCCCACCGTCTTAAATCAACCCTTGGGTTGCTAGGATGAGGTTTGCAAAAGGGAACTGTTTCGTAGCACAGCAATGCACGGCAATGTGGTATTTTTTTCTCAACAGAAATCACTTCCGTAACGTAGCGCCAGATTTCCTCCCTAAGCTGCTATCATGCGTGGAGTGGGGCGAGCAGGTGGAGTCTGCTTCTGTCGTGCGGATGATGTCGGACTGGCCCGCGCTGCCGGTCGAGTCCGCTCTAGAGCTACTGGACTATGCCTACGCCGACTCGGCCGTCAGGAGCTTCGCTGTCAAATGCTTGGCTAACATCAGGTGGGTGGCCGTTCGAGTCGAGTGACATTATAGTTAGTATCTTGGTATTATAGTCGCCTTTACCGCGGTGGATAAAGCATCCGTCACTCTTGCACTTGCGTACCGGTTGGAAGTTGCCGCAATCGAAAAACGCAAGGTGGTATTTTAGTTGTGCCTTAATATAGATAAACGAACGTATGGAAAACGTTTTGAATATTGTTTTTTAGTTATGTTTTGTGTAATGTTTTTTTTACTATTTTACTTCCAAAAATAAGCAATTTTTGTCAAGAAATAATGGCAACTGTGTTAAAGTTTAATTGTTAAATTTACGTTAATCTTATTCCCCAGCGACGAGGAACTGCTGCTCTACCTGCTGCAGCTCGTGCAAGCCCTGAAGCACGAGTCCTACCTGATGTGCGACCTGGCACTGTTCCTCCTGGAGCGCGCCTTCAGCAACATGACCATCGGCCACTACCTGTTCTGGCACCTCAGGCTAGTACCCATAACCTGTTCATTCTTACTTTGATGATGCGATGACTTGTTGGAAGTCACCTTTCCTTTGCAACTATTGGTTCTGGATCCGATCCTTAGTAACAAAAAATATTTGTAAACATGAATACTTTTGCCTCTAGTCTAGATCTGGTCTGGTATGGTCTCACATGATTTCGAATTGAGTCCACTTATTGCAACTCCATTGAACACCATTACACTTTTGCATTTAACAACCGGAGAAATTATGGCGTTCCATCTTTATCTGCAGGGTTGCCAATCTATTGCAGTCCTGTCCATTTACTATTTAACCTGCATCTACCTATGTTCTACTTGCCTTATCAATGCCATATTAAAAATAACGATGATGATTGTTATTAATGTCTGTAGGTCGGAGATGCACGTGGCGTCAGTTTCAATCCGTTTCGGGCTGGTGCTGGAGGCGTACTGCCGCGGCAGCCAGGACCACGTCAACACGCTGCTGCGCCAGGTCGCCTGCCTCGACAAACTCAAGTGTACGTCTCACTCTACCGTCTCACCAACAGCTGATAGTACTCCGTGCTGGTGTTGAAGGGCACTGCTGCAGCAGCCAGGATCAGGTCATCAACCGCGACAAGCTTAAGTGTACATCCTACTCTACTCTCTCACCAACAGCTGGTAGTGTTTCTGAGAAGGAAGGTGCCCTTAGGAACTCTAATGGCTAATTGGCTAATAGTAGGCCCGTCGTTTGGCCTGTGTTGGCTGGTATTTTAACAGTAATACAAAAACAAAAAAGCGTAGTCACCTGTATAACATGTTTATTCGTTCACTTTGCAGGGGTGAGTCAGTGTCTACGCAAAACCAAGGACATTGCCAAGGCGCGGCGGGACATCGGGCCGTTGCTCCAGGAGGCGCACTGCAAGGAGATGCTCTGTGATTTCGTATCGCCGCTCAACCCAAGCATACTCTGCAAAGAGATAAGGTACGTCACATGCAAAAATACTAATATCTTCTGGTATAATTTTTCATCGTCCATTAATTTAGCACATCAAATTCACAGTCCGATGTAAAGATAAATTATCGAGAGCGCGAAATTGCATTTGTATTGGTTGTATCGTTCGCATGAAAAGGAAAATGATTTAAGTTTTTTTCTTAATTTAATGAGACAGTTTCAAATACGAGACGTATATTTTAGTGCTACGTCAATAGTATTTAGGATTTGAAACTGACATTTTTTTTTTATACATACATACATACATAACATCACAACTTCTTTCTCAGAGTGAGGTAGGCAGAGCTACAGAATTACGAACAACAACTGTAAATAGTTGTTGATAATTCTGTAACCACATTTTTCACAATCATTCATCATTTTTAATCTTGCATTATATTTGTATTTACTGGTTTAATATAGGTGTAACATACCTCTTTGTATGATATTATTACGAGAAAATAGAAAAGATTGCCTGGAAACACACAATAACACTACATATGCAATTCCACGCTCTCGATAATTTATCTATGCAACATAGAACTCAGCGAATATGCTCTGGTTACAAATTATAATTATAAATATGAATTGAATCTAGGCAAATATTATTGACTTGAAATTATGTATACTTATTTCCTGTACAACCCTTCCAGATCAACCGAGTGCCGCGTCATGGACAGCAAGATGCGCCCTCTCAAGCTGGAGTTCGAGAACGCGGAGAGCTCCGACCCCGTGTGCATCATCCTCAAGATCGGAGACGACCTGCGCCAGGACATGTTCACGCTGCAGATGCTGAGGATCATGGACCGCCTCTGGAAGAATGAGGGCTACGACTTTAGGTAAACGCCACCAATTAATTGTCTTCAACGCTTATGCAGTCCTACGCAATGGCTCTGCTTAGGTCCTCTCAAATACACCAGTCCAGTCTTGCCCTTATGTATTAAATAAATAAATAAAATATATCTGGGGACAAACTCACACAAACTTACCTAGTCCAGGCTAGGCGTGCTATAAGTACTAGAAACGATAAACATACTTATATAGAGAAATACATACTTAAATACATAGAAAACATCCAAGACTCGGGAACAAATATTCGCGCTCATCACACAAATATTTGCCCTTACAGCCACTCCCAACTAGGCCAACTAGACGACTAGATATCGCCCGCGATATTGCACGCGTATAAGTTCTCTATTTCCCTCTATTTCTTTCAGATGTCGGACGATTTTTAAAAAATCATTTTTAGTCCGCCTATGGAATATTTCCCTTAAATCTCCGAGATAGAATGTTTTACTTTGCCGAATTCTCATTTCATTTCAGGCATTTCCACGTGAGAGTTAAAATTTTTTGGTGGTCACAGGTCTAACGTAACCTAACGTACGTAACCCATGCTTATGATAAACTATAACAATAAGGTATTAGCAGAAATTACCCGTCGATGACACGAAATTCGGTGAAACGACATACGATGAAATGAGTGTCGGTGACTCAAAATGGGATCCCAAAAGTGCATAAAAGATTGGATAAATAATGTTTACAAAGAACAAATAAATCGCCCAGTTTATAACCAAGTCCAGTGTGTAGATTAATTCGAGCATGATATTCTGCTTCGCTATTTTTGATGCTGACTGTACCTAATTTTGCTCTTCAAACTGTGCTATTCCAACTATAGTTTAATAAAAAATGGTGTTTTTTTGTCAGATTGAACCCGTACAACTGCATCTCGATGGACAACGCGGTGGGCATGATCGAGGTGGTCGACAATGCGGAGACGGTCGCCAACATACAGAAGCAGCGGACGCGGTTCAACGCTGCCTCCACGATATCCAACCGCACCCTCTACCGTAAGTTACACTTATATGCACACATACATACGTAAATAAAATCACGTCTTCATTCCCAGAGTGGGGTAGGCAGAGCTACAGAAATACCAACAACTCTAAAAAGACTTGTTTATAATCCTGTATCCACATTTTGCACAATCAGGCCAAGTAGTTTACTAGTGTATTAGTGACAAGTAAGTTACTATTAACTAGAGCAAAACGATACGACTTCAATTCTGACAACTGTCATTCCAATATTAAATTTGGTTTACTAATGAATCGGCGAAAAATATATCGCAAAGTATTACTTCCCAAACAATCATAATACCATATCTTCATTTCGGCTAATGGTATGGCAAAACAACTTTTTGCACTTTAAGTTTTCGAAAGTTTTATTGTTTTAGCGAACTGTTGTTTAAATAATTACCTGCAAATTTTCAATTTGGCATTTACCTTATCCTCGAATGTGTCGATTGGCATAACATACATACATAAATAAAATTACGCCTTAATTCCCAGAGTGGGGTAGGCAGAGCTACAGAAATACCAACAAATCTAAAAAGACTTGTTGATAATTCAGTAACCACATTTTGCAGAAGTAGATTAAGATGTTTACCAATGTATTAGTGACAGGTTGCAAGCCCATCGCCTAACAGCACTACAAGCCCTTATTACCTTAGCCGCTTCTTACGACATCCACGGGAAGACATGGAATGGCACTATTCTAACCCGGCAACCACACGGGCTATAACATACTTTTCCCAAAATATAATTTCTATGCTAATTCAGTAAGACACCCAAAGATACAGAAGGGTAGAGAAAGGTCGACGGAGCTACGCGCCTTGACATAACTCTAACTTTACCTAGTAACTTGTTTCTGTGGTTGTCACAGTTCTAACCTAACCTAACCTTTAATTTGTATATTATGGGATAAATTAGTATGCAAAGTGTTAATTATAAAATAATAATTTGGCAATAGAGTAAGCATTAGTAAAATGTTTGCTAAGCAAGTTTTTGCTACTAAGAATCTTATTGTTATTATGTAACATTTTGCCTAATAAAAATTTTACCAAATGAAAAAATGCAAAAAATAGAAGTGCTAATGATTTGTTTGCTAAACTACTGCGATAAGTTAGCCTAGTTGGACTAGTGCTCCGGGGTTCAAATCCCGGTAAGGGCAGATTTGTTCCTGAGTCTTGGATATTTTAGTATTATGTATTTAAGTATCTATTTCTCTATATAGGTATATTTATCGTTGTCTGGTACCCATAGTACAAGTCTAGAGCTTATTTTAGGACTAGGTCAATTTCAGTGACATCGTCTGACGATATTTACTATTTAAGTAAGTTGGGAAATGATATCAGTCGAAATATATTCCGCCGAAATAGCAGTACACCACTAATTATAACCTCAAACCCAAGTGTGTCTATGGGTGACGGCCGCTCGTTTGCCTCTTATTCCATAAAAATAATTGGTTATTATTGTATTGCGATGAGAAGTGTCAAGATTGACTTTATTTTACTTGTACTATATGTAGTATGCAGTGTTTGCGTAGCTCACAAACACTGCAAGTCGACAAATTTGTTAATTTTGTCTGTTGAAAACAAATTCTCAAGAGTTGTAAGGTACCTTAATTTTCATTGCTTTGTTGTCTGATACTTAACAAGTTTGGTTTAATCTTGATTTAAATATAAAAACGAAATATATGTTATGATAGGGCAAACGTACCTACTTTGTACTTTCATCAGTATCGCACATTTGTTCATTCGGATGCAACCTACCCAGCCCATACAAAAGTCAAAGTAATGGCCGTATTAATAAGCTCGTCTCGGTTTGAATGCCCATCTCAAGATACGTCGAACCATAGAAAACTGTAATTTTTGACGTATCTTGAGACGGGCATTTAAACCGAGATTAGTTTATTAATACGGGCCTAAGAGATGCAAGCCGATGTATGTAGTGGATCTCTCGGTGCGCCGCCCTGGGTTTGAGTTGAGATCGCGTGCCTGTTACCGCAGAGTGGCTCCGCGAGAAGAACCCCACGGAGGCGGCGCTGAACAAGGCCGTGGAGGAGTTCACCATGAGCTGCGCCGGCTACTGCGTCGCCACCTACGTGCTCGGCATCGCGGACCGACACCCCGACAACATCATGGTGAAGTCCACGGGACAGGTACGTGCTGCTCTACAATACTGGTTTAGTGGTGGAGGACCTTGTTCAGGGATTGCATAACCGGAAAATCAACACGGCGTTTTGAAACGGTATCACGTCATACCGTTTCGTTTTGGGATAGTTTTTTTTCGGTAGCGGAATATAATGGTACCGTTATTTTTTAGGGTTCCGTAGGCCAAAGTGTAAACCGGAAACCCTATTACTAAGACTCCGCTGTCCGTCCGTCCGTCCGTCCGCCTGTCATCAGGCTGTATCTCATGAACCGTGATAGTTAGACAGTTGAAATTTTCACTGATAATGTATTTTTGTTGCCGATATAACAACAAATACTAAAAAACAGAATAAAATAAATATGTAGGAGGGCTCTTATACAAGAAACGTATTTTTTTTTATCGTTTTTGCTCGATTTTAATAATGGTAACAGGTAGACGCTTGAAATATTCACATAATATTTAGTTGTATATTCACTTTAAAAATAAGTTATTAAATTAATATAAAAAAAATATTAAGGGGGCTCCCATACAACTGACATGACTTTTTTGCCATTCATATAGATAAAGGTGCGCGGGTCCTACTTTTTTTTATACCTGAACAGTTATCATATAGGTATCATTCGGGCTTTATGAGAGTGGAAACTTTAACATCAAATTTTGATTTACATCTGCTTTGCCTACTGGTGGACTGGTAGAGAATGCCATTGGGCATTTAGTCCGCCATTTGTGCTTTATTGTGTTATGTGCAAATAAGTTTAACTTAATTAACTAATAAACTATTAATAGTTGACTTGTATTGTAAATGTCCCCCCCCGCAGTTGTTCCACATCGACTTCGGGCACTTCCTGGGCCACTTCAAGCAGAAGTTCGGTTTCCGGCGCGAGCGCGTGCCGTTCGTGCTGACGCACGACTTCATCCACGTCATCAACAAGGGCCAGCGCGGCACCGGCGTCAACGAGCCGCTCGACTTCAAGATCTTCCGCGAGCACTGCGATACGGTGAGTTGAGGCCTTCAGCAAGAAGTCTTCTGCGTAGAACCAAACTATAACTATAGGAGAAGTAGTTAATCTTCAAATAAAGACATCGCGCGGCTTGGATGTGTGCATAACGAGCCCGTACGGCTGTGAGCGGCGCTAGCCACGCACACGAAACGACATCTAGCCACTGACTTCAAACTTTGTCAGTGGTCCCACAGCCGTACGAACGTTACACACACATACAGGCCGCATGATGTACTTTTATGTGAAGATAAACTACTGTCCTATATATACTTTGGTAAAACTCAGAGACTGTGAAACTTTTTGGAATACAAAGTTAACTAGAACGAGAATGAAAGACAAACTTTCACTTTTAAAATATTAAGATGATGAAGTAGTAAAGCTCCATTGATATAAAACATGAAATGGATAAGTCATGTTACGAGAAGAGTTTCGAGTAAGAATGTAGAGACTTCTAAATAAAAAAATAAAAATAATTTATTTTCAGATTCTCAGATCCATAGGTTGTTAGGAACAAAAACACTTATAAAACTACGTTAGTACAATAATATTGAAATTGAAATGAACTAAAGAAAGGTCTAAAAATATATGGATGAACTATACAGGAAACGTGATATTTTGGCGTTTTTGCTCGACCTTGACATTCGCAGTATAAAGTAAAAATTAAAGGGGCCTTCACACAAGACTGACACGAAAGGCTTTTTGTGAAAGTTCGACTCGCTCTTGACAAGTTTCATAATATACCTTGCTTACGATTATCCTGTGCGCTTAAAGTAACTGCTCTCACATGGATGATCCTAGGTTGAACTAACTATAATCATTGTATTTTTCTTCAGGCGTTCAAGATCTTGCGGCGGCACGGGCACCTAATCCTGTCCCTGTTCTCCATGATGATCTCCACCGGCCTGCCCGAGCTCAAGTCGGAGAAGGATCTGCAGTACCTGCGCGAGACCCTCGTAAGCATACCAGCTTTGTACCTTAACTATCTTCTAGCCGCGACTTTATAGCGGTATTCATCTACCCGAGGATCCTGCACTTAGCCACTTCCCGCCTCCAAGCTCCATCCCGACTCGACTGGTCTTCACCCTAGCTCTACAAGGATACCTCGCGCTGATACTGCAATGCATTTTTTTTTATTTGTCCATTCGGACAGGCTAAGGCCATGGGCCATACTGCCTGATACTGCAATGCATCTGCTCTACGGTTCTTCGTCTCTGTTTTTTCCGATCCAAGCCTACATCTCATTATTTCATTTACCACGTTTTAAGTAAAATATTACAAGGTAAAGTTTGTGACGTTGTAGGGGTAATCTAGCCCCCTTACTAATAAACGTTGAATAAGCTTGGAATAGTTATACCGTGCTTTGTCCTTATCTGTCGAATACAACCTCTTTTTTTGGGATATAAGTTGTTTTATGTGTTAATTGAAGGTACAGAGCTATTACAATCCAAATATCTCCATTCATCCAAATTGTCCAGCCGTATCAGTGTGAAGAAGGTTACAAACATACTAACTAACAGACGTGACGTCCTGGTGGCTTGCGGTGTTGAGTCGTGACCGTAAGCTACCTAGCTCGAATCCCAGTAGTTGCCATGAACCTAATGGCCCTCTATAATATGATGGCCGATAATGGGTCAGCGCAAGGGATGCATTTACACCTTAGAGCGAGCAACATTAATCTTGTATCACACTCTTACGCATCACTCCGTCCTTTACTCTGGTTCATGATGGGCCATCATGTAGAGGGGCTATAAAAGCTCGTACGGTAAAGGAATTACTCTATCGTTCTTTCCAAGATAGTGTCATATTATAGCTATTTATACAACTCACGCAATGAAACCTTTTAAGATGCGAATGGTGAATTTAGAATACTAGGCGTTCAAGAGTAGCAAAAATATAAATTTTGGCTGCAAATCTAAAGTAAGTATTCCCCGCAGGTCCTATACCTAACCGAAGAGAAAGCGCTCGAGCATTTCCGGCTGAAGTTCACCGAAGCCCTGAAGAATTCATGGACGACCTCGTTCAACTGGGCCTTCCACAACTTCGAGCGGAACAATTGACAGCGGCTGCCGCACAGGCGGCCGCGGCAGCCGTCTAAGTACTCGCCGCAGACGCTGTGAGCCGCCAGTTACAGTAGACTTCAATTTACACCTAAATCCGCGAGAGAAAAACCGCCGTTTATGATGTTCGATGTAGTAAGTGTCTATTTAATTTGGACGGATGTATCGAAATGTTGTACAACTTATAGGTTGATTCACAAGAACTGCCACGTGTTTGTAGAATTGGTGAAATAATGTTTATATATGCATAAAATTGTTACAGATTTTTTAAAAATCCGTATTGAAGCATTGTAGGTACACCCGGGGACGTAAGTGCTCGATTCATTCGTGGCAGATTTTGTGAAAACGTATTCAGGTACATACACATCGTTATCGTCACGTAATTACAGAAAACTTGAACGTGAACGAGGTTTTTCTTATCGTGAATTAGCTATACTTTGAGACTTGGGTTCGCTAGTGAAACTAGTGGTCCATCGATGTGTCCACTTGAACTTGCGTGTTCAATTCTCTTAAAGCTCGCCGCATCTCTAATTGATAGATAAAGGATAGCAAAATATTTGAGATAGGCATAATGATCGAGTTTATAGAATGCTGAATTAGAACTGCGGCGAACTGTAGATAAAGTTTTGTTATGTTTTCGAAACTATAAGCTTTGGTATATCGTATTATTGCATTTTTTTATGACGCCAAGAAAGTCTTCCTGGATTTTCTGTTAGGGCACTATTATGTTCATCGTGTGATTGAGGTTTATCACAATTTCGTTAATTTAACAAAAGTATATTGTAGTTAGTTGCGGGGGAGCCCGTTAATGAGCTCGCTCACTGACTACGGCCTGGAGGCCGGTTCCGCACCCAAGTTCGGATCCGCGGTCCAGGTCGAGAGCGGCATCAGGTCCGGGAGCGCGGCGGTCGATTTGGCTGTGATATAGACGCGGAACAATCGCGCAGACTAGCTGAGGAGATGGTCGTTTAGTGCTACGCTGTTTGTGTTAGTGGTTAGCAGGCGAATGTGTCAAACGCGCGCCGACACCCGAGCGGCGTGCGGTCGTATTTAGGTCAATCAATATCACGTTCAAGTTTCGTTTAGGTTAAGAATTTTGGATCAAAATTTAGTTTTTCGTGTAGATTAAGAAGTTGTAGGAAAATGTTTTCGTGGAGGGAAGGGATATGAGACGGGAGGGACCGCCGCGGGCCCAGGGCTCCGCCGCTGTAATTACGTCATCCATGTGTCACGCATCTAACTCTAGGCGAATATGCTCTCATTGGCAAGTTTAGGCATAAGTAGCGAACTCGTCATTTTCGCACATAATTAGCTTTTTTAAAGGTCTCAGAACTATACAGGGTGACTGATTCACTGTTGGACAAAGACTAAACTATATAAGATTCGGTACAACTGGATTGATGTTGAAGGATAGCAGAAGGGTCGCTCTGTATGTTTGAACGGGATATATCATAGTTTTAGCAGTATTATATCGTCGGTCATAATTTAAGTGGATTAGGATGAATAAAGTGTAGTTTTAAGTTTTTTTTTATAACATCCGGCTACCTCATGGTGTGGTACTATTAGCTCGAACTCATTGACAACTCGCATTCAGTCCGGGTTGGTCTGCCCTCGATCCTTCACCGATATTGTTCAATGTAATGTAAGAAATGTTTGCTTGCGGCAGTATTTTTAAATGATTATTTTATGAGGTGAATACTTCGCTAAAGCTTTAATTCAAGGTTTTTGGGTAGACACGGGAGAACTTTAGGTTGCAAATACGGTATTTAGTAGTGTTATAGTGCGACTGACACGCGTAGATTGAATGGACGGAATACGTTAAAAATGTGTCATCTTTGTTTAATTAGCTCGAGGTCTGACTATCCAAATATAAAAAAAAAAACAATTCCAACGACCTGTTCCGAACATGGAACTTTAAAGGATTGGACCTCGACATCGGTTTGAATCGCCCAGTGAAACACGCTACACGAAGGTTAAATTTATAATTGCAATTATTACATTATAATTAGATATTTAAATTAATATTGTAGACCATAGCTCAACTAAGAACACTAAACTAATGAAATTTAGCACTGAATGGGTCGCCTTAGTTTAAATAACGTCGATTACTATACGAATATGCCTTACCGATATACTTTAGTGTTAAGTTTCGCGACACTTAGCTAATTTAATGTTAATTACCGGTCAAATTGCCTCAACGACTTACGTCAGGGTATTTTTTTCCGTAGTTGACCGAGAGTTGCATCACTGTCTGTAATTATTCACTAGTTGATGCATTCGTATTACTAATTCATAAACATTACAAGCATTTAGTCTGTCATTTTTTTAAATGGTATTATAATATTTGTATTTGAGGATTCACTATTATTTATTAATTTTATAATTAAATGATGTATGCTTCTCAGATGAAATAGTCTCAACTAGCACGGATAGAATGAGTGAATAGAATTAGTGCATAGCAAAAGAGTTACGAGCAAGGAGTACCTATGACTGTTCACATATCTAGTGTTACTCAATTAGGTAACATTTTCGTTCATTCTATTCCTGCTAGCTTTCGTGAAACTACCTAAAAATCGATTACATCAAAATAAACTTAGCATGTTGTCGTTTTGTGTTCAGTGAATCGCTCTAGTGCCTCTGTATTGAACGATAAAAGACAGACGCATTCGAATTGACCTCAAACTAATATAGCATATCAATCTGTGTTTCTGTAGGGTAAGTGTGCGCGTCCACGTCGGCACCGCTGGCGTACTTCTGTTTGTGACGCTCGGTATATTAAATGTTATGTACAAACCTGTGCTTTTGAACAATTTGGTGTTTAATAATGAGTATCAGACTCATCGTAAGGTAACAACATCAGTGTTCGACACTTTTAGCTGACATGCACCAATCATGGACAGAAGCTTTTAATTCATAGATCATAGGGTTATAAATTGATTGTTGCAAAAGAAATGAATAACTCTTATCTCCTTTGAATAAGAGTCAGTGTCGATCATTGGCCCTTTGTCGAGTGCTGGTGTCGTTACGTTATCATCACTGACTTTAATTGTTGAGTCGCCATGGAATACTATCGCATTAATTATTTAAAATAATTATTAATAAAGAAGTGTGAAATAATTTGTCCGTCTGTGGAAAGGATGATCGTTGGTGATAGTGCAATACGGCGTATAGCTCGGCAATTTTTTTGAATTTTTAACGATTTTTCCGTTTATTTAAACATGATGGTTAAATTATAACTCATGCCTCAATAATAAAAGTCTGTGATCGTACATAACAATTATATGTAAATGATAATCGATAATTCCAATTGAATAATTATTAACTTTATTAATCACCCCGAATTATGAAAATAATTTGCAGTGAAATGTATATTGAAATGATTATATTTATAATTATGATTATTTTCGCGGTCTAGTTTGCAGTCCGCTACGCATACCGTCTGGCTTGCGAAGGAATTCTTGTAATACGAACACTGCGGTTGTGGTTTTACTAGATCACTAAACCTTACGGTATTGATAACTCTCTTGAAGGTTGCGGTGTTTGCATGTAGTGGTTAAGTCAACATAACAAGTATTTAGAACAAAATTGAGGCACACTCATATCAGCTGTCGACTGTCGTCTATTTGTCATGTTTACCCACACATATGCATACGCGAGCTTGAAGGGATTTAGCTGTATCGAGTGTTCACAATCTAGTTGCTACAACTAAAGCACATACAATGCAATATCTATAGTGTTTGTTTTATTGTTAAAATAGTTTTCTTTCATGATTGTGATTTTTGTGAATATGGGCCTTGACTAAAACTATGCAAATACAATTAATAGTCAGCGTAACAAGACTTCAAGGCTGGTTTGGACTACAATACTACAAGCTACTTTACTTAATAGTAGTATTTTAAAAGTAGAGTAAAATGTTACTCGACTAAATCATTTACTAATTGTACTCGACTACATTTTAATTGTCAGACACCTATAGTTACTAAAATATCATCATCAAATCATTTATTGCAAGAACTTAGTTTTTACATAAGATGGTACGACAAAACAATATTCCAGATGTTCAGCCATACAATGGCATGAACAACACAAAAATAAAAATAAACTACTCAACTAAATTACTAATGTTTTCAAAATCAGCCTTTAAATACATCAACTATAGTCGCACCGTTGTAAGAGCCCTGATTTGACAGCTGTCAACTTAGTACAAAATATGTGTTTGAGGTTATGTTTTGTACTGCGTTGACAGTTGTCAAGTCAGGCCTCAGAACTCTGCGACTATAAGATGTAAGTTAAAACACAAATTAATTTCCTGTTGCCAGTTTTGGTTGTTGCTATTATGTTCAATTTATGTGGACTTTTCTGTCCTCATAAGCCAGTGGGTGGTATCTCAAATTTAATAGCCAAAGCAGATTCCATCCTCTCCCGTTAGCAATAAGGTTGCATTTGCAAAAGAAGTTATGTCAGAGATACTGCCATTTGGAGTCTAAAGTATACATTTATAGTAGAATACGCTCAAAATATCTACCATAGTGTAGTAGTCCATTGTTCAACTGCCATTTAGCGTCGAGTCTGATCAGATCCGTTTAGGAAAAATAGAATAAGTGCCGTTTACTATCGCTCGCCAACTGAAAATGAACCTGGTGCAATACGTGGCGAGTTGCACTACATAGAAAATAACGGTTTATCCTCGTGAGGACCACAAACTGAGATTTTAGCGGCAATTTGAATCTACTAGTAAGAAAATAAAGTTCAATTACTTTTGCTCTTAAATGGGATACACTTTGCAACAAATTAAAATGAACTTTATACTCGTTAAAATAAAGTTAAAACTAAATAAACTTAGGAAATAAGTGAGAGGGACAAATATGAACCCGAATAAGTAAGGAATACGTTCTTACGGATCGGAACTGTCGTCAGTGATCCTACATCACCGCGTAACCAAAAAATTCAATAAGTTGCAAAATGTACCTTACTGACTTACATGCTAAGGTGTATTTTGCACCTTATTTTTTTGTCAGTTACGCGGTATTGCGATATTACCGATTTCTTTCTTTCCGGTAGAGCTAGCCAAATTTATTTACCGGAATTTTAAAGATTGTTAGTAATGTGTCAGATTTTGTGTAGAACTTTGCACTAGCTACCTTTCTCTACTTACATTACATAAGAGGAGATGAAACAAAATCAAAAAGCTGTTTCTTCTTCAACTTGGTCACGAGAGGCACTCCTTTTGACCTATAAGTACAAAAAAATGTGCTTATATTGTGACTAGTAAATTATATGTCAGGGTTACCTCATTGTACGTAGGTGCTAAAGAATCTATAAAGACATCTCTTTCTAACACATTGTGAATGCCATAAGTAAAATAAAAGCCGACCAAGTGAGAGTCGAGTAAGAATGTAAAATTGTATTGAGGGACAAACTTGACTTTGCCGCTGAAAATCCGTTGTCTCCATACTCGACATAGTTCGCGATTAGTTTACTAACTGCAAATAAGTTTGCAATTTGATTCCCTTAAAAGTGTCGAAATATACGTTTATTGCGGCATAAACGGCCGTATCTTCTTTTTTACGTTAATTTAAAAGTTTTTTTTCACAGCTTAAAGGGACTAGACCTGAATATATGGTTTTAGTTTCAAATCGCTACATTCATGCGTTCCCGAGATAAAGGGTCTTGACAGATAGACGGACGGACAACAAAGTAATCCTATAAGGGATTCGATTTTTCCTTTTGAGGTACGGCACCGTAAAAGGGGGTATAAAAGTCATGTTTATTATTTAGTCCGGTTTCTATTCAATTCTACTTATTCAATGAATGACACAGACTAACGCATATACAAATTGTTCCATTATAGTATTCAATAACGTTTACAGAACGCAGCATGACTAGGCCCACTGTAGTCGCCCGAGATGAATTGCCGCAGTTATATAATAATTACTAAATAAACTTGAATACAGAAATTACATTAAAACAGTGAACATATTGAGTGTCTTAAAATAATTTATGTTTTATAGATTGCTTAGATTACAGAGTTAAGCCGTATAATATACCAAGTGTTTTAGTCAGAAACTTCACATTTTACCTGGTCCAGACTAGCCGAGTACGTCGGAAGCATAAGTTAGCGAATGATGATAGAATTCAATGTTGCCGTACGCGTGGATAAATCTTCATTATCTATTAATATTACAAAACGTTGTAGCGAAACAGATCACATCACAATTTGTTACCGGAGGTTGCTTACGTGTTATCTTTGTGAACATAGGTACACTATAGTTAGTTAGCATAGAAGTCGTTAGAGGGGAGAGTCTGAATTGTCGACCACTTCCGGGCACCGACCTTCCCAAGCAAACTTTTACAGGAGCGAGCATCCTATATTTTACTAGCTGTTTAAAACCACCGTGAACCTTATAACTATATAGATCATAAAAATTAAGCAATAAGATAAGTGAGACGAACTAAACTCCAATATTAACTAGCCAACTCGACTAATACTAAACAATAGACGTGTTAGCATAGACGAAGCATTCTATCATATTTACACACAGTAACTTTATGTATCATAAATTAGTATAACATTTACAATACATATTGCACGTTTTGAGATTATCGGTTTATTATATTGGCAGATATAACATAGTCTACACATCGGACACTAGCCATATAGGTATTAACAGAATAGACTAAAATATAACCTGAAATGCTTCCTACGTAGTGCTAAATATCTCATACGTTATACCTGTAGGTTTATACATTAAATACGATAATGGACTGGAGTTTCGTTTGCGCATTGTAAATAATACCGTTATTTTATTTATAATTAGGGTTGGCGTGGGAGATAGCTTGGGTTATGGCTTGCTTTAGCGACGCGCGGGGCCCGTAAACGTTATTGCAATAGTTCCAAATCAGAATTCCAATTAGTACAGAGTAAATATATTCGTAGTACAATATACAGGGTTTAAAATTGTATTCACACGAGATTTGTAAGGATATATCATATTTACGTTTGTACAGCCTCCCCGCGCCGTCGCAGTTTCAAACGTAGGGGTTTTAGAGTAAAGCACTTCGATGTAACGGGTCGAATGGCGAACCCGAGGGTTATTCATAGAGGAAGTAATTCACCAAATAATATTATAAACGAATGGATAATGTATGTTAACGCAATGTCATTGTGAATTACCTAGCACATAAGCTTACGATATAAGAGGAGTATGTTAGCCATATTGCTAAAGCATATTATTAAGTCCGCGAACATCTCAGTCTACGTACAATAGTTCCTTTGTCATGTGTCATTTATAATCATACGAGTAACGAAGAAAAAAATTAAAGATATTCATTAAAATATTGTATAAATAATTTACCGAATAATTATTTGCTTTCTCAAATATGATTTTTCTTAAATAAACATTTACATACGAGATTGGCGTGTTTTATTCCGGTTTATGTGATAAATGATAAGTGTTATCAGCAGGTTGTACTGCAGTTAATGGTAGGTTGTAATTAAATAGGCAATATTTGCCTGGAGTGGTTACACGGACGCGACTACGATTAGGCAACGGTCGGCGATCATTCAGAGGCATCGCAGCCCGCGCGCGCCCGCCTGGCTTCATCAAAACAGTGTTACCGCCGTGCTTGCGTCGAGTGACTCGTGATAAATAAACATTTGAATTTTGACTGCCGTTCCCTAGTTGAATTGTTATTCTTGTGAGAAAATGACGGCCGGTAATGAGGAGCAGGAACCCCTGATTTCTACCTCGGCTGAACACCAACGGGTAGCATACAACGCCTCGCCACAGGTAAACATTTATTTATTTGTAGAACTATTTGTTAAATTACAAGTTTAGTTTTGCGCGAATTATCCTATCCAAGTAAACGAGCAATAGGTATTTGTTGTTATAAATTTGTAATCACGTTCTCGAAAACGGCCGTAACGTTTACGAAGAAATTTGCAATATATCCCAATTTTTACGGGGGCGAAACATCGAATGGTCAAGATGGGTGGGAAAATTCGTTTTCAACCCGACCGTCGCTCGGCCTTCCAGGTAAGTACTATTTGTTGAAATACGCTAATTTCGTTTTGTTACTGCTAAACTGAAACGTTTCGAAACGTCAGGTTTTAGATTAGTCAATTTTTTTATGTTTATGTGTAATATACATGTATGTGGGTGTGCAGTATATATGACTGTGTTCATGTGACCTATAGACTAAACGTACTGATATATTTTGAAGTGCGAGTTATCATTGGAAAACACGGCTTTAGTGTTCGCTACCAACATGAATATTTATCATAATACGGGATTTAATTAACCTTGGTTTCTGTTAGACTAGGAATCATTATCCATTATTTTGCCTAAACTTTTTATATTTTGGGTTAAATAAGGGACTGTGTAAAAATATGTATAAGTAACAACTACCTCGGTAAACAGGCGTCACTGAAAATCAGCGTCACGGAATAACCGTTGGCTTATTTCATGGTACTAAGCTGAGTGGCGACCTTTTTTTAGCAAATTGTTAATTGTTATACTTAAGATTTGTATGTTTTTTTTTTTATGCTAAATAAATTATTTCATTCATTCATTCAAATCTACTATAAAAATAAGCTAGATTTGGGCCCATTTTAATACAATTTCCAATAAAAAAGGTTATTAGTATTGGAACACATCATGAATTCATGAACAAGATTGGCAAAAACTTTTACAAACTTGACTGCATGTTTCGATATCGCATCGTCGTCTATGTAAATACCCATGTTAGATGCCCTTAAATCCAATGTATACTTTTTTTTATTAAGTCTAATAAAAGGTAACGTAGAACAACCCATACCTAACATACATAGACGTCAAAAATTGCTCGTTATTTAACAGTGTACGATTAGTTAAAGCTAAAGAAATCTTCCAAATGCGTTAATCATCAAGCTCTGATTCGAGGCAAAAGGTTAAAACGAGTTTGATAATGCACCGGTTCCGCGGGTTTCCAAATACCTTCCTACGATCTACAGCGGAGGTGACTAGCCGATGAGATGTGACCTTTTTAACAGAAGGTACTCAATTTGTCGGCTATTATGTTTTGTTTTAGAAAGTAACATCAAAATAAATAGTTTATACTTACAACATTAAGCTTATAATTCCTAATAAGCTACTAATAATACCCATCCTTCTTTAATAGTCTTACACTAACCGGTGGTTGTCCGTGGGAGCATAATTCTATAGTGTGAGCTCTGGGACTATTGCCGGTTGGTGTCCCACCACTTTACTAAATAAAAGTTGTCTAAAGGGCTCCTGCGTGTTGGCTTTCGGCTCCATGATTGCCTTCCAATGGTCCGGGACTTGGTTTGGTAAAGGCTACCGGGATTTGATGTTCAACTATGTCTAATAAGCGGTTCCCCTTTAATTGGAAAAACTTTTGTAATCATTATATTGCATAATAACTAGTCTTGTGGCGTAGTCAAGCTTCTTACATACTTACATACATTCACTACGCATAAAGTCCGTTGGGCAAATAATATTGATGCACAACATCCAAGGTTTTTTTTTAATTTAACTAGGTACTATACATGAATATTACAGCATAAACGTTTTTAGCATAAAAGTAAACGATATAGTATGATTTTTCCGGCTTTAAAACTAAAAGAGTAAATGAAATCGATGTTCTAATAGTTTATTTATTTAAGAAACTATTTTTCGTTTCATTCGATAATTTCATTACTTACACTGACAATAGAATGCGAGTATGTCTTAAGTTTTAATCACAATAGGTTCACTTAATTGAGTAGGTAATTTTGATGCATTAGGCTTAAGGAAGTTAAACTAGTTTTCTAGTGTGATACGCAATTAAATAGCTAAAATTGGCAATCGTCTCTCTTCTTCCTGAATTAACACTACATTTATCATCAAAATGCATCAAAATCCTAATGCATCAAAATTACCTACTCAATTAAGTGAACCTATTGTGATTAAAACTTAAGACATACTCGCATTCTATTGTCAGTGTAAGTAATGAAATTATCGAATGAAACGAAAAATAGTTTCTTGAATAAATAAACTATAAGAACATCGATTTCATTTACTCTTTTAGTTTTATAAAATCGTTAATATTGGTAAAGACATGTTAGATTTTTCTAAATATCGGGACAAAATGTTACGCAACATGTAAACAATCAAATTTAAAGCCTTAATCGTTACTGCAAATGATCAGTCACGTTGAATAAAACGTTTCCACGCATAACCTAATTAATAGATGCCTAGCCGATATCTTTAAGCCTATCAACGAGTACTACAACCCAGATCTATCAATTGTCATCTATTCACTGCAATAGGTCACATCCTGCAAGACGCTGGCTCAGAGTGTAAGCAACTATTATAACCCGACGTTAGTTATAAGTTTTTCGGAAGTTAAGTGACATTTTATCGTATTGTTTTTAACACGGCAGCCATTACTGTCGAGTAAATAAGAGCTATCTAATTGATGACAAAACGGTAACGCGTCAAAAACAATCAAGGTTTTACTGTGTAGAATCTCGGCCAGAATAAAAATATTTTATACTGTTTTTAAACCTATAGACTTCAAAACAGTACCTAGCCAAGATGCAACGCTGTTAACGTTTCTGTTTTCTATCGACTCGAAAAATATAGAGTTGACAAGGGGCCCTAGCCTAGATGCAAACGCTCCTAACGTTTTTCTTTTCTACCGCATTCTCGTGCGTTTCGATAAAGCACGTGGTCGACTGTCATCCCATACATTTTGAGCGATAGAAAAGAAAAACGTTAGGAGCGTTTGCATCTTGGCTAGGGCCCATGAGCGGTTCATGTGATCTATCATCAGCTTACGTCAATTTTAAACATTAACTCCCTTACTTATAAACGTGGCATAACCGTGGGTTAGCTTATGCCATACTTTGTCACTTTCTGTCAGATGCAAATGTCACAATTACAGATAAGGAAGCAACCCCACGGTTATTCCACGTTTATAAGTAAGGGGGTTAGTCGGTTTTCGAAAATCGCTAAATTAGCATTTTGCATATTGGCTTTCGCTTCAGAGATGTGATAAGTTAGACTGCTCTGCTAGTGCGTGTGTTTGGACAAATTGAAAGATTGTCTTGATAGCTAATTTTATCGAGGTAGTTCTTAGACAGATTTCATGGAAATTGAGTTTTTAATGACGTAGCAACTAAAATAAAAAATAAAGAACAACATTTATTCGTGACATTACTCGTATATAACAAAACAAAGGACAGATTAATACGCACAAGAAGGATGTAGCCACGAAATAGTCCCAACTCAGCGTAATGCGATGATATATTATGTACAGTCACCCAATAAAAAAATTGAGCATACTTAGAACCTTGTCATTGTGGTTGTCATTGTCATTGTCAAGCTTGTCGTTTAATGTTCAGTTTGAAGTTTATTATGATAAAGCACCATACTTAGTGCTTAACATTTTCGTTCGGGTACTGGACCTGGACCACCTGGACATAAACATATGACATTGTATTTTTAACTAACGAAAAAACGGAGGAAGTTGTCAAGTCAACACGTATTTTCTTTGTATGACCAGACCATGCATAACTTTTTACAGAGTAGTCCGATTTTGATAATTCTTTTTTTATTGGATAGGGCATCGAAGTTGGTCCCATATACTTAAATTTGAAAAATATCCTACGCTAAGGGTGGGAAAATAGGGTTGCTCACTCACAGATTTATATGCGGAGTTGTGTATTGCAATTACAATATACAGGGTAATTTTTTTATCAGTGCACAAATTTTAACATATGATTTTGTATCGTTAATATAATATATTACGACAGTAAAACGACTTTTTTTTTTGTTGCAAATTATCTCTCTTTTACCTTCTCGTGTGGACACAAAGTCACACTAGAAATGATGACATGGGTTGTCAAACTGTAGGTATGCGATACACTGTATTAATATTCGAAATTTGAAATTTCATGTACAGCTTCTCAGACAACAAGCCCCTCTCCTACTGATATTCTAAATTTGAAATTTTATTTATTAACTTACTTAACAACACTCCCCTCTCCTCGCACCCCTGCATTAGAGGGTCCATGAATATCGTTAAGTTAGTGGAATCATTGAATCGGCAATATCTCTAATATTTTTGAAGCTAGAGTAAAAATAACACAACATGTGTTATTGGTTAACTATAGCGAAGCAAATATTAAAATTTGTGCACTTTTTAACATAAAAGTTAAAACTCCGAAAAAACGGAAAAGCAAAAACTAATAAACCTTTTGTATTTAACCTGAATAATAGGTCAGCTACATGTCAATTTGTTTGCCAGTAGCTTAAACTGAGCGACTTTTTTTTTTAAAGAAGCGAGTCCTTGACTGCGATATAACTTTAATGATACTATTTTATATTAGATTGGTATCCGTATAACCGGTTTTGGCGGACGCTAGACAAAGGTGACTCTATGTTGGTTCTATTCTGGTCCCTAAATGGGTCAATTGACGCTAACTTTTTAAATATTTCGATTCTTAAATGCGTAAGACGAACATTAAGAATACCGTGTTTTAACAAATAGACGGACTTCTCTAGGTTCAATTAAATTAAATTTAGCGAAAATAATGTCTCCATCAATGTTTTAATGATTCTGCCAATGTCGAAGTTGGGTAGTGACGATACTAGACATTTTGATCGTGTTCGGTACGTTTAGCTTCTTCAGGCCGCGGATTAAAGTGGCCTTTATATCGGTGGATAAAGCATCCGTCACACTCGCACTTACTCACTAGTCAGAAAGTGGCAGATATTTTGTCCCCGTTCATCCTCATCGATAAACACGACCATTATAATAGGCCTGCAGGTGATTTTAATGTACTATTCGTCTAATTCAACTCTATATTTAACGGCCACGGTCATTCAGTTAATAACGGTTAAAGGGCGTTTTCCAAAAAGTACCTATACCTAATTACCAACCGTAATTTTTCCATTACGTCACGAAAATTAACTATTACTCGTACTGATTTAAGAGAAATAGTGGCCTCGCAGACACAACTCCTGCAGCAAGTTCGACCGTATTACTAACAGGTGAGGTTTGAATCAGCTATGCTTATTTAATTTGAATTACTGCCTGTTGGCTTATGAGGGCAGTATATAAATGTATGACTAATTTTCGTGAAGTAATGGAAAAATTACCGTTATTAATTTTTGTCCTTAACGGTAGGTACTTTTTTTGGAAAACGCCCTAAAGCGTTCTTTACGTATTTTTACATGCATATCTTTAAAATATGGTAAGTATGGCGGTAAGGCTTTATAAATGGTCCATGGATGTTGCAAATGTGTTGCCAAAGATTAAGATTTATATAATTTTGAAGATATCTCTAACCTGTGCACTGCAGGATGGTGCATTTGTTAATATCAATCACTTACTGTACTTACAAGCGAGGTATTTAAAAATAGGCGATTATTTAAATTCCTGAACGGCGTCGCTAGGTTTGTACCAATGTCGTACTTATGAAAAGTTAAAGTTACAAGGTATAATAAGTGTTTAAATGAGCTGTCACAGGCGCCATCCTAAAGAAAAGTGTAGACAAAATCTAAAAACTTACAAACGAGAACGAAAATGAAAACTAAAACTATAAAACTAAGTTTTAAAAAGGGCCCTGTGGCATTGTACCGAAGATGTTGACAACATTACCTCGCTGAATAATTAAACTAATGCTTTAACTTAGAAAACTGCCAGCTCTTCGGTCTCCCGTGACGTCAATGAGCCGCTCCAAAATAAGTAGTAAATAATACTGAAAGCAAATTCTAAGACTCGAGAAATAAAGAATCAACTAACCATGCTTTAGTTGTTCATTGTTGCCGAGGGTAGAAAGTACGCGATTCATGGACGAGTTATATATTGCACTTTCTGCCGAGGCTCTCAACTACTGCGAGGAAATAAAACATTTTTATTTTGATAATTGCCCTATTAGTATCAAATAGCCGAAGAATATTTGTATTTACTATGAAGATTATTGAAGATTCTGACCCCAAAACCCGACCGAGATTCTTTTAAAAAGGACTGTACTTGAATGAGGATCTATCGTGCCCTACCACATAGGTAAGTTTTCGGGTCAAGAGGTTCCCGTGCGGGTGTGAGACAGCGCTACCGTATCACGTGCGGAACCCGACGCGGCCCGGAACCGAAACCGATACCGGCTCTAATCCCATCCGGTAATTAACACCCTATAAATGTTAGAGAGAGTTCCTTTTCCGATTCACGTCCTTAAAAAAGTTCAATAGTTTTATAATTCATTTATTTTACTTTATTACAAAAGTAAATCTAACAAAACATAAATAAAAATAAAACATAATACACAATAAAATAATACATTAACATATTATAATAGGAGTGATCATCGGCAACGCTTCGTAAAATTCTCTTAAAAGTAACAAAACAAATTTGACAACACAGACTTATACTAATGAAGCCCAACCCTGTTTGTTGCTGGCTCAAACGTTCTCATTACGAGTACACCGGCTGCATTGCCGCGCTGAATTGCAATGGAAACCTGCTGAACTGAAATATGATTATTAAACCCCCTGAGGTTCAAAGTACTAATACTAGAACGAAATCACTGCAGTGAAAGCCCAAGTATTAAAATAGCCACTTGGGGTGAAAACCCACTGTGCTAATACTAGAACAAAATAGTTTCGGTAATTTTCCGTATTAAAGTACCCCTAAAATATGACACCTATATCTGTTGCGGTTACCAAGATATGAAAAATGTTTGGACTAGGCGTTCAGGAGTTTATTAATTTGTTCTAATATTAGGACACTGGTTCTTCCTCGGAAGTACCCTCTGTACCCTCTGCAGGAGGCTATATTATCTTTCTAGGATTGTACGACTTTTAATGGTAGTCCTAAGGCATTTAATGTTAATATATCCAAAAAGCTGTACAAGGACAAAAAAACACCTTTTTCAATCCAACAAATTATGTTTTAATGCGGCTAGACCCGATGATATCATTCGTAGGTTTTTTGGCTTCTTGTATCGTATTCGCGAGACGTTTCCGTGGCAACACTGCGGTGTCAGGTTCGCTACACCCTTGTTAGCTGATGTGGAAAATGCTCATTGGGTAATTTTCTATACTTTAGGGCAAGTATTACTGGTATTTGCAAAATTTCAATAACAGTGAGTTTCCAGAGTATGCAGGTTTATTTATTTATAAATGTTTCTTCAGCTTTCATCCACTTACCATGGTGTCTGTGTGCCTGTATGCACTTCCCTGAACCATTAAAACCCATCTAGTAGAGGTCATTTAAGGATTATTTTTTTAAAGACTGAACTCACGAGTAATTATTTTTCATTTGTCCTGTCTGTAGAAGTCCAAGATAAACGTATATATGGACGATTGCACTATCTAATTAGCCTAACATGACTTTGTAAAAGTTATACGGTTGTAAGATTAACGTAACTGACTGAAATTTCGATATTTCGCATGAGGTTTCAGTTTTTTATATCATTTCCACAATTTAAAGATGTTACTTATTTTATTTATTTATAGATTTTGCTAATTAGTTGTGGTATCAGGACATTTATTCTACTGTGTAAAATTATATCGCCTTTCACAATACTATATGTCAAAGGAAATATTATGGTTTTCAATGTAGAATAGACTGCAAGATGTGTATCACAATCTTTTACTAACTTTTGAAGATTTTTTTACAATCAATGTTTGTCAGTAAAGTTTTAAGCAATCTTGGAATTGACAAAAAACAAGGTCGAACTTTGAAGTACTCGATTAAGTTTTTGTCAAGTCCAAGATTGCAACTGACACTTTATGTTACACGCTTTATTTAATCTTATACAGCAACTTAACAACAACGGTAATTTCTAAATTATATAAGTTTATCCCCGAGTTCTGAACAAGGTCAACTGAATCAATATGCGAAATATCAAAACAAAAAGATTTTATTATCTCGAGCTTTGTTAGTTAGGTTGTCTAGATAAGCATAGGCTCGTCTATATGCAGGATGATCTTGGGTCTTTTAATACAGGACACTGTATAGCAAGTAGTACTTTCTGATTGGTCAAAAGGTGCCTAGGATTATTTTTAGTATCCATTAGTCGTTTTTATTACCCTGTTTGTTGATTTTGTATAACCCAATCAAATTTGATTCAATGATTGAATTCGTGAATTAATTTCGTTTTTACGAGACCCAAATACCAGTTAAAGATTAGGTGTATATTTTGCTTAGCGTCGGTATATTAATGCTACTTGGGTACCAGCTATATTTCCGGGTTAAATGAAATAATGTTAATAATATGAATTTTATACACCTAGGCTGTATTTATCGGGTAAATTACTTCTCTTTAACACAGACGGTAGTTGGGTAAGGACCAAATAGATGGACCATAGTGAAGCGTAGTTAACCATACAAACAACAAAAGTGAAAAAAGTTCCATTGTGACACGAAAATTATCCCTACAAATGTATGGCTAATTTTCGGAGCACAACGGATTGAGTGAGTTAGCATGGCCAACTTTTTGGTGCTTACCCAGTTCTTGTTGGCAATATTTAGTTTTAATTTGTCTTGACTCGATTTAGTTAAAATGTAATTTATTTGATAGACAATAAAAAGTAGGACAAAACTCTTTTTAAAGGGCTGGTAAACGAGTAATTTAAGTTTATGAAGTAGTTGGCAACAATTGCACGTCTTACTTGCCTGTAATAATCCTACTTTAAAAATGTCTAAAATCATAATACCCACCAGAATGCAAACACCCCTGCCGAGTCCCCGCGAGGTAGCGGCGGAGAAGTGACCCTCGCGATACCGCAGCGTAACTATGGGGCCATCGGGACAGCGGAGAAGGTCACGTACACCTGGGCAGACATCAACGCTTTCGCCACAGAGAACAGGTCCAGGAGCAGAAGGTTCTGGAACTTCTGGAGGACGTCCTCAGACCGCATGTTTCAACAGAGGAAGCAGCTGCTAAAGAGTGGTAAGTGACCAAGCCCTGTCTACAGAAATGTGTGCGCAAAAATGAGTTAAATTTTCTGTAATATACTCGTACTATAGATGTAGCTAGCAGAAGCTGTGCCAGAGAAGATGATAAGCAATGTCAGAGTTTAACATGGCGATTTGTAACTGAGCATTCCTGTAAATACGATTAATAATTTTGAGTTATTGTTACCCTCTTTATGTGCATAGCGAAATTAAATGCCAGCTATCGTCTCAAATGCATATTATCTAACAGTCAAGTCATAAGATAAGCTAAAACTATCGCCATTTCATATTAACACTCAACCAACACGCTCGTGTAAATTGCAGTCTATCTTGCGACATTAGGTTCTATATTTACCGCTGTAGAATTTAGCTAAAGCCAAAGCTGAGAACCCCTCATCCTAATGTCTTCATCTTCCCGTTAGTGAACGGCGCAGCCTACCCTGGGGAGCTGCTCGCTATCATGGGCTCCTCCGGGGCCGGTAAGACCACACTGCTCAACTCCCTGACCTTCCGCACGCCGAGCGGCGTGGTGGCCAGCGGTACACGGGCACTGAATGGCCAGCCAGCCACCCCTGAAGCGCTGACAGCGCTGTCAGCGTATGTACAGCAGCAGGACTTGTTCATAGGCACACTCACTGTTAGAGAACATTTGGTGTTTCAGGTGAGATGTTTAATTTAAACATAAGATCTTCATGTGCCTCTAATTAGGTGCTTATTTTCAAACATTATTAAAGACTATCTTTTGCCCACAACTTCGTCCGCCACCTTTGTATAAATCAGGGTATTAGCTATCTCCATTCCAAAACTTCATCCAAATCTGTCCCGCCGTTACAGAGTCAAAGAGAAACAAACTAATAAACGCACAAACTTTCGCATTTATAACATTAGTGAGGTAGGACGTTGTAATGCGTTATACGTGCGTATGCGCAATATTAAACGGTTGCGCAAACACAATGTGATTATTCTTGCAGTTCAAGAATGTTGTCAGCAGGACATTAATTATTTTAGTTAAATAAATAAATTAATTAATTCTTCTTTGTCTTAAAGCGTATAGTTTTTGTATTATTTACCATACGACTGCCTGTAGTTGTAAATTTATAATTTATAAGGGCACGTTAATAATGGTAAAGATAATGGGTTAAAACAATGTGGCAATAGACCACGTTCTGACCTTTCAAATACATATTTATTAATATTATATCACCTTCCCACAAGGCTTTAAACAAAAACACGAATTACTTAATTATAATGGCTGGCTTTTTCAACCAGCAAAAAATGTTGTTGGGCTACAAAAACTAGATATGAATTAGCTAGCGTAGGAAAAATACAGACACAACTACGAACAATGTTCTCACGGACAATATGGTCTGTAGGTGAACAAATCTTTAGCTTTGTAGATATTTTTTTAAATAACCTTTGCCCTTGCCGGGGATAGGGTCGTTTAAAGGCATGGACACTCTGACGGTATAGTGGTAAGTATCACGGAGGCTCATGCTATTACTCAGGTTACTGTAATTGGTATTAAATAAATCGCTTTCTTTAAATATTCTTATGTGTTTAATACTTTTGGTAATAAAAAGATTTACAGAACGATAAAAAAATAATAATAAAATAAAATAAAATGAGACACCAAGACACGGGATCCGTGTCTGATGCTGATCGAAATTCGCATCAAATACATCATGAACAATTTTGAATTTGGATAGAATTTAAACGAATTGTAAAAGTGGCCAGGAACGCAAAAAGGAGGTAGTAACGACCTCGTACTGATCGCCCCCTAATTTAACCCCCGATTGAAAAAGAAAAGTGTTATATAGATGGAAACATTGAAACATTGTTTTGCATTAAAAAGCTTGTTTCAAATCACTTATATTTTTAGCTAGATTTGGTAAAAGTAGAGGTTGTAATTACGTTGGAGTTTTTATCTATATTAAAGTTATTAAAGTAACGTCTATTACATTGTATTACTCGGTGCTGGCTGAAAATCAGCGCTGCAGGTGCCTAGCACCTCAGCATTATGCTGAGCCAGTGTCCGGTTCACTGCCACGAAGACACACCAACCACTATGTTTTTCTTTCTCTGTTTACTGTTTTATTATTTATGTGTCTCGTTGTGTTCAGTGAATAAATATATTTTTCTTTCCTTTTCTTTTTTTTTGATATCAGTTAGTGGGTGGCCACCTAGCTCCTATGAGCCTTTGTACCAATTTCACTATACGATGTTAACCACTTAACAGTTGTCAAAATGTATTAACTAACAGCCGATTAAATTTAACATCGTATGATGAAATGGGTACTAAGGCTAATTATTATTTTTGACTATTTCTTATTATTTTCGACTTCATCCGCGTAGAAGTTAAATATCACTATTACCTCCGGAACAGCCCAATGAAAATCAGAATTCAGTTTCATTGATACGATTTAGAAGAAAATGTAAAAAAGCAAATAAAACGCAATACACTGATTTTTAACGCGCTTATTAACATTTTGTATAGAATCATAACTTCTTTTAATGTTTAGTTTTTTTCGGTATCCTCATTTTATTAACGTAATATTTTAATTCAACGATATTGGCTTAAACATAGTAATTTACGAAATAAATGCAAATTTAACTCGTCACTATGTACTTTGAAAAAACCTCTTAACTCATATTTCGTGATGTACAATTTTAAAATTATTTTTCTTCAAACTTAAGTTTAAAATCATACATCATATGTTATAAGATACGAGGTTTTTTCAAAGTAGTGACGAAATGTTTTTTCGGCAGGCTCTAGTTCGGATGGATCGCCACATACCGTACGCACATCGCATGCGCCGAGTTCAAGAAGTCATACAAGAGGTAAGTGTTTAAAGTTCACGGTTTTCTATTGGCTCGGTTACGATCAAGTTTTGGGTGGTTGGGGGAGTAAAGTACCTATTTACCTAATGTCTTTAAAAAATAAGAAGATTAAGAGAATTTACTGAATTTTTAACGTAGGCCAGCTAGCAGTCGGGTTTTCAGTACTTTATAAGTTTAACCCGTGTGGTTGCTACTCCATGTCTTCCCATGGATGTCGTAAGAAGGCGACTAAGGGAATAAGGGTTTGTAGTATTATTAGGCAATGGGTTTGCAACCTGTCACACACTACACACAACAGTGTGTAGTGTGTCTAGTATATAGATACTAGTAAACTGCTTGAATGTGCAAAATGTGGTTACAGAATTATAAGCAAGTCTTTTTAGAGTTGTTGGTATTTCTGTAGCTCTGCCTACCCCTCTCTGGGAATGAAGGAGTGATGTTATGTATGTATGTATGTACTATGTAAGGTTGGCGCAGACATAACCCCTCGGCACCGGATCGACGTCGCTTTAAGGCCTGGCCTTATATAAATAAGGTGAGGCGGCGCCGGTCCTTTGCCTAGCGGTTATGTCTGCGGCAACCTTTATTAGAATTTATATACCCACTTAATGCAGTTACAGTGAGTTTAGACAAGATGCCTTCTGCATACGTTATCGAGCTCCGAAATCATAGAAAATTTATAGAATTGACGTAAACTGCCGGGCGGAGCGCTAATGTAAATGCATAATTTTGACTGTTTTCGAAAGCTGTAAGCTATGGAAGATCGATCTTGTATAGGCCCGCTGTTCCTATAGTCAGCAGCAGAACCACGCAACCGAAGAGCTCAAAATGTTCTGCACTCGACTCTATTGTTAACCCTTAATTTGGCAGTGTGCACTGTAGTGCACATACCATAGAGTTCACTTTTTGTTTTTTTTTTCATTGATATTTTGGTATGCTGGTTCAAAATGAAATAAGGTTTGAATACACGACGTTTCAAATTTTTGCAAATTTAAGGGTTAAGAGAATACGTCGTGTCTAGATCATTTTGAGCATGTTATACTGCTTAGCTACTTTTGATACTGACTGTACAAGTATGGGTGCAGACCCACCGTACCCCTAAACCGTACCACTGACCCAAATTTGTATCATAAATATGAGGTAGGTTTAGGTTATGTTAGTTCTTCAGCAGGCCCGGAGGGCCAAACTACCCAGAAATAGGAGCTCTGCTATGTCGACAACGTTAAATTCGATTTTAATAGTAATAATTGGTCAAAGTACCACCAGTGGTACGGCCGAGGGGTACGGTGGGTCTGGAAGGTACAAGTATTATGAACAAGTATACAAACCATTGTTCAATCTTGACAATTCTTGTAAACCTATGTATGATTAAAACGAATTAGTGTACTGGTAGGTGTGTAAAGGTCCGCTAAAAACATGGTAGCACTTAGAGTTCGAAAAATATTTAGGTACACTTATCTTCTGCATGAATAGATAAGAGAACGTCAGTGGCTTGGGGGGTCGACTTGTGTTCGTAAGGTATCGGGTTCGAACCCTCGCCGTCACCATGTGTCAATGGGTTTTACTAACTTAAATACATTAGGCGATGTTGTTACGGTGATATATATGCTCAAAACCCAAATGTAATATAAGATAAGATAAGATAACGTTTAGTGTCGATATACAGGGTGTTTGTTAAATAGTGGATAACCCGAACAGGGCTGATAGAGCAGCTCATAAGCTATCGATTTAACCCTCATGTATGTTCAGCAATTGTTAATAGTTTCCGAGATATTGGTCATTTTAATCGGATTTTTTGTCATTTTTCCTTATGTCCGTGTCACGAAAAACCCCTAAGTTCATGTATTAATTCAATTTTTTTGCATTGTTTCTTGCATGGTTAGAATCACTATGAACTAAAGAAGTTTTTAAAGCTACATGCCCAGTTTTTTTCATGATAACTTTTTGAGTAAACGCACAAAGTTTGTTTTTCCATACTACGTGAAAAACAAACGCAGGGATTTTTTAGTGTGGAAAAAGTAACTTAGTGAGTTTACTCAAAAAGTTGTCATGAAAAAAACTTGGCATGTAGCTTTAAAAACTTCCTTAGTTCATAGTGATTCTAACCATGCAAGAAAAAAGTGAAAAAAATATGAATTAATACATGAAATTAAGGGTTTTTCGTAAGATGGACATAAGGAAAAATGACAAAAAATCCGATTAAAAGTCCAAATATCTCGAAAACCATGCGACTTTTACTAGACCTATTTTAGCTTTTTCATAACGTCCTAAGTGCCCTCTATCCGTAGTTCAAGGATTATCCACTCATTACCTAACACCCTGTATTTTACAAACTTGTATTGTATCAAGTCCTTCTTCGCTGCACTTTACCTAAAGCTTTTCTCAAAAGTGCTCCGTGTGCCAGAGAATGATTAGGAACTTTGGCCTCTACCATAGTGAATGGCCGACTCTACTACGCCTATTAAAAGTTGCCGTGTGTTGAAAGATGTTTTAAAGCCCAATTAGCTATAAACTATGAGAGAAGGCTATTTAGAATGCGTTTCTGGCCGAAACTTGTTTTGGTCCACGTGATCTCATGCTGTCACGTAGACGGTGGGATCAATGTATACGTTATTTTATGAGGCTTAAGTATGGACCAAATTATTTAGATAAATGCACTAATAGAACTTCTCAATGAATCTATGGTTTTTTTAATGTTGCATCTTACTTTACGTGTACATTGCAGAAAGTACTACTGTTCTTCGGCAATCTTCGTCTTTCTCAAAAACACGAGTGACAAAATATACTGTTAGTTGCGAGTGCGAATGCCATAGCGATAGCCAGCCGAATGGTATGAGGCCACATTATGATCATGGCAGTGTTCCGCGATCGAGATCTCAATAAACAAACGACTGTCTGTTCTTTGGATATATTAAACTTGGTCATATATCCTTGACACTGCTAAAAGTGAAAACACGACTAGAAACAAAATCCTCGACAGTTTTATTTTTCAAATGTGACACCTTGTTCGTATGTTTTTCGTTAAATATTTGAAACCCTTGATTGAGTACTTATTTAATTGTAAACAGCAGTTGTTTGACATTGACGTTGCACTCAAGACTATCGCTGACTCTGTTCTTTGCGTGGAAGCACATAAAGCCATCCCTTTTGATTCTTATGTGGCCTTCTTATGAAGCTGGGACGCTGAATTTATTGTAATATATCAACAAGTTTAGCGAAACTACCAAGGTCTTTATATAGCTTTGTCATAGCTCATATTGCTTCTATATTGTAAATATATTATTTCTTGACAGAGAGAGCCCTATAACGTCAACAATGTGATAACTGTATACGTAGATGCTACGGCTCGAATAAATTATACCTGGGCCTCTATTCAGGTGCGTTAAAACGATATCGCGTTTGACACGTTTAAGAATCGTTTATGTCACAGTTGCCATTATTGTAAATGACATAAGAGTTATCACAACGTTGACAATACGGAAACACGTCAAATACGATATCGTTATTACCGCGTAGAATCCCAGCCCTGATGGCTTGTACCTACTACTCAAAGTTGACTGCAAAAACGATTCTCTCTGTTTTATTTTCTTGTTGTACTTCTTAAACTAGACAAATTACCATGTCGTAACAAAAGATTTTTTTTTTTCTTATTTTACATTTACACAGGGCGGCGGCGGGCCGTATTGCCGTTACAATGCTCGTAACGTAACGCATTCCCCGAAAGGCCTTCTCACAGAGTGCAATGTATACAGTAATATGCCCGCCTCCGCGCCACCTCTGTCCTCCGTGTGTGGACAACTTATTTATTTGTACTACAAGCATCAAAAAAATTGGTGTTCCATCATCCACCCTACAACAATCCCTTTCTTTACAGCTCGCTCTATCAAAATGCCAGAACACCGTCATAGGCATACCAGGAAGACTGAAGGGCATATCAGGAGGAGAGATGAAGAGGCTATCCTTTGCCAGCGAAGTCCTCACAGACCCTCCCCTCATGTTTTGCGACGAACCTACCTCCGGTTTGGACTCCTTTATGGCGCAGAATGTTATTCAGGTCGGTGCAATAAGAAAAGCAACCCGGAGTTTATTTATATATTGCAATATATAAATGTGTTCTATTCTAGCAGCTTTTTGTAAGAGTGATATTTAAATGCTGCCATAGCGATTAATTTGTCAATCATCGATATACTCGTACGATGTAGGTACCTATACATTATAATATGAATAGTTCGTGAAGAGATGATTGGGATGACCTTTGCCCAATAATGAGATGTTTAGTATATATACATTTTAATGCTTTATAAATTTATAATATGGCCTTAAGTAATTTAGATTACTTTAGATGAATTAATTTCTATAATTCCCTAATCCTTCCGAAGCTACCTCGAATTATCTGCGACGTTAATTAATCGTTTTGACCTGAATTTAGAATTACGTAGATATTTTTAAATAAACAAAAACTAACAAGTTTGTATTAAAAGCCAATTATATGAATCAAGTTGTATTCTACCTAAAAGTCATAAAACATAGGTTGCATTAAGCTAATTGACAACACCATTTTAGTTAGAACTAGATCATTGAAATTTTTAGACATGGCGCTAAAAACAATAAGCTACTTACGTATTGCAATAGGCACCAAATCCAGTTTAGTTGATTGGTTTCAGTTAAAGTATTTGAAGACTTTGTCTATCCGTCTGATTCAATTTCAATGCAGTCCGTGAGTCAAAGAAAATTAAGTTACCATCTCTAAAACAAGGTGTCCCATTGTAGGTGCCTTAAATATTTCAATTGTATTGTTCATTTCTGTAGTATTTTTTCTGTTTGCGGCTTGAAATCTTAGCCTCGGCTAGGACGTATTGTATTTTCTCGATTTCACTCTTTGCTTCTTTATCTGGTAACTAACTAGCAAAAAAGGGACATCCACAAGTGACCAATCGCGGGCTTGTGCTAGCCTCCTTACATATTTTACCATACAAAACGAGTATAATTAAGTAGGTACTAAGCATCACGTAAAACCAAACATCTCCTCCAGGTTCTCAAAGGTCTCGCACAGAAAGGCAAGACGGTGGTGTGCACCATCCACCAGCCCTCGTCGGAGCTGTATGCCATGTTCGACAAGCTCCTCATCATGGCCGACGGCAGGGTCGCCTTCCTCGGCTCCCCGGAACAGGCTACCGAGTTCTTCAGAGAGTAAGTTGATCAATGTTTCTTTAGACCCTTGGTTGCGTTATGTGTCTGTCTCTATTGTGTTTATTATAGGTATATGTTGTTAAATGTATTACTTTTTGTAATCTTGTATACCTATTACTCGAATATGTTTATTCTTATATTATACGTTTATTATTTTGCGACTTCGGTTTCTGTGCACCAACGTGTTAATTTTTAAATATTTTTTTGTGCAATTCACATTAAATAACTAGGCAAATTGAATAACAGAGTTGTGGTAGCGTATTTAAGACTGCCGCTAATATCTAGTTGGTTGTTTGATATAAAACTGTGTTAATGATTTTAGTTTGGCTTGTTGAAAGACGAGTTATTTTGTGTTAAATACCAAGTCAGATGAAAATGTAAATGTCTTCACTGCTCTTATTTCTACTTAAATTTCTCTCATAGGTTAGGCGCAGCGTGTCCAGCGAACTACAACCCAGCAGACCATTTTATTCAGATCCTGTCAGGAGTTCCTGGCAGGGAAGAGGCGACGAGGCACACGGTGGATACCGTGTGCACTGCGTACGCCAAGTCGGAGCTCGGCTGCAGTATAGCCGCAGAGGCTGAGAACGCATTGCTTCATGAAGTTAGTGTTTTGTAGTATGACAAGTGCTTCCTTGATTGGCTTTCATATATTTATTTTTATTATTTGTTTAAATTCAATATATATGTTAGATTCTCTTAAGAAGTATCATCACATTTTGGTTAGTAACTGAGAAATCACTCATTTGAAGTCTCATGTCGTTTACGCAGCGTAAGGTTTTAATAACAGTAATGGTTTATGATGAAGTGAAAACCTTTTCTTAAATACCAATTTTACAAAGGAACAAGGATTACTTTATCTGAATCAGTGAGTACTAATTAATTAGTGATCAAATACTTCAAACGACTGAATAGTCACGTGAATTGTGTGTCTACCTACCTTTGTATAATTAGTATTTGGTCAACTTCCCAAGTGTGCTTGTTGCAAGTCGACCATATTTCCTGAACCAGCGTAAGATCTCGTCGGGCTGGGCCGAAGCGGCGTGGACGACGGCGACCCGGCGCCCGCGCCGCTCCCCCTACAAGGTGTCCTGGTGGGCGCAGTTCCGGGCCGTCTTGTGGCGGTCCTGGCTCTCCGTCACCAAGGAACCCATGCTCATCAAAGTGCGCTTCCTTCAGACTATTGTAAGTATCTCGTTCAGAACAGGTTTTCCTTATAATGAATTATTTTTTGTACACAATATAAGAAATAGGATTTCTTATAATGGCATTTAAAGCTAAAAGGCAAAAAAAAACTAGCGTATATATGCCCTAACGGTTGATAGGAACCAAAATTATGATTTAGGCTCCACAGCTATGGTAAAATTTTCAAAGAAAAGTTGAATCGGTCGGTTTTCATTTTAATTTACATTATGTCTTATTACAAAATTCTGTTTCTTTAGCCTAAGTATTTTGTTCCTTAACTCTGTTATAGACACTTACATATTCGTCTTGGTTCTCACTGAATTATTCTAGAAGCATTTTTTTAAGTTGACATTGAAAGAATAAACGTAGTCATAACTCAGCGTAATTCATACAGCGCTAGTTTTCCGTTGTACAGTCTCTAACTTCGAATTAATAAAACGATAGTTGTGGACTCGTGAAAATATGCATAGCAAAACCTAACTTGTGAGATATTTGACAGATGGTTTCAATCCTTATCGGAGTGATCTACTTCGGGCAGCACCTGGACCAAGATGGCGTCATGAATATCAACGGCGCCATCTTCATGTTTCTCACCAACATGACCTTCCAGAACATCTTCGCTGTCATCAATGTGAGTACCATCTTTATGTTAATTATTTTTTTCGGCTTGATCGATATAAGCCTGATGCGATTCTATTTTATATTCATTTGTCGTTTTATATTCATGTTCTTCTTTGTTGTGAAGTTTTTAGTGCTATTTGTTTAATTATTTCAAAAGATGTTACTGGATCTAATATCTAGTTGTCATTAAAACCTTAAATGTACAAAAGTGAGTAAAATGTGTGACGTCATAAAGCAAATAGCATTATTATCTTGATGTACGAGGCAGGTTATGAGATGTCCTACTTAATTGTGATATTTTTTCATATAATTTAGCTGGTATTTTACTGGTTTTAGTTGGCGAAGACTTGATATTGAAACTCGATTATTAAACAATTTAAGAAATGTCATCAACTATGTTAATAATAAATGTTATATGTATTTATGTCAAACTTACTGAGTTTATTCAGATTCTCAAGGATAACGATAAATTGAGTTCCTTTTTTAATTTTCACAGGTCGTTGCTTCCCAAGAATAGTGACACAAAGTGAAATAGGTTAATTTTGAGTTATTGATACAGATCTATTCAAAATAATATTTCTAGTCGATCTGTATCAATTACTCAAAATTAACCTATTTCGCTTTGTGTCACTATTCTTGGGAAGCAACGGCCGTGTAGAAATGAATACAAATGTTTTCTTAATAACGCGAGGGTCCTGCTAGCTCTTAAGCCTAACTAAGTTAAGCTTGGCAAAAACGAATTTTACTACAACATTTTCACGCATCACTACCAGATTAAGCAGCAGAAAAAAAACATGTTTCAAATTTCGCTGCGAACATTTTATCCAAAGTCTTTTTGCCAATCTTTACCTAGCTCAGCAACCCAATGAGAATCTTTTCCCCGTTCTGAGCATTTCTCTCCAGTTGAGTATCCTTAGAGCGACTATCTATTAACTAGAAGACGCCCGCTATTTTGTATGCGTAGAATATCTTTCCCGTTATTTCAATTTTTAGGGTTTCGTTTCCGAAGGGTGTCAAACAGGACCCTATTACTAAGCCTACGCAGTCTGTTTGTCCGTCTATCATCACTTTAAAGAGCTGTATCTTTTGAGCCGTAAGAGATAGTTGTTACAGCGGATTTACAAATAAACAAAAAATAAAGGGTGTCCCCATACAAGAAACTTTTTTCTCAACGTATTTTATATTTGTTGTATCGTAACAACGGTAAAATATACAAGTGTGAAATTAGGGATGGTTATAATATAGGGAGAGGCAAAACTAAAATATGGTCAAGAGTGAGATGGGCTCGCACTGATTCGATTCGAAATCGATTTCAAAATGGAATTTAATAATAGCTACTGTGCGGTGCCCCGCGAGTCAGACTCCCACTTGACGGGTTTTCCTACCTGTAGGTGACTGAATGTCGTCAAATCCTTTCTTATTGCACCTCAAGGGTACCTAAGAAATATTCCTTCCAAATTTTTAGTCTCAGGGTACTGTGGTTTAGGTTGTACGGCCGTCGGTCAGTCACGAAAAAATATATGTATAGATACTTACTGGTATATTTTCACTAAGGTGTTCTGCGCTGAGCTACCAATCTTTATCCGCGAGCACCACAACGGCATGTACCGAGCTGATGTATACTTCCTCTCGAAGACCTTGGCTGAGGCTCCAGTCTTCGCCACCATTCCCCTGGTCTTCACTACTATAGCGTACTATATGATCGGGCTGAATCCTGCTCCTGAGAGGTTCTTCATTGCTTCAGGGTTGGCAGCCTTGATTACCAATGTAGCTACATCATTTGGTAAGTTTTATTTTATTTTAGGTTTATGGGTGTGTTTTGTTTGCGAAGCGATTTTCTTACTGTTTTCTGTGGTTTGTGATGATAGAATTTTATACAGGTTTACTTGGTTTTTATACTGTGAAAAAACTGAAATGTAAGAATTTAATCACAAGAATTCCGTCTAAAATACCTACCATATCCTGATTGCTCTTATAAAATTGTATGTTTTAACTAATATGTTTGATTTGATAATGTACATAAGTATATAAAATTTAATCAAGATATTTTAAAGTACTGACATAAATTATGAAGTCTTGTGGTAAAGGTTCCAACCAAAACTGAGTCACAAAGCAAATTGTTAGAGACTTTAACGGTTTAAACTGTTGCGTCAGTTTGACATAGTTCTATTCAGTAGCGGTGGTACAAATCAAATAGTCTGTCTTTACTTTGTCAGTGACACTACTAGTGCTGTAAGTTATTGTTAAGTTTATTGAATACCTTATCAATTATTTGTGATGTTAAAATTCAAGCTTCATTATTTTAAAAGTATTTTGCCATTTTAGTCAAAGGCAACATGCAAACTGCCAATAATAAATGACGTGATTGTCAACAGCGTGGTTAATATCGAAGCAAGATGGGTTGAACTAAAAGTAAAATAGAGCCCCTGGTCAAAGGACAATTCACTAATAATTTGATTTTAATTCATGGTGCAACAATTTATAATTATGAGTGTTGTATTAATTGCTTTTTTAACAATTCAATGTTAATGACAACGCAATAAAGTAGGTACATGATAATGATAAAAGTCATTAATAATAGTGCTATTGTACCTATTAAACCTAATTGTTAAAAATGTTGGTTCGTATTTTAGATGCGGCGTGACAGTTTACACGGAACTCGAAACCTGTTTGGTCGGAAGATTACCAAGAAATGGTAACAAAAAATGCCACTCAGTAACTCATTATAATTATGAAGCCTGTTTTTGTTCAAACAGAACAATTTTTACAAATTGTATTCAAAACTAGCTTTTACTCCGTTAATAATTGCGATTTCTCGTGACGGTCGCTATTCTGTCCGGTGCATTTATTTATTCAAGAGTTCTCGTATTAGAAATTGCTTTTGATTATGAGGTGTTTATTCAAAGATAATAAAAAAAAAATACCAACACTTGGTAGGATTGGTAGGACAGGGCAGGGTCTGTCCGGATCGCCGCCACCATCTTATCCACCCGGCGATACTCGGGTCTTAGGATTGACGTCTTGAGATTATAGTCTTGAGAATTCACATGTCAATGGGTTTCAGATTCCACTTACCATCAGGTAGCCTCAGTGCTCGTGTGCCTTCTCATTGCCACAAAAAAAAAAGTTGCCTACCAACAAAGTTTATGTAACCGTATTACAAAATTCATGTTACTGGTTTAAAGATTCCCATATGAAAATTGATATGACATACTATGGATGAGAGCCAAGCGACACGCTCTAGAAACTGCGTTATAGTTCATCTGTCATCCATCTCATTAGGCCTCCGACGTTCTCATACATACGACTGTCGCCGCCTTTATTTATATATATTAGTATCATTATATTCTACTATTATCTCTAGCCAGACTCACGCCACTCATGGCGTACAATGAGTCTCAGACTGTATAAACATAATAGCAGAAAGTGGCACAGCGACATTAATTATATATATATAGTTTATTTATTATGTGTTACGTTGATTTGTGGGGGTTTGTTGATTATAACACTTAACGGGGTTCATTGTAATGTATGTGTATTGATCAATGGCAATAGTAATAGTAATAATGTGATCTCATACCTGGCGACAGATCCTGCTAGGTCCTCACTCCCTGCCGTTATATCATCATCTCTCTCATTAAATGTGGCTCACAAATATGGTGCCACTGCTATTGGTTGGTAGTAAATTGGTCACCACCTGTAGTTAAAATAAACACTATGACTTCAACCGCAGTTGAAGCCACGGCTTAAGCCACACACAAAGTCAAGGAATTAAATGCCAAGCTGTAAACCGGTTGGCTTAACCAACCATCAGATTTAATGTTATATTGATAACTGTACCATTTCCATATTAGTGTCAGATATAATTAAACCTCTCTCATCACACATTCACAGGGCTGGACACAGCCACCCTGGCTGTCCACTGGGTCTGTCAAGACAGAACCCATGGACACTGAGCTGGATTACAACCATCACTCTCTTCCGGGCCAACACAATAGGCACTCGGGGCATTACTGAGATATCTCATAAACACAGGGCTGGACACAGCCACCCTGGCAGTCCACTGGGTCTGACAAGTCAGAACCCATGGACACTGAGCTGGATTACAACCATCACTCTCTTCCGGGCCAAAATGATAGGCACTCGGGCATTATCATACACAGCACGTGGAAAGGTCATATAGAAACTTGGCATATAATATTCATAAAGATCATACTCAAACAATCATAAACTTGGCATATAATTAATCAATTATTCTTAAAGATCATACTAAACAATCATTTAATTTGACGCTTTGATACTAAGTGTACCTACTCAGGACACTTAGCATCTCAGCGAACATTACTTGTAAGACTTGATTACTTAGGTAATACTTAGCTAATAAGTACTTAGCTAATAAGTACCCAGACAATAAGTACTTAGATAATAAGTACTTAGCTTCTATAACAGCTCAGGAGTTTGGATGAATCGAACTTATTATCACTTTCACTTGCACAACTATGAAACTATGTTAAGAATGTAAAGTTTATGGGTGTCATCTTACCATAGACAATCAAAGATTAAGGCGGGAATGCTCCGTAGACAATGTTGCTATAGACAAATATTTACATATCGCGAGACGTCGCGACACACCCGCCGAGGCGAGCTAAAGCAAGGTAGTCATCAAGTGGCTCGTCCATTCCCTGATTTTCTCCAGAGCTCGGACCGCAGCAACTCGTTTCTGTTTATCTTCTATAGACTGTTCTTTAACTAATTCATTATCTCTCATAATAGTATCAGTATCCATCTCATTACTATCATGTGTCATATCCGTGTTATCATTTGTCATATCTGTGCTCTCAATTGTCTCATCCGTGGTTTGCGTCGTGTCTGTGTTTTTATTTGTTACATCTATACAATTTTCTATTTCGTTTGTAAGTATATCAGGCTGCAAGTTATTCACTTCTTCTATCACAGCTACTGGTGTATCTGGAGTTTCTTCAGTATCAATTTCATGTGTTCTTGGCGTTGTCTTAGATTCAACATTTTCACAAGAAAGATTACTTTGTGGCTCAGATTCATCAACTTCCAAGGGATACAAATGAGCAATGGATCTTGTAAATATGGTATTACCAACTTTTACTTTTGCTACTCTGCATAGTCCATCTGCACCCTTGATCAGCTCAACAATCTGTCCAACCTTCCAATTTTCTCGATTCTTTGAGTCACCTTTTATTTGTACAATATCATCAATACAAGGAGCATCATGAGCCTTAACTCTGGGTTGTTTTGGTGAGTGTCTATACCGTTCCCTTAGACTCAATAAATACTGGTTTATAAACATGTCCTTGTATTCCTTCATAATGGTTTCACCACGTTTCCATCCTTCGACCATTTGTTGTTTTGTAGTAGTAGCCAAAGATGACACTTGGTTCGTTGACCCCTGAATAGCTAGACATTTTCCAGGTGTTAAAAAGTCTGCAGGTTTGAGTACATGTTCTAAGCCAGTTCCGACATAAGTGAGAGGTCTTGTATTAACTACTGCTTCAACTTCTTTCATGATAGTCAGCAATTGATTATCACTAAGCAAATGTTTTTGTAAGGTTCTTTTTAAACTATGTTTAACTATAGCCACAAGCCGTTCATATACACCTCCATGCCAGGGAGCCATTTGAGGTATAAATTTCCATCTTAAATTCTCCTTAGACAAACCATTACCCGCTATAACTTCAGAGAGTAATTTAAACTGTAGTGCATTATCAGTTACTACTAATGTTGGTGCTCCTCTAGTTGCTATAAATCGTCGAAATGCTAACATACATTCATCAGCAGTAAGATCCTTTACTATCTCAAGATGGATAGCTCGTACAACCAGGCATGTGAATAGACAAATCCACCTCTTCTTCTTGCCATCTTCTGACGTTACAAACATTGGGCCAAAGTAGTCTACACCTACATATGTAAATGATGACGCGTACTTCACCCTTTCTACTGGCAAAGCTGGGGTAGCAGGCAAAGCATACGGTCCACCGCCATGCTTTACGCATTGTGGACATTTGTTTATCACTTTAATCACTTGCGCTCTACCTTGAGGTATCCAGTAATTTTGTCTCACTATGCTTAATGTGTGGGGCACACCAACATGATGATTTTGCTCATGTGCCTGTTTTATTATGTTTACTGTGAAGCTGCAATCTTTAGGTAAAAGTATCGGATGTTTAGCATCGTAAGATAAATCCGAATGTGTCAGACGACCGTCGCAACGAAGGAGTCCGTCGACGTCGATGAATAAACCTAGATTGCGAGCCAGGTGTGTCTTCTTGTCCTTAAATTCTTCTGGAAATGATCGTAACTGCAGATTTCTTATTTCCTGCACTTGAGAGTTAATTCTCGTACCCGTGATTGGTGATATTGCAGAATTCGTCAGTAAATCCTTTGTATTAAGTGTATTTGCCTCTTCTTGGTTTTCCTTAACATAAGTCAGTCCAACAGTTTGAATTTCCAGTTCTGGTAAGTTTTGATAACCTTCATCAGGATATACATCTACTTCCATTGATGATTCATCAGCATTCGAGAGACCCTCCCCCGCCAAAAGAGAAGTGTCTCTGATTGGGCCAACAGGCCATGTAGCTGGTTTTTGAGATAAAAAGTCTGGTCCAGTCAACCATCTTACATGATCTTCTTTTGAACTTGTAGGCCTCGTCGCTACGTCAGCAGGATTAAATCCAGATGGAACGTATCTTATTGTTAAGTTCTTGTTACCTTTAATCTCCTGAATCCTTCTTGATACAAATGGTACTAGCAGTTTGTTAGATCGGTACCAATCTATAACTATCTGGCTGTCGGTCCATAACACTTGTTGCGTTACATTTAGTTGAAGGAATTTCATTACATAATTAATTAATCGACTTCCTATTAGAACTCCAAGGAGCTCTAACCTAGGTATCTTTAGGTTTTCTTGGTCCTTTATTGGAACCAGCCGTGATTTACCAATTACAAATTTTACATTGTTACTCTGCACAATGTATACAACAGCAGCATATGCTAGTGTAGACGAATCAGTGAAACAATGAAGCTGACAGTCCTTGTCATTTGACTTAGTTATGTTTCTTGGTAGACATATTGAATTGACCTGCTCTAAGTCTTCTAATATGGTTTTCCATCTATCAGCCATATCCTTAGACAACGTCGTATCCCATTTGGTTTTTGCCTTCCATAGGTCTTGTAGTAATAATTTAGCTGGCAATAAGATGGGTACTGTAAAACCACATGGATCATAAATTGCTGCGATTGTCTTTAAAATACCTCTTTTGGTATATGGATTGATCTTATTCGTCGTTTTCAAGCTAAGAGTATCTTTGTTTATATCCCAATTCAGTCCTAATGTTTTTACTATCTTGTTTTCACCAGTGTCAGGAATGCACTGCATGAATTCTTTTGAATTGGAACTCCATTCACGAAGATTCATGGAGATCTGTTGAAATGCTTCTTTGTTTTCTCTATAGAGTTCCAAAGCTTCTTTTGTGGTATTTGAACCAGTCAGCAGGTTATCCACATATATGTCATTTGCTATCTTCCTTACATTTTCACTTTCAGATTTCAGTAGATGATGCTTTATGGTAGCGTTCAGCAGAAACGGACTTGCTATGATTCCGAAAGGAACACGCGTGAATCTGAAATGTATAAGATTATCTTCAGTTGCCATTTGACTAGTATTTTTTAACCATAAGAATCTTGTCACATCTCTATCCCTTTCTTTAAGACCTATCTGTAAGAAAGCTTTTTCGACATCTGCCGTTACTCCAACAGCATGACATCTAAATTTTATTAATAATCCAGTTAAATCTTCTAACATTAGTGGTCCGCAATACAAACATTCGTTCAAGCTTTTGCCATCCTTTATTTTCGCCGAAGCATCATATACAATTCTGAGTGTTTTCCCAGGTGCTGAAATTCCATGATGTGGTAAATAGTGAACAGGATGTTCAATCTTGTCTTGAGTCGGTACCAGCTCTATGATACCCTTTTCTAACTGATCATTTAAAGTTTGGTCATAAGCCGATAAAGTCTTAGAGTCCAGTCGTTTTAACAAACTTACTAAACGACCATATGCTAAACCGAAGTTAGACTGTAGATCCGGTGGATACTCATTCCAAGGCCAGTTCACAAAATATCTGTTATCCTTGAATATTGTATTCTCATTAAAATGTTTAATTGCTTCTTCGTCTCTGTTAATTTTAGGAGAGTCAGTAATGCCAATAGATTCCAAGTCCCATAAAAACTTTAAGTTTCCATTATCCAAAGGTAGATCTGGTTTATTCAGTTTTATCTCACAAGATGATTGAAAATAGGTAAGAACTGATAAATTGTCGCTTGATTTATTTTCAGTCTTCCCAGAAAGAATCCATCCCAATTCAGAGTCTACTAGGTACAAGTTTTCCTTGATTTGTATTTTTTCCATTGACATAAGTGAATAATAATAGTCATTTCCAATTAAGATGTCCACACGGTCTGACAATGAACCATCATCAGCAAGTGTGTACTTATCTTGGTAAGTCCACTCGGTAAGTTCCTGTTTAGGATAACAAATTCCATGAGTTATCGAAGGTACAACATTAGCAAATAACGTTTTAGTTTGGTTTGTCCTTGTTGTTATATTCAGTTTCACCAAAGGACTATCCAGTTCCTGTGGTTTCTTAGAACCAAAGGTAAAAACAAATAAGTGGTTGTCTTCTTCAATTGCTAAGTTTAAATCCTTTGCAATCTTTTTTTGTAACATAGCTCCGTTGACTTCCAGAATCCAGTAAAATACGACATTTCGTTGAAGTTCCATCTTGTCCCATCACGTTGACAATAGCAGTTTGTAAAACTGTAGATCCTTTCTCATTAACATGTAAAGTATTGGTAGCCTTTTTACCCTTATTCAATTCCTTTGGACACAATGCTCTATTGTGAAGTCCATTTATACCACAGTGCGGGCAGATCACTGTTCTTTTACAAGACTTCTTCAGGTGTCCCTTTTGAAAACAATTGTAACATCGGTTGTTCAACCTCAATTTTCTTTCTGATATTGTTTTAAACTTAGTGCATTTATCATTAAAATGAGTATCCTGACAAAAGATACAAGATAACTTTCTTCGCTTGTTATAGAAATTTTTATTTTCATTTATTTTTTCCTCATGTTGTCTTTTCTTTGGTATAAATGTTTTGTTATGTACAGAAGTGTTGGGTCTGTACTTCTGATGTCTCCTTTCAGTTTTATTAAATTCAAAGCCATTGAAATTTCTTTTCGGTCTTGCTTCTCTTATGTGTAACGTTTCAGCCGTGTAATTAGCCTTTTTAAATTCATTCATTTCGCAAGCTCTTTTAGCATCTTCTCTTGCAGAAATTATTATATTTAGCTGTTTCCTCATTTCATCTATTGATTCGGTGCTTATTTTCATCTTCATCTCATATATGATATTTTCCGGGAACTTTTCCATGATCAGGAATCGTAGATGATTATGATTCGTGTTTTCTCCTAATGATTGTAAAACTCTAAGATGTCTTTCAATCTCGTCTAATGTTTTTCTACAATCTTCTGACGTTTCAGCTCTTTTCATTTTGTAAAGTGTAGAGTAATGAGCATCAATTATTTGTACGCCTTTACCATATCTTTCCTTTAAAGTCTTTACGGCAATCTGGTAATTTTCATTTGTTGTCTCCAAACCATCTACTACTGTCTTTGCTTCCCCCTTTAGAGAAGCCTTTAGGTACAGCAGCTTGTCAACATTACGAAGGTTTCTTTGGTCAATATTAGAGCTAAACTGGTCCCAAAACTGATGCCATTCCAGGACGTCGCCTTTGAATGAAGTTAAATTTAATTCAGGTAATTTGCCTCTGCTGCTATTCAAATCCGAACTTGAAGTACGAATGTCCTTGTTAACTTGAACTCTAGCATCAAGCTCAGCCAGTGTCTCTTCTCCCTCTAACTGAATCGATGTCAAATTAGATACTTCATCTGCATTTGGACAGACTGACGTGTTGAAATACTGGTATAAATCAGCATTAAATCTGTTGAGTATAGATTGTAACTTTGAAGCTGTAATTCTAGCTTGTTCCAAATTATCACCATTCCACGAACTACACGCGCACAGACTGAGAGCCTTATCAGATAAACTCTTTATATTTGATGCAAATGTAGACAGTCTATTTAGCAATATTTCTTCCATCTTGTTTTATTAATCTGTTAATTAATCCATAAAGAAATGTAAGAATAATATAACCATGTTCGTATTAATATCAAATAGTTATTATTTGTTCATAACTAATTATCACCTTTGACAACTGTATACCGTTTAAAATGAATGTTTGCATATCAAGCATGGTTTGCTATACATCTACTTATACACACTATGGTGGTAGTAGTCATAGTATATACGCGGATATTCATGTGTACATAATAACATAACACAAAAAAAAAATTAAGAAAATAAATAACCATGTTCTTACTCTACTAAGCAAATTATAGTAATAAAACAATAAATTTCTCTAAATCAATTAAATAAGAATTATGCTTTACTTTACTTTATCATTAAACACACAATTTTTATTTGCACAAATGTAACTTGTATTTTCATTTGTTTCATTAATTTTAAATGTAATAGCTTTAGATCTCTCAATAATGTAACATTATCAAATGAATGTATATTCTTTCATTAAACTAAATATTTTGTTAAATTTATTTATCTTTTTTCAATCTATTAATTTCATTTAATTAAAACAAAATATAATATTATTTAAACCTGTCAATGTATAAAATTGACATCAGCGCTATCTATCTCAAACTAGCGTAAACACAAACCTACTACGTAGCTAGTTTCATGAAATATTTCTATCGATGTAAGTATAAATGCATTATTTATCTTTTACTGAATGAAATATTACAAATTTACTGATTTTTAAATGTAGTTTAGCATCTCACATACCTGAGTATATTCTCTTACAAAACCGCCATGAAACCTCGATTGCCGCCGTGAGGCCGTGACGCCTTTGCAATATTCAAAATGCGTGCCTCCGTTATTTCAGAGCAACCAATTCGTAAATTCTCCTTTAATTTCTTTAATTGCTGCCGCTTCCCTATGATATAAAAGCGTATTACTATACATGTAGATATTACAATAACAATTTCTCTAACATGTAACTGGGACGTTGTAAAACTTGTAAATAACGTAGGTACTCTCGTCACAGGCATGGAAGCCTATCTATTTCTGTACAACGAAACAATGGTGTATTAATGTAATGCCATTGTATTTCACTTATAGTCTCACAAACGCATCAACTGTTTGTGTTTGTTATGATATTTAATTAGAAATTACTAATTTCTCAAGTTGGTTTGTAACTTTGTAAAGGCAAGTTCGCGACACCGCGTGTATTTCGGCGCAAGTACTATTTTTAGACATAAACTAACAAGTAACACTTTAACCACATAATATATTGCTTACCTGTTAATTACGCACAATTTTCACACACTTTTTGCTTATATTTCCACCTCTTTACTTAATAAATACTTTTTTAAAGTAAGAACGCACTTGTTGCTTCATGCACAAAATCGGCCATGTTTGTTTAATACGCGCTCCTCTATAGAGAAATACGAGTCAAGAACATATTTTATTACATAAAATATTCTTTTATATTCTTAAATTTAGTGTAATAATTTCGTAAAATTATTAATGTGTCTTATTTACTAAATATCCGTTCTTATTAGTAAGAATTAGATAAGTTAAAGATAAATTTCCTTTTATGAAATTTGTCATCTACGGCTTATTCGGTACTTCCGTTATACATACAAGCTTACGTGCTAAACATTCTTAAACAACGAAAAATGTCGCAAATTCACAAATAATACATTAATCCACTGATTATTATCGTTATAATAATAAAATATTTGTATTAATACAAATTCTACTAAGATTCACGTTGATTTTTCTGATTGAATTCAATTATACCTAACATGGCTGAAGGCCAAAAATGGCGCCTACAAAATTAAGTAATTATTATTAAGTCACGTTTATATAATTATGCTTACCTTGCAATATAAGTTTAATAAAATACAATTTTATTCAACTTACACAAGCAAACACAGCATTCAAATAAGTTCGATTTCAAAACAATATTATTATGTAAACCGGTTGGCTTAACCAACCATCAGATTTAATGTTATATTGATAACTGTACCATTTCCATATTAGTGTCAGATATAATTAAACCTCTCTCATCACACATTCACAGGGCTGGACACAGCCACCCTGGCTGTCCACTGGGTCTGTCAAGACAGAACCCATGGACACTGAGCTGGATTACAACCATCACTCTCTTCCGGGCCAACACAATAGGCACTCGGGGCATTACTGAGATATCTCATAAACACAGGGCTGGACACAGCCACCCTGGCAGTCCACTGGGTCTGACAAGTCAGAACCCATGGACACTGAGCTGGATTACAACCATCACTCTCTTCCGGGCCAAAATGATAGGCACTCGGGCATTATCATACACAGCACGTGGAAAGGTCATATAGAAACTTGGCATATAATATTCATAAAGATCATACTCAAACAATCATAAACTTGGCATATAATTAATCAATTATTCTTAAAGATCATACTAAACAATCATTTAATTTGACGCTTTGATACTAAGTGTACCTACTCAGGACACTTAGCATCTCAGCGAACATTACTTGTAAGACTTGATTACTTAGGTAATACTTAGCTAATAAGTACTTAGCTAATAAGTACCCAGACAATAAGTACTTAGATAATAAGTACTTAGCTTCTATAACAGCTCAGGAGTTTGGATGAATCGAACTTATTATCACTTTCACTTGCACAACTATGAAACTATGTTAAGAATGTAAAGTTTATGGGTGTCATCTTACCATAGACAATCAAAGATTAAGGCGGGAATGCTCCGTAGACAATGTTGCTATAGACAAATATTTACATATCGCGAGACGTCGCGACACACCCGCCGAGGCGAGCTAAAGCAAGGTAGTCATCAAGTGGCTCGTCCATTCCCTGATTTTCTCCAGAGCTCGGATCCCAGCACCTCCACCATAAATGTCGCCGCCTTTATTTATATATATTAGTATCATTATATTCTACTATTATCTCTAGCCAGACTCACGCCACTCATGGCGTACAATGAGTCTCAGACTGTATAAACATAATAGCAGAAAGTGGCACAGCGACATTAATTATATATATATAGTTTATTTATTATGTGTTACGTTGATTTGTGGGGGTTTGTTGATTATAACACTTAACGGGGTTCATTGTAATGTATGTGTATTGATCAATGGCAATAGTAATAGTAATAATGTGATCTCATACCTGGCGACAGATCCTGCTAGGTCCTCACTCCCTGCCGTTATATCATCATCTCTCTCATTAAATGTGGCTCACAAATATGGTGCCACTGCTATTGGTTGGTAGTAAATTGGTCACCACCTGTAGTTAAAATAAACACTATGACTTCAACCGCAGTTGAAGCCACGGCTTAAGCCACACACAAAGTCAAGGAATTAAATGCCAAGCTGTAAACCGGTTGGCTTAACCAACCATCAGATTTAATGTTATATTGATAACTGTACCATTTCCATATTAGTGTCAGATATAATTAAACCTCTCTCATCACACATTCACAGGGCTGGACACAGCCACCCTGGCTGTCCACTGGGTCTGTCAAGACAGAACCCATGGACACTGAGCTGGATTACAACCATCACTCTCTTCCGGGCCAACACAATAGGCACTCGGGGCATTACTGAGATATCTCATAAACACAGGGCTGGACACAGCCACCCTGGCAGTCCACTGGGTCTGACAAGTCAGAACCCATGGACACTGAGCTGGATTACAACCATCACTCTCTTCCGGGCCAAAATGATAGGCACTCGGGCATTATCATACACAGCACGTGGAAAGGTCATATAGAAACTTGGCATATAATATTCATAAAGATCATACTCAAACAATCATAAACTTGGCATATAATTAATCAATTATTCTTAAAGATCATACTAAACAATCATTTAATTTGACGCTTTGATACTAAGTGTACCTACTCAGGACACTTAGCATCTCAGCGAACATTACTTGTAAGACTTGATTACTTAGGTAATACTTAGCTAATAAGTACTTAGCTAATAAGTACCCAGACAATAAGTACTTAGATAATAAGTACTTAGCTTCTATAACAGCTCAGGAGTTTGGATGAATCGAACTTATTATCACTTTCACTTGCACAACTATGAAACTATGTTAAGAATGTAAAGTTTATGGGTGTCATCTTACCATAGACAATCAAAGATTAAGGCGGGAATGCTCCGTAGACAATGTTGCTATAGACAAATATTTACATATCGCGAGACGTCGCGACAACGACATAACATGTAAATATAAGTACACGACAAACAGCACAACTCCTCGTTCATAAGACCCATTTTTCTACAATAAAAACACAATTACGATACCTACATCATTGTTAACACGACGAAATAACTAAACGAATTTCTAACCACAACATCTCGAATATCTTGATACTTTATACAACTGCCCTTCATTCTTGAGACTTTCCACGACAAACGTCAACATGTCAAACCGGAATGTTACGTTAGAATTGGGAATTCGTTTTAAATGTATCAGTTAAAATTTGCATTTTTTAGATTCACGTCGGTCGCAATGTAAAACAAATAGAGAAGTTAGTCCTAAAAATAGATAGGATTCATTTAATATGACTGCATTCTTTATTTACTACCAGTAATATAAACCTGTTCTCTCTTTCGTATTCGAGTATGTTTTTGCAGACGTAATGTTGTAAAATTCTATCACTCGACCTTGTATTAATAACATGTAAAGATTCCCTCCAAATTTAAAGTCCGTAGGTTCATGGGTTTAAAGTGTTTAAACTGCGTTGTCTGTGAATCCGTTGGTTAGTCAGTAATGGAAGGGTAAAAAAGTTAAAATATACAATACATACGCGTGTTTACTTGTACCTTCGTTAGAGATTGAAATAAAATTTATTTAGTATCAATTCAAAACAAATATTCTTTATTGAATACCACATACATGGTATGGCAAATGGCATGGATAGTAAACACAAAATAAAATTTTACAAAGTGAGTCAACAGGCAGTCTTATCGCTCTCTTCCACAAAATCTAACAAGGAAGATAAGTTAAGATTTGAACAAAAATGAATTGGCAGGCGGTGCAAACCAAAATAAAATATATTATATAAAAAAAAAGACAGACAAAAATAAATAAGAAATGAAGTTGAATAAATAAAAAAATAAAATTAATTTTACACGTCTCGGTCAAATGAAGTTAACCTACACACAAGTCAGCTGACTAAAGTACCTACGATACTTTCTAGCAATTTAACTTTATACCTATGTAAAACACGAGACCGTTTATCAGCAATAATCTACATGGATCTGGGCTATTTAATTAAAAGGAAAATGTATTTCATTAGAGGCTGTGCTCTTTCCCACAACACTTTAAAATTGTACAATAGTCGACAAAATTAACAACTTTTTCTAAGAAATTCCTTGAAACTTTTCAACTCTATTTGCATAACGTCAAGGTATTTTTTTTACTAAATTGTACATTTGTAAAGTGCATTTGATGTAACCTTTACATGCAGTGAACAAGAGCTTGGCTTATTGGTGATGATTACATTTCGTTGGTGATACTACAGGTGACTCTTAAGTCGTGAACCCAAAGTTGTTTTTCTGGCTCTTTACCGTTAATTAAAGCTCTCGTAACACTTTGCAAAAATCTGTAAATGTAATATTTTGTAATAATTTATAAAATCTTAAATTTACCCAGTCTCATGGTTACCCTACTTCTTACGTTGAAATGTCATAGACTCATAGTACATTTTTAAGATTATTCAATTCAACCTTTTTGTATTCACTAGGAGTCACCCTGTATATACAATACCACGTAACGAACAAATTAAAAAGGTGCAAAATACACCTTAGTAAATCAGTAAGGTACATTTTGCAACTGAAATTGTTAGTTACGCGATATTGCGGTATCACGTCTTGTGGGATAGGGGGCTGATGTATCCGTATGAGCGGTACCCTCATTTGTTGTATTATCACAGGATACCTGATCTCCTGCGCCAGTAGCAGCGTGAGCATGGCGGCGTCAGTGGGACCACCCATCATCATCCCCTTCATGCTCTTCGGAGGCTTCTTCCTCAACTCAGGGTAAGTCTACGTTCAGAGACTGCGTGTCCAAACTGCTTTCGATTTAGGGCTCCCGGCGAAGAATATGTTGTCACCAGAATATGGCAAGACTGCGTGATTTTATTAGACTACAGGATAAGAAAAAAAGATAAACTCATGAGATTGAGATTGCTATGGACAGACATGGTTAGGTTAGGTTAGGTTAGTTAATTTTTTTTTAAGTCATGAAACTCATCATTGTCACTATAGCGTATGTTACTTGGCTAAAATAGCGATTAAGCATTTACACTTAATGCGAGTCCTCAAGGCTTTCTTACGAGCCCATGGATTTCGATAAACTGGTCTATTGTAGAGTTCATAAATGGATTCTCAGCAGTTGCGTTAAAGTCTAAAGCAGGTGGTTCAATCGATGTGTTGCCTGGCGAAGTGTTAGGTACACGTGCTGACAGCGGTGGAACTACAACGGCCGATCACCATATTAAGTAGCCTTTTTTAAGTAGAAATAGCTCGTATTGCCATTATTTTTTCCAAAATTCTCGTCAGATACATTAATATTCTATTTGGTCTTCTCAACTTGTTCTATCCTTAGATCTGTGCCTCCTTACCTCGGCTGGATATCATACCTGTCGTGGTTCCGGTACGGCAACGAGGCGCTGCTGGTCAACCAGTGGGCTGGCGTGGAGTCCATCGCCTGCACGAGGGAGAACTTCACCTGCCCTGCCTCTGGGAAGGTCGTGCTTGACACTCTCAGCTTCTCAGAGGTTAGTATTGTTTATATAAACCGGCTTCGCCTTGTCTGAACATGCTTCGAGGGAACTTTAACGGCTGTAGGAATGGCAACACTAAAATGTTTATAGTTAACCTTTTTTGTGTGTTGTAGTTTTGTTCCGAAAAAGATATTCACACAGTGATTTTATCGTATTGAATTTATTGTTTTTCTGAAAAAATAATTTAGACTTTCTCTCGACTATGACGGTAGACTGTTCATCTGTGTAACACAAACCTCTTTATTTTCGATCAGAAATTATTGAAACCGTAGACCTTTAACTATAGTGTCTGGCCGTTAAGAAATAAATCCTGACAGCTGTCATTCCAGTATAAATTATAATCTCAAACCCAAGAATAGATTATAAATTGTACTGCGATGACAGGTGTCAGGATTTACTTCTTATCCGCCGGGCATTGTAAAAATATTTACAATCGTATTATTTACATATAACAAATTTCTTTCTAATAGGATGACTTCACATTTGACGTGGTCAATATGGTTCTCCTGTTCATCGGGTTTCGTCTCCTCGCCTACATCGCGCTTCTCCTGCGCGCGCGCAGAGCCAAATGATCATAAGCGACTGATAGGAAAAATATTTTAAAATGGCATTTTAATTGAAAATTCTAGTAATGAGGCAGAAGACAGGTACGTTAAAAATTTGAAGTAGTTGGGTTACTCGGTTCCGGTTAGTTTACTGTCGAACATTGAAATGTATACTCGTAGTGCTATTATGTAAATTAGTTTTGCGGCGCTGTTTTATTTATTTTCTTATAACTGCATAAAGTTGACTTTTTTAGTGTCATTTATATTACAAAACTAAAAATACCGAGATGGACGAAGAATGTTGCTTAGAAATTAAGTAAATCATGGTCTGACATTAAAAATAATGAGAACTAAAGTAGTGCAAATTATAGTTATTTAATTATAGTTTATTTTTGAGGTTAAAGATGTGTTGTATAGTATTATGTATTAGTAACATTAGTCTTCAGTTTCTGAGCCAGGCGTGTTCTACTAGCTTTTTTTATCAAATTTTATTTATAATGTTTAATTTAGTTTAAAGTAAAGATGCATATAAAGTTTTTTTAGAACATGCATTTCTTTTAAACCAGTTTTTGTACCACCTTTAATTTCACTTTATTTCGATGTTAAGTAATGATTGTTATGTTTTGTGAATATTTAAGTGTATTTTTAGGAGGAATATTATTGTAATGTTTGTAATAAATATTTTTTTGAAATATAGTCATTATGATTTCTCTTTCTAGGTACCTCATCTTATTATCATTATTTAGTAACAGACAGTATTGAAAGGAAACTTCAGGAACAACGCTGCTGAAAAAATACCTCTCGTAAAAATATAACAATATAGCGTTCACGGGATTTAGAGGAAAGCGTCTTGCAAAACTTTAACCTTTTGAATGCTATGGAAGGTAATATCTGACTGAAATTTTGCGTGCCCCACACTTGTAATTATAATGCCCGCACAAAATGTAGGTAGAGTTGGTAGAGTTTGTAAAAAGAACTCATTAACAGTTGCGCGTATTGTCTACTGTGGCAAACAAAAAGTAAAACAAATATTTATTCATCATTCCATTTTTATTAGATCTGCTCTTATATACCATTATACAATACAATACAATACAAAACACTTTATTGTCCACCAAACAAAAACATTACACAGAATTTGCACAATTTAGAAGACCCAGGTAAACAACAGGCGGTCTTATCGCTGATTAGCGATCCCTTCCAGACAACCTTGAAGGGATAAGGTGTCAAGTTAAAACAATTTACACAGTAGGTGGTGCAGACCAATTTCGAACAATAACAAGGAACTATGCTAGCTATAAAATACAATATACCTATAAATACACGCTTACCAAACCAATAAATAGATAATCAAATACATACTAATACAAACTAATACATTATAATGACTTAGATGAATAAATAGATAGTAATAAATAAATACATACATTAATATCAATACATCCACATCAGGGAAAAAATGCAGCCACACGACAGAAATGCATAGTGAGAGAAATGTACTGAGACAATACAATTACTCGTAAGACTGCGACAAAAAGTGCTCAAGGAGAAGTTTCTTAAAGACAGGTAAAGATTTAGCCTACCGCAGCTCCACAGGGAGGGAGTTCCACAGACGGACAGCCTGAAAAGTAAAGGAATTGTTGTAGAATTATTATTATTATTATATTACATTGCCATCGGATTTACTCATGTGGTCCAAATTTTAGCCCATTCCATTAACAGGAACTGGTTCAAAATTAACTAGCAAGAAGTGCACGAATCACATGTAAAAACGGCACTGTGTTGCCATTTACTTTGACGTGGCTTAAAAATCTTGAAATGGACATTTCACATAAGATTTGTTATAAATTCGACCCTTGGTCCTTGGAAACGGAAAATCGGCATGATTAGTCGTAGAAGACCGTCAAAATCATTTCAGACACGTCTTGACACGGTCAAGCAAAGAACTAACTTAGATAACTCTTGATTCGACCCAGCTTTCCATCTCAGCTCTTAAGTCTGTTTTTTTAAATAAATCGTTTATCTTGAACCATTAACACATATATTCCTAGTTCATGTACGAGTATAGTTCTATATTGGCTATTTTAGTCAACAAAAACTGTCGCAATCATCCACGCCCACTTCAAAACAACTAAAATACAGGCGTGTGTGTGTTAAGGTGTAGTGCTAAAAATCTTACACTTAGCCTTGAGTGATTTTAATTACTTGAACGGGTTTTAAGAAGATTGTGAAGCGAACACTAAGTCGCGTAACTGTCAAAAATCCCATACATCTCCGCGCATCATTACGTTACTCGCCCCCTAAATTAAGTCCGATTTTCACGATTTTTGATTATGTTGCAGTTATTATGAAAAACTAGGTTAGGAATTTGATTCTTTCAGAAAAAAAATATTAGAAAGAAAAACGTACCTACTGGCCTAGTTGTTCATAATATGACAACATATGAGTTAAAATACTTAAGCCGTTGGGGTTTTCGTATGTACAGTCATTAACTTTCTTTAATATATACACGTTCTCAAGACGGCAAAAATATATACACGCCTCTATGACAATGACAATAAGGTTCAAGTTTACATAATTATGATTTGATGGGTTCTTCGACTGTACAAAGATTAAAGTAATAAGAGGATTGTGAACGTGAAACAACACAAAGTGCAATCTGTTCTCTCCCAATAATAAAATGCAAACGCTACTATTGTTTCTGTTTTTTATCGACTTCAAAAGAGCAGATGACGTGATGTGGCATACGTCAATTCTACAGATTTTGTCGATTTTCTAAAATGGCTAACTTTGCGTTACGGTCTTGACTAGGCCCAGATTTAAGGGAAGACAAAAGTTATGCATTTTGTATGGAAAAAATCACATTCACAATCCTCGTAAAGGTCTCTGCCCATTACACCGTTCCATACCATGACCGTGTTAGGAACGTTTCGGCATAAAAAAATATCTTTATATTGACAAGCATGTGAACTTGCCCAGTAGACCGTTCCGTCACCGACCAACAGTTGAAAACTTAATTTTAATATAGCAACATTAATTTAAGTAGTTTTTAAAATGGTTGATATGGCAACTTCTCTTCTTCCTATATATTACACTAAGTCTACATAACGCTCTGGCATTTTATTTAATTTCTCAAACGCACACCCAGGAACCTACTGATTGTTTTTACATACCAACACCTCCATACACTTACCTTTCCGGGCCCGACACATTCCTATTACGGTGATAGTACGGTCATGGTATGGGTTTACATTCATAAATAAATAAATAATAAATAATATCAGACATCCAAGACTCAGGAACAAATATTCGCTTTCATCACACAAATATCTGCCCTCACCGGGATTTGAACCCAGGACCGCTGGCTTCAGAGGCAGGGCCACTTAGCGTAACTTTTTTTGGCATAATCATAATTTGGCATTACAGTTTTATTTTCTTTTATTGTTATAAAATAACCTAACCTAACCTTACCTAATGGATTTTATGCAGTGATATTTTAAAGAAAAAAAAGCGTGTTAAAAGAGAAAATGATTATTATGCCAAGTGATGATTATGCCAAAAAAGTTATGCCAGTTGAAGGGAACCCATACGGTGTACAGAGAGCTTAATACTTCAATCTTTGTACGATAACCACTTACAGCTAAATTATTTTCACTCGTGACATATTTTTTTTTATGTCTTAATGAGCGCAGCAGCCGGGTTCCTTCAAAGACGTACATTATTTTAGAAGATAACATTCATTCCTTATCGCTCTTCATTCAATTCGGATAGATCGTTATTTGTTTCAGTAATCTTTCGTTCATATTTAATGGATCTGCGGATGCTGGATATTGTAATAGCTTTATTAATAAAAAGGCTTGTACGACGCGTACTAGAAAACGATAAATATATTTACTCGTGTGTAGAGAAATACAATGGTATTTAAATACATAGAATACACCCAAAACTTGCGCTCATTACACAAATATTTGCCCATATCGAACTTGAATCGTACCTGGGACGCTGTAGACTATGTTTATGTTATCAATGATATTTGAATTTTCATCATTAAATACTGAGAAAAAAAAAACATTGACTCAACCAGCCGAAACTATGCCGATCGCATCTTAAGCAGGAAATAGAGTAGGTACTAAATATTCGTCCTAGACATTGGGTAATCTCTGAGACAAGATCTTTCCTATTATTATAGAATCCAGCAGCCCTGCGTTCCAATCCCGGCAAGGGCAGATATTTATGTGATGAGTGCGAATATTTGTTCCTGAGTCTTGGATGTTTTCTATGTATTTCTCTATATAAGTATTTTTATCGTTGTCCAGTACCCATAGTACAAGCTTGACTAGGTTAATTTGTGTGACATTGTCCCCTGATATTTGTTTATTTATTTATTTACTAGCGACCCGCCCTCGCTTTGCTCCGGATTAAAGTATTATACATATAAACATTCCTCTTCAATCACTCTATCTATTAAAAAAAAACGCATCAAAATCCGTTGCGTAGTTTTAAAGATTTAAGCATACATAGGGATATAGGGACAGAAAAAGCGACTTTGTTTTATACTATGTATTGATAATGAGTAAGGCAAAAATTTGTAACATCTCTAAACTATTTAATAATAAACCCGGGCAAAACAAACCACAGCCCACACTTCAGCACATCAAACCAGTTTGATCAAACAAACAGGTTTAACTTAATATATCGCACTGCTAGATCAAAACAGTATCAACTTAAAAACTTGCTAGTTTTGTTACAAGTTTGTAGATGTTGTGTTAAAGTTGATTTTAAAATACAGTTCCATTTTGAGTTGACACTGTTTTGATCTCGCAGTGCGATATATAAAAGTCACATTAAACTAAGCAACATATTTTCTAACTTATCTGAATGAACCAACGCGACTCATTTATTTTCATTTCTTTCCCATTGTACGTATGTCATGTAGCCCTCTGGAACCATCGGACTTTCCCGATCGGTCCACTTTTGCAAACCGTCTACTTTCCCGATCCGTCCACTTGTGCAAACCGTCTACTTTCCCGATAGGCCCACTTGCTTTTCCTTATCCGTCTACTTACTCGGTCCACTTTCCCTAACTGTCTACTTGCTTCTCCTCATCCCTCTGTCATTACATTTGGGTCCAAAATTAAAAAAAAGATTATAAGTCTAGTACCTACAGACTGCAACAACGTTAACATTAGTACCCTGTCATTGAAGCTAGCGGTCCTGGGTTCAAATCCCGGTTAGAGCCGATATTTGTGTTAAAATTTCTAGGGAGGGATCACCCCGCCTCATGTAAAAGTTTCGCTTTTTTGCTCATGTGGACCAGGAAAGTAGACGGTTTGTACAAGTTGACCGATCGCGAAAGTAGACGGTTTGCACAAGTGGACGGATCGGGAAAGTAGACGGTTTGCACAAGTGGACGGATCGGGAAAGTACACCGATGGTTCCGGAGGGATGAGTAGACTTTACGTCCTTTTAAACATAGCATACATGTCTTTACATTTTTTCAAATTTTGTTATGGTGATGAATATTTAAAAATTATGTAACAGATTTGAAATAGCTACCGTACGATGAACGACGCTAAAACATTAAAACTGGGCAAGAGTATGTCGGACCATGCTCAGCATAGAGTTCCGAAGCCGTTAAGTATTACAAACAAAAAAAACAAGTAATAACTAATTTTCTATTTAAAGTCATTTGGTGCCGCCTTAGATTATTTTAGTAGGTATAAACACTTTAAACGCCTGTATCTCAAGAACCATGATGTCTACTTACTCGTGATAGTTGTCCTTATAAATTCGTTATATGCGCTTTAATTTTAGTTTTATTTCAGATTTTTAGTATCTGTAGTTTTGGCTGTAGTGGCGGGACACTTAACTCTAACAAAAATTTGCGCTTTAAAGCTTAATTAAAAAAAAAAAACATCACGGGACAATGTCACACAAATTGACCAAGTCCCAAACTAAGCTCTAGGCTTGTACTATGGGTACTAGACAACGATAAACATACTTAGATAGAGAAATAAATACTTAAAAATACATAGAAAACATCCAAGACTCATAATAACAGCTTTCTAGTACCTACTAAGAGTCTCTGAACATGGTGAAACTGGTTCCTAGTTTGACTACGGATTCCTTAAAAATGGAAAGCATGCATATTTTCAAAAAACCGGCATTAAAAACTGTACATCTGATCAGCAACATTCTTAGTAATTTGAGATCTAGACGCTTTAACTATTTTCTTTTTTGAAACAGAACCAATAATAAAATATTTCATAGACTGAATAATAAATACCCTTACTTTAATCGTTATCATAGTAGGCTATATATAACCCAATGCTGTCAGCATATTGAATTGTTGAGCCAACATAGAACCAAGTCATTATATTAGCGTCATGTAACGATAGTGAAAATATTACGTTAAATATAAACATTGCCTTTATGCGACAGAGTTCTAAATACAAATCGTAGCTTAACAATTCAACTTGTAATCCATAAAGGCACTAGAAAATACGCGCTTGTAATTCGGCTGCTAGACTTTGACTTTGATATCCGTCTGGAAAGTTCCATAACTCGATCAAATTAGTTACTTATTTCCTCTCTGTGGCTACGGAAGTCTTAAAGTTGTTGCTAACGGCCCGGGCATCACTTTTAAATTGAATAAGCTGTGGATATGCGATTGATCTGAGGCACGTGTAAGCGTGCGTGCGCGCAGTTGCGCCCAAAATATACAACACTAGCTTCTGTCCGCGACTCCGTACGTGTATTATTCGATTATAGTTCAAGCCTTTGGAACGATAACTATATTATATGATCTGCAGACTATCTTGGGAGTCTAGGTAAACCTTTTGATTTACTTTGTGGAAGTAGGACAAAAAAACAATTCTACATCTTCTATCTATATGAAAAAATCTATGGGCCCTGGAGCGGCCTCATTTTACTGAAAGGAAACATTCCTTTATTTTTTAAAAGAAATAAAACTATATTCAAGAACTTCTTTAATTCGCTAGTCTCACCCGAGAATCGAACCAATTGTTTATTTATTAAATAAACCCTCGCTATTTTATCATACGAATCGGTAGGATTATTGTACAGGATACAAATTATCCAATAAACATTTGGCCTTACACTCATCTGTTAGAGATCCCCATGGAATAGAATATTTATTCCAAGTTCTTTATTAATAATACCTACCTACCTTGTGAATCCGGAACAAGGGGGGCATTTCTAGCAACTTATCAGTTAATTTAGTAATATTCTTTTGTCTTCTTAATACCCGTCTACGTTAAAAAAAGTTCCATGTTTATGTGTTCTTCGTATAAATGATAAAAAAATAAATATTAATTCCAACTTTTTTTTCAAAAACGAATGTTTATTAGACGATTTTCCCCAAAAAAGACAGTTTAAGAGCTATTGTAATGATGAGCTATTATCTAACAAACCGAACTGCCGAACCTGGCAGTAAAGGGGACGGATATGGAACTCCTATATCCCTTTCACTACCCGGAACTTGTTAAGTTTTTTTTTATGTTAAGGAGAAGGCACACTAGCACTCAAGCCACCTGATGGTAAGTGGAATCTGAGCCCCATAGACATTTGAATTCTCAAGACGAACCCTGAGGACTACGATGGAATGCCCCTATGCTAGTAATTTCACCGGTTGTCTTCTCCCCACACCGGAACACAACAATGCGAACACTGTTGCTTGGTGGGTGGTTAATGGATAAGATGGTGGTAGCGATCCGGATGGACCCTGCACTGGGTCCTACCACCACTAGACCACTAGTTTTGATATTTCATATAACGTCCAACTAATTTTCATCGAGTCACCTAGCTTCCGTACGCCATTGCTCACTGACCCGGCAGGGTATCCGACGGTGTCAGTTACGGAACCCCCACAAAAGCTGTCACATCGTTCTGTTTACGCCAATCGCATCGCCGAATCCACGGCCCGCCTCCACTAATTGGATAAAGATTTGAATTTGGAACGCTTGTGGCGTATTGGTTTTCAGTTACAGTTTGAGTAAATTTGATTTTTAGTTGGAGAATCGATTTGAAGGATGTTTCCTTCTTTGTCTCTTGGATGAAAATACGTCTTTTCTATTATTTCGCTTTTGCAACACTTACTGTTTTATCATCAAGGGCGAAAGCGTGAGAAATTATCGCACGTTGCCCTAAATGAGAGCCCAGAGGCCATAGACAAGATACATTCTAAGAACATTATCATTTTAGGGTTCTGCACCTCAAAAAAAAAACATACGGATTATTTATGGGATCACTCGCGTGTCTGTCGATCCGTCCGTCTGTCACAAAAAATTTGCTCCAGCTTAATTAATTAATTTGCACTTCCCGTGTTCTGAATTAATTTATTTACGATACACGTCCGCCTCGGTTTGTGGGGTAAATTAGAAAATTCAACACAAGAGTTTTGCAAACTATATATCGCATCGTGTGACATATGTATCAAGTAAAACGGCTTGATTTATAATTTCAAGATAAATTGTTTTAAAGTTATTTAAGAACATAGGCGATACTGGGCCTAAAATCTTCTTAATATTCTTATGGTATACCTATAGTATAAGGAAATTTGAGGAGGTTTTTAGGATTCCGTAGTCAAACCCTTATACTTTCGCCCTGTCCGTCCGTCCGTCCGTCCGTCGAGCTCAGAGACACTTAGTATTAGAAAGCTGCAATTTGGCATGAATATACATAATAGTTATGCCAACAAAGTGGTAAAACAAAATCTTGAAAAAAAAATCTTTTATGTACTTCCCCTACACGTAACGTGCGGATGTATTTTTTTTTCTCGTCTACCCCATAGTGTGGAGTATCGTTGGATAGGTCTTTCAAAAATATTACGTGTAGGTATTTAAAGAGGACTGTGAAGCAAAAAAATTACATACGAAATGCGATAACGTTTTTCTCACATTAAACGTCATCCGATTTTTACGATTTTTTTTTTTTTATAGATATTATGAAAAACTATGTCTGTATATCTTTTTTATAAAATATTTATTGGAATGAAAATAAAATAAAAAAAACAAAAGCGGAAACGTACAGACCTAGTTTTCTTTAATATCTACAACATATTAAAAAATCGTGAAAATCGGATTAGATTTAGGGGGTGAGAGACGTTATCGCCCGGAGCTAAATTTGTATGGATGATTTTTGACAGCTACGCGATTTAGGCATCGCTTCACAATCCTCTTAAGGGATCCGTTTATGAAATATATTTAAAGCGCTACAGCCAAAACTACAAATACTAAAAATCTGAAGAAAAACTGAAATGAAAGCGCATATCTATAACGAATTTATAAGGAAAACTATCAACGATCAAGTAGACATAATTGGTTCTTGAGATAGAGGCGATTAAACTGTTTATACCTACTAAAATTATCTAAGATGGCACCAAATTACTTTAAATAGAAAATTAGTTATTACTTGTTGATTTTTATGTTTGTAGTAATCTAGTAATTAACGGCTTCGGAACCCTACACTGAGCGTGGTCCGACATGCTCTTGCCCGGTTTTTAAATAGGATTGACGAAAGCTACCGGACGGACGTGTCGAGTGCTTTAATTCGATTCCAAGCTTACGGGCAGACGGACCAAGTTATGACGTTTATCGACGAAGTATGAACTGGAGCCCTATTTACCCAAAATGCAAACGCTACTAATGTTTTTCTTTTCTATCACTCAAAATGTATCCCATACATTTTGAGCGTTACGATAAAACACGTCAACTCTTATTTCATACATTTTGAGCAATAGAAAAGGAAAACGTTAAGAGCGTTTGCATCTTCCTTAGGGCCTCAGGGCAAATTAGAGTTGTCCCGCGCACTCGTACACACGTAAGGCACGTTTTATTTTAACTAAACCTGTGTCTAAATTTAAAACCCACGCACTGAAATCATAATGATGCTCTAATGGGACTCGTCGCTTCATAATTCATTGACAAATTGAAAAGCGAGTTACATAAGAGCAACACCTAGCAAAAATTAGGAGGAATTAGTAAAAATAATCGCTAATTTTAATCCCGAAGCAATGAAAAACGATCTAAATCAACATATTTCAGTGCTACGACGTTTTTCATTCATAAAGGTTGTCATGACTAAAATTTAACAGTCTTTAAAAATACTTTGACCTATAAAAACAAAGGAAGTTAAGTAAGCCATTGGAAGCATGACAACTTATGTGTCGATTTTATTTTTACTAAATTTTCTTTAATTTGGACTGGTGTTAACTACTGGAGAATGCAATGCACGTTTACAGTTATATTAGTTAAGCCAAGCGCTTAAAACAGCATACCACTAACATGACTGACACAAGGATATTATAATGTAATTAATAGCTTCACTCCTGTTAATGTATTTATTTCGCCAATGTCAAGTTATTAGTAGATGCTCCCATGGGCTTATTAGAGAAATAAATCCATGTATATTACACGCGAGGACAATTATTGTTCGGTAAAGGAGTACCTATTTTCTCTTGTGAACTAAACAGAAGCACATTGGGTTAGCTTGTCGTGTTTCTGTCTAGGCCGATACAAGGATCAATTATCTTTTACTAACCCCTTTATCTAATCACTTCATTATCACTACATAGTATAAAACAAAGTCGCTTTCTCTGTCCCTATGTCCCTTTGTATGCTTAAATCTTTAAAACTACGCAACGGATTTTGATGCGGTTTTTTTTAATAGATAGAGTGAGAGGAAGGTTTACATGTATAATACTTTAATCCGGAGCGAAGCGAGGGCGGGTCGCTAGTAGGTGTCATAAGAGAAAGATGCACTGAGAGCTAACTTTTCCACGAGATTGCCATGTCACCTACACCAAAAAAAGACTTATCCAATCTCATGCAATAATTAAGTTATGTTTGATCATTTACAAAGTTAACAATTATCGTATTATTACATAGTTTTTCATAAGACTCATTTAAACATGATTAGTCTTAATTAAATGACCGACGTCATCTTGAATCATTAACTGTTCCTGTTTTAATAACAACTAGAATTATAATTCAAGGAAACACGTCATTGCGTTAAATATGATTTAAAGTTACGAAATGATATATATTTTTCATTTATAGCCCTTTTAATAGCAGTGGGTTAATGAAAGCTGATGGATCGAACCCTTTCCACATTTTCAGAAGGAGGTGACTGTATATTAAAAATAACTGAATACTACGAGAGTTTAGATAGTACAAATTATATAACTTATTACGAGTTAGATGTGAACCTACTGAAAAATTATAACATCATTTCGTCTTTAAATCCTTCTTGCGCTAGGCTTGTGTTGCGCTTGTATTCTTTAGAACTGTCCCAGAAAGCTTAGCAATCTCCAGATCACGCATCAAAATTGAAGAAAACTCTTTCGTAACTTGCTTTCAAACTTCCATTATCAAGTTTATAGGACGCATGAACAGAACTGCTCTCGTCCCTTTCTATGATGCAGCTGTCTTTCTCTAACGCACTGCCTAATGTCAAACCTTCGTCGTCGGTGGAACCCGCCGCGCGCACCGCGATAACCAGCGGCTAAAATGTTTACAAACGTGATTTAATTTCAAATTTGGAGTTTAATAGTTTTTTTTAAAGAAAATGAGCAAGAAGTCAGGAAGTGATAACGGATCTGTGGTCAGGAAGAATTCTTCGGTGATACCATCTACGAATAACACATCGAATCCTTCTTCGCTCGCGGATGAATCCTACGTAAGTTTTTAAATTTAATAAAAGTTGTCTGTTGTTGTGTAAGAACAATTGAGGCGCTTTACGTAAGAAGTTTATTAGTGTGATAAATACTTATTCAAAGCACTCTACTCAATTTCTTCGCAGTTTGTCACATTGATTTTTTGTAAATATCTAGAGATTTCATCGTTTTTAACATTAACAATTTAAACTAGCCGCCTGTTTCTCACTTGTAAAGTAAAGCATACCTGTCAAATAAATATAGGCCTTTCCTTTCTTACACTTTAAAATAGACAAAGAGAGGGCTATCATTAATTAACAGATAATTGATAATTGTTCAACTTTGAATCAATGTGCCCGTAATGTCTTGCAACCTTTAATTAATTCTAGCTACCGTCTGGAAGTAAAACGGACGTGATTGTGACGGCTATTGCACCCTACTAACTAATTACGTGTTTAAGTACACTCGATAACTATTAAGGTTTCTTTTGGCAGGGTGCAAAAATGTGCGATAATATACCGTATTGTTAAGTACAAGTGTTCTGGTTTCTGCGTGTTGTCGGTTCAACCCTTTTATTGCTAATAGTGCTAGTGTCAAGGGGGTGCGTATTACTAGTATTACTTCTTGTCATATCGACCGATTACTTTTATTACAGAAATCCCTACCCAGGTCCTGTTTGTCACAATAAATATGTGGATATGTTCTACAAGTTATTTTTTAAATATCTTAATTGAAAGCACATATAATGAATTTGAAAAGAAAAGTTTCATCACTAATTAGACTTAATTGATTAAAGTGTTTATATCTACTAAAAATCATCTAAGACCGCACCAAATACCTTTAAATGGAAAATTAGTACTTGTGGTTTTTTAAGATAGTATTTTGTGTTTGTAGTACTTAACGGCTTCGGAACCGTACAAAGAAGATGATGAATTTGTCCCCCTCTCATTTTGATTAAAATCTTATAGGCAATATAGCATGTACCATTTCCACAACTAAGACGAATCTAACGACACCCCATATGTTAAAAAACGTATGAAATAACGTGCGAGAAATAGACATACTAACATACATTTGAAGTCATAACCCTTCTTCTGACGCAATCGGGTACAAAGGGAACGGAGACTTAGGGAAACTCTTTTTCATTCTGAAAAGCCGGGCAAGAGCATGTCGGGCCATGCTCAGTGTAGGGTTCCGAGGCCGTTACTATAAACGCAAAAAACACTATAAACACTTCAGCCACATGTATCTCGGGAAGCTCAGGGGAACCAATCAAGTCTAATTAGTCGTTATAGTTTTTCTTTTAAGTTTGTTATATGTGCTTTCATTCAAGAATTTTTTCAGACTTTTATTACAAGGAATATGCATATCATTTAAACTTACACTCTCTGAAAAGTGTTATGAAAGAAGAACTTTAAAAGTCTTAGTTCAGACTCCCTGCACAAACACTCCATAATAATCGACGACAGGAATGACACGTCACAGCTGTTGTTCCATGTTCAAAATATATGGTCCATGTATTTAAAGAAATATGCATTTATTTCAGAAATTACTATGTTTATCATTGAATATTACGTAAATTAAATAAGCATGCCGAAAAAAACCTAACCTTAAAATAAGTTTTAATATTTTATCAAGGTTTGATTCTATATGGAATGTTAATAAACGGGTCAAAACTTAGTGTATTGCGTATTATACGTTTTTTTTTTCTTTTTTTCCTTAATGGTTTCAATGAAACTCAACTCTGTTTTCATGCATGTTCCCGATGACGACGACGACATGAAACTCTAGCAAAAAATACACTAGATGTTTTAGAGTTCAGTATTTCCTAAACGGTTACCCAAATCTCAAATATTGATGCTAATATCATATCTTAAATGCTATCCAATGCATGGTGCCTCATTTGACGTCATAATGTAAAAAAATGTTTTTAATCTAACTTTACTAGTACCTACCCGAAAAAAATATAACTATGCCAATTTTAATGGTGGTAGGACCCTGTGCAGGGTCCGTCCGGATCGCTACCACCATCTTATCCATTAACCACCCGCCAAGCAACAGTGTTCGCATTGTTGTGTTCCGGTGTGGGGGTAAGACAACTGGTGAAATTACTAGCATAGAGGGTCGTTTTCAAAAAAATTGTACATAGTTAAGGGCTTTAATTAAAACAAAACTTAATTGATTCCTTTGTGTGACGAAAGTTACCCATACATACAGGTTGTATGACTAACTTTCGTTATACAAAGGACGCGATCGTGATTTTGTTTTCATTAAGCCTTTAACTATGTACATTTTTTTTGAAAACGACCCTAGAGGCATTCCATCTTAGTCCTCAAGGTTGGCAACGCATTTGAGGTCTTGAGAATTCAAATGTCTATGGGTCTCAGATTCCACTTACCATCAGGTGGCCTGTAACTCGTGTGCCTTCACATTAACATAAAAAAACAGCTTTGCAAGAGTCTCTGAGTAAAACTGCGGACAGACGGACATGGTGAAACTGTAAAGCGTTTGGAAACCATTTGCAATAATGCTAGAGTACACAGCGCTTGCTACTTTATCTTTATATTTAACTAATGTTTTATCTAAAACTAACTGTACCCAGCATATGTTGCAATGCCACGTGAAGTGAAGAATTATATATGGATTTTTTTGGCCAAAAACATTAGTGGGCGTGCTTAGAACACACTGCAAAGTTCCATCACAATCTGATCAAGGTTTAAGAACGCATAGAGGACATTTAGTTTTGTTTAAGCATATTTAAAAACCGGGCAAGAGCATGTCGGACCATGCTCAGTGTAGGGTTCCGAAGCCGTTAAGTACTACAAACATAAAAAATCATCAAGTAATCACTAATTTTCTATTTAAAGTCAATTGGCGCCGTTGTAGATGATTTTAGTAGGTAAGTATAAACACTTTAATCGCCTGTATCTCAAGAACCAATGATGTCTACTTAGTCGTGATAGTTTTCCTAAAATTTGTTATATGCTCTTTCATTTAAGATGTTTTTCAGATTTTTTTGTATTTGTAGTTTTGGCTGTAGGGGGGGGGGGGGGGACACTTGAGTCTATCAAAAAGTAGCGCTTTAAAGGTTAATATTTCATATAGGGATTACTTAATTAAAAAACTGTTTTCACAAACCGACGGGAAAAAAAATACATCCCCAAGTTACGTGAAGGGGTGGTACACTAAAAAGACTAATACGAGTATGCATATTCATGCCAAATTGCAGCTTTCTAGTACTAATATTCTTTGCATTTAGGCTGCGGACGGACGGACGGACGGACGGACGGACGGATGAACGGACGGACGGACGGACGGACATGGCGAAACTATAAGGGTCCCTGGTTTGACTACGGAACCCTAAAAAGTATCTAGGTATAATGTAAAAAAGATGCTTCAATGCTAAACCGGTCTCGGATGTTTCCAAATAAACATTCCTTGTCTCGCCGTCGGCGTCATTAGTGTTTCGATTATTATTAATTTAGTGTAGGTATATACGACCTCTAAGTGTTCTCGCAAGTGTTTCTAAAGGTTTAATCACTTATTTAATCAGCATTTATTGCATGGGAAGGGAAAACATAAGAGTTTTTGGATATCTTCACAACTCCGTGGAACTCCTTTTAAAGCAGTTGGTACGATTAAATTGGTCCATTTAAGAGGTTGTTTGTACATGATATATTTTAGGTTGCTTTGTTTAATACAAAAAAATGCCGTGAACTGTGGCCAGGTTATGAGATGTCATGCAAGGATATGTAAGGGTGTGTGTGGGTTGCATAATGTTGTCTCTGTCAGTTCTAGGACATTCGTTAGAGCAGAAGTTGTTTATTCTACTCGTAATTCTGCCCTGCTAACATAAAATGCAGTATCTGAGACAAAACTTCTGTAGCAAATTGAACCTTATTACTAACGATTTAGGGTTGAATCTGCTTTGGCCATTAAATCTGAGATACTGTTTTTTTGCTTAGGAGGGCAGAATTATGTTTAATGTTTTTTATCAGTGACCAGTTTCAAACAAACCAATTTAGTCAAAAATAAAGTTCTACGTTAGTATAACGAGTACTAAGTTGGTAACGTTCAATGATAATTAATAACGTACTAACAAAGCAAATTCATATTTTAGTAGGTACATCCCGTATTTAGAAACAACTCGCGCTCATCACACAAATATTTGATCTTACCGGGAATTGAACTCTGGACCGCTAGTTTCCTGGGCAGAGTCATAACACATGGGCTACCTGCGTACATAAAGTAGGTGCTCTAGACTTGTACTATGAGTACTAGACAACGATATACTTACTTATATAGGGAAATATATACTTAAATACATAGAAAACATCCAAGACTCAGGAACAAATACTCGTGCTCATTACACAAATATCTGCCCTTACCGGGATTTGAACCCAGGACCCCTAGCTTCGAAGGCAGGGTCACTACCAACTAGGCTAGCGTGTCGTCAAATCTAAATAGTATTCACTTAATTTCGTTGCAAAGGGGGTTTAGTATGGATGTTATATTGAGCCGGTGTGGGCTTCTATATGCGAAGTGCTACACCAGCATAGCCTAGCCTAGCTTTAATAAGCTAGGTGTTGCATCGATCTTGTGGTTACCGCAAAGGAACAGTCTGTAATCTGCAAGCAACACAGCAACACTGCCAAGATCTGATTCAACCGCAGGCTTTCTCGAAAGCTGGACTGTCTAGATATTCGTGGAATTAGGTCGATTTTTAATTTAAGGTCCACTTCATACCAATAATTGGTCGATAACTCTATTAAGTAGATAAAACCCCTCAAAATAATGGCTAACCCTTCTTTCTTGATTAAACTAGCCTAGCCAAGCAACAGTGTTCGCATTGGTGTGTTCCGGTGTGGGGTTAAGACAACCGGTGAAATTACTAGCATAGAGGCATTCCATCTTAGTCCTCAGGGTTGGCAACGCTTTTGAGGTTAGGACTTAGGATTATAGTCTTGAGAATTCAAATGTCTATGGGTCTCAGATTCCACCTACCATCAGGTGGCCTGAGCCCTCATGTGCCTTCTACTTAACATAAAAATAAAAATAAAATTAATCCCTCTACTCCTCAGGAGCTGACTCCAGCCGACGTGCTCTACATGGACCATGTGTCGCGCTCCAAGTACGACCCCCTGTTCCCGGAGGTGGAGGAGGTGCTGGGCGCCCCCCACTCCCCGCCCCCCTGCACGCTCGTGTGGCGGGACCTCTCCGTCCACATTAAGCTTAAGGATGGAAAGCTGAAGAGATTAGTCAATAATGGTGGGTTGTTCAGGGCCTAGCGCTCGATGTTGGTACAATAAGGTCCGTATCAAAAAACTGATCTCAGTGAATTGTCAAGGCATAGACAACTATCCTCCTAATACCCAAGGATCTACCCATAGTACTTACTAACTTTGTCATTCAGACCCAGCTCCTTCGACAGTTGTGTAGTCATAGCGTATCACGGTCCTACCAGTAGGACTTACTAGAAATCCTACTGGTAGACCGTGGTATGTACGTTATGATTACACAAGCACAATAACCTAAAAAAAAAATTAGTAGGACTACGGGCCGTAGTGACTACATGCTGAATTTTTCGTTGGGCTTTAGGAGGCTATTGGGACTTGACAGAAAAGCGTGCAGCTAACCCCAGGTCCTTCTGGTTAGTCCACCAGCTCTATCTACTTCAAATATATAGTTCAGCAGCGTCAAATTCAAATTATTGCAATTCACTTTAAAACTACAACAAGTGACGACACGTTGGCCTAGTTGGGAGTGACCCTGCCTCCGAAGCCAGCGGTCCCGGATTCAAATCCCGGTAAGGGCAGATATTTGTGTGATCAGCACTAGTATTTGTTCCTGAGTCTTGGATGTTTTCTATGTATTTAAGTATTTATTTCTCTAAGTATGTTTATCGTTATCTAGTACTTATAGTACAAGCCTAGAGCTTAGTTTGGGACTAGCTCAATTTGTGTGACCGTGATATTTACTTATTTATTTTATTATTTAAAAAAAATAGTTTACCAGGATTTAGAAGTTTACATATTTAGACAAGAATCATTACGGTTTCGAAAATTGCCCCGTGTGGTTGCCGGGTTAGAATAGTGCCACTCCATGTCTTCCCGTGGATGTCGTAAGAGGCGATTAAGGGAATAAAGGCTTGTCGTATTGTTAGGCGATGGGCTTGCAACCTGTCACTAATACACTAGTAAACATCTCAGCCTACTTGTGCAAAACAAAATGTGGTTACAGAATTATTAACATGTCTTTTTAGAGTTGTTGGTATTTCTGAAGCTCTGTCTACCCTACTCTGGGAATGAAGGCGTGATGTTATGTATGTATGTATGTATGTACATAAGCGTTATGATTATTGAGACACAGATTGTGGAACACTACCCACTTTACCACGTGGCCTCTTAATTACTTTCAATTAGTTACCGAGTAGTTGCCGGGTTAGAGTAGTGCCACTCTATGTCTTCCCGTGGATGTCGTAAGAGGCGACTAAGGGTATAGGGCTTGTAGTATTGTTAGGCGATGGGCTTGCAACCTGTCACTAATACACTATTAAACATCTTAGCCAGATTGAGCAAAATTTGGTTACAGAAATATCAACAAGTTTATAGTTGTTGGTATTCTGTAGCTGTGCCTACCCCAGTCTGGGAATGAAGGCGTGACGTTATGTATGTGTATGTATGTAGTTATTAAAAGTACGTTTTTCTTGTATGCAGTAAGCGGAATAGCGAAGCCTGGATCGTTGGTGGCGTTAATGGGCCCTAGGTAAGTAAAATTATGATAATTTAACCATTAACTAACGTCGAAGAACGGATATAACTCGTTTTACTCTAATAAAGTTGAGTTACTGTACTAACGAGATCTAAATAATATTATAAATTTAGTTAAATAACTCAGTTTTGTGGATAACGGACCTACGGTACTGACGCATGACGACACGATAGCCTAGTTGGTAGTGACCCTGCGTCGGAAGCTAGCGGTCCTGGGTTCAAATCCAGCTAAGGGCAGATATATGAGTGATGAGCACGAATATTTGCTTCTGAGTCTTGGATGTTTTCTATGTATGTATTTCTCTATTTAAGTATGTTTATCGATGTCTAGAACCCATAGTACAAGCCTAGAGCTTAGTTTAGAACTAAGTAGGTAATTTTGTGTGAGATGGTCCCCCGATTTCTTAAATATTTTATTATAGTCTTGCCGTAGAAGCTAATTAGGGCCTATGTTCTACTTTGTAAACTGATCATGATTCGTTATCACAATAATATTGTTGACATTATGTTAGCTTTAATTTCCTTGACTTGAAAGAGTTTTATAGCTAGACTTTTGAAGCATAATTGTATAGACGACAAGTGACCCTCCTACAACTCTAGCGGTCCTCTGGGTACTGTTTACGGTATGGGAAAATATTAGTCAAAGAACGCGATTCTAGTAGTAATACTAAGCTAGTACCGATAGTACTTGGTTTGGAACTAGGCCAATACGTGTAAGATTGTCCTGATATTTATTTATTTATTATAATGTGTAACATCATTTTTTAGACAGTACATGTCACTCAAGGGATCGTAGCTTAATATTATAAAGTTCAAAATACATTGAATACATCAATACTTCATGGTTTTTCAGGATTTTTTAAAAGGGCGCATTATAGATCCCGTTAGGTAAGGTGTGTTTTATATCAATCCTGAAAAGTTCACGGTTTCAGAAAAATAACCATAAAATATTATGAACATTATGTATTATGAACAATTATATATTTTAAACTTTATATATTACTAGCGACCCGCCCTCGCTTCGCTCCGGATTAAAGTATTATACATATAAACCTTCCTCTTCAATCACTCTATCTATTAAAAAAAACCGCATCAAAATCCGTTGCGTAGTTTTAAAGATTTAAGCATACATAGGGATATAGGGACAGAAAAAGAGACTGTTTTATACTATGTAGTGGATGATGATACGTACCCGTCACTCACATGTGTCAGCTAGTTTGTCTTAAACCATATGGTTATCGTATTGTTAACAAGATGGTAGCTCGTATTCACCTAACAGTAAAGGCGGCTCTATCATGCTAGGGGGACAAATTGCTTCTCGTATGGAATGTTCCTAAGTCGATACAGGGTGTTGCTAGTTGCCATCGACAGCCCCGGTTCGTGTTCATCAGCGCGGAAACTGGTGGAAGCTGACCATTCTATCCTCGGCTCAGGTTTCATGGTTTACCGAGGTCCGTTAGCATTAGCGGCTGATTGGCACGCGGTTGTTCATTGAGATCAAAAGACTTTCCACAAGAGTTTGCGTAAAACTGGGTCGTTGTTATGCAAAAACCTTTTTTACACATTGATGTACTTTTTTACAAACTGATACGCAAAGCCTTGTTACGAGGAGTGAAACTGTAAAATAAACATATAAGAACCCATTTTTCTCTGCTGCATTAGGTACCTTTTTAATTATTATTTCAAACTTCAAAAAAAGGAGGAATTTCTGAATTCGTCGGAATATATTTTTTACCTATGTTCCCCGATTACACAAAGACCGCTGGACGGTTTTGAATTTTTTAAAACATTTATTTTCAATTACATCCAAAGTCGAAAACAAAAAAAAAACCATACAGCCAAGGACTGCTTGATTTTTATTATTGTGCGTATCGTTTCCTTAAAATTTCAAGAAAATTCATGACACTGACGCATTGGCGGTAACTCGTATTCTAGAAGGCCGGAGGCCCTAGAAAAGATGCAAACTCTCCTAACGTTTTTCCTTTCTATCGCTCAAAATGTATGGGATGTCAAATGACCGAGTGGTCACATTTTGAGTGATAGAAAAGAAAAACTTTAGTAGCGCTTGCATCTTACCTAGGCTGCAGGACAGCCTGCTAACCACCTCATCCAGCAATACCCAATTTATTTGTTTATGTTTAACTTCTCTTTGTAAGTTTGTCTGGAAGAGATCGCTACTTAGCGATAAGACCGCCTATTTACTCACTTAGTAACATTGTATTTGTATTTTACTTTTCATGCTGTTTAATAAAGTATATTTGTATCGTATTGTATAAATTACCTACGTTGGAACGATTATTTAAGCAAAACTTGTTTCAGCGGCGCCGGGAAGACTACGCTTATGAGTGCGCTTGCGCATCGAAGTCCAGGTAACTATATTATCTAGATAATAGTTAGATTGTCCCCCGATATCTATTAGATATTGCTCAACTTAAAAAAACCCCTCATCTCTCTTATTTCTCACGGCATTTTTTTTATTTTTTTATTTTTTTATTTTTTTATTCAAACCATAACTGATAAACGGGCACCTAAGATCAGTTTTATATGGAACTAAGATTGCTCATACATATTTTTAGACCTTTGGATGTCACCATGTCTTTGTAGGTAATTTAACTGTAGCTAAAAATCACTTTAGATGGTGAGAATTCAGATCAACCTGTTATCAAGGTGCTCGTGTGAAAAACTAAATCTGTAATATATGTGTGCAGATGTCAATTCACTAAGTATGAGAATGTCTTGAGAAAATGTATACAACAATTTATTCAGGGGCCGTAGTGACTTTTTTGTTCAAAACGTGTCATGTTATGGCTTTTAAAAGATATGAGAAAGTTACAAAAATAGCTTAGGCAAAGCTTTAGCATTCTTGAACGTAAGTTTCCACGTGATCGTAATAAATTAATGTAGGTATTTGACTTAAATTTGCTTCTAATTAAAATAAAACTAAGTCGACAGACAGTATTTGATACCTACTTACGAGTATTTGTATAAAATATTGAGGCATTTTTAAAGTTTATACTACTTTTAATTCTCAACAGTGGGTACAGTGGTCGATGGGGAGATAGCTATGAATGGACAGCCGGTGGGAGACTTCATGCACCGACAGAGCGGCTACATGCACCAGGATGATCTATTCGTGGACAACTTAACTGTCATCGAACACCTGAATGTCATGGTAAGTTGTTTTAATTAGGCAGAGTCAGCGGAGTGGGCAATGTGGGCAGAGTGGCTAGAGTGGCCAGCGAGGGGCTACAGTGGCAACATGCACCAGGACGAGCAAAGCTGTTCGACGACAAACTGACTATCATCGAGCATTTGAATGTAATGGTTTCCGATGTAGGGATGAGACAACTGTTGAAATGACTTGCAAGCATTTCCTCTCAGTCCTCAGGTTTGGCAACGAATTTGCAGTCCTAAGATTACAATTGTCTATGGGTCTTAGACCCCACTCATGGTAAGATGGCTTATGTGCTCGTTTGCCTCCATGCCCTGAAAAAAAAAAGTCACCAGTAACTGTCATCGAGCTACTGAATGTCATGGTAAGTGGAAAGAGTAAGCACATCGGAACACAGCGAGAACATGCCCTGAAAGTGAATTTTTACTTGAAGGAATATACGAAAACATGTGCACTCATTTAATACGCTTGTATTATAAAACATCTTCGATGTTTGCAAATTCCTAATACCTATTTCAGAATCCAAACTAAAACGAGTTTTAGGCAGAATCATTTAGCAATTATTTATCTTTTTTTGCTGTCGAGAATTCTTTAGCAACATTCACAAAATATCTCGATTAAACCAGTCGAACCAGAAACATTCCAGATAAAATTCGAAAACACCGTCGAATTTAAAATTACTTCATACATATAATTATATAGTTTGTATGAGTAACTTTCGTTACACAAAGCCTTTAACAATGTTCATACTTTTTGAAAACGTGCCTGATATTAGCAAAACATGATGTTCGCAAAACATTATATTAGTAAAACATGATAATCGCAAAACACGATATTCGCGGCAGCGGAGCTCCCCCGACAGTCTAATTGATGTCTTGTTAAATAAATGTCGTGAGTTTGAGTTTGAGCTAAACTTTTTCATCAATTTTAATAATTAATGGCGGCCGACTAAACCAGCTCACCGTATATCCTAGGTCAACTTGGAACCCTTATAGTTTCGCTACGACCGTCGGTCGGTCTTTCTGTCGGTATGTCACAATCACATAAAGTTATTATAAGCATTTGCTAAACTATCCTATATTTCTCAGGCCCGACTTCGCATGGACAGGCGGACCTCGTCAATAGCCCGCAAACGGCGGGTGAATCAGCTTCTCAGACAACTAGCCCTGTACAGCTCGCGGTTTACACGCATAGGGGGGTTGGATGGAAGCAAGACCCTGTCTGGCGGGGAGAGGAAGAGACTGTCCTTTGCTACTGAGGTGAGTGAACCAGTTCTCTAGGTGACTTACCCAGTATTACTAGACAACAAGCAATAAATACAGATAACAAAACATACTTTTTATAAATTTTATTTTGTATACAGAAGGGGCTATATAATGTTGGTACCTACGTCTCGCCTACTAAATTATAATGATCAAGTTTATATGTTTTGCAACTTTTAACTCTAAGCAAAGCCAACACAGTTGAGGTCCGCTTTGAAGCCACAATATTTAATATAATATTTTAAGAAATTGCATTCACTCAGATACGAAAAACTTCTTACTATCGCAAACCGGTTAATTTAGATAAATATAAAATAAATATATTCATGCACAAACGACGATGTTTGGAAATCACTAGAGCCATTAAAGTCTAAATTAATGTGGCTTCTTTTGCGGACATAACGAACGGATACAAGAAGTCAAAGAGGTTATGGGATCAACTAACTTTAAAGGGCGTAATAATATCCAAGTCAAATGTTAAATAATATTTTCAAATGGCAGTCTTCATAATTAAGCAACGGGTACAAACTGGATTATGGTGTCAAATATATTCCGAACAGCCTCCTCATTTAGAAACAAACCGGCCAATATGGCAATTCGGTGGAGTTGGGCTCGCATTACCTACTAAGGGTTACGTATCGTTTTTGACTTCCCTTAATTTTATTATTGGTTGTTATAGCGGCAATAGTAATACACACTGTAAAATATTGTCCACTTATCAGTCGTCAGACAGACATCAGAAGCTTAGTAACAGGGTTTCATTGATACCCTTTGGGGACGGAACCCTAGAATGAGGCTATTGTTCGGAGTACATGCGTGTCCATGTTCTGTGTCTACGATCTTGCCAGAACTTAGCATCATGCACGGGTCTAGTTAGCCAGTTGACAGAAACTTTTTACTCGGTGTTTCTGGTGGACTGATATTCAACGCCCAGCATTCTGATTTCCATACATAATGGACCCGACTAGCGGGTTGTCTCAGCTGAATGTGTAAATCAATTAGAATCAAGAGGCGCAAAGCTACAAGAGCCTACAAGTTCATCGGCTTACATCTCTGGGTGTGACTTTTGTATTTTTAACCCAGGTTGGGTGGCGTGCAAATGAATAGAAATTTTGCGATAGAAAGGGAAGCACAGAGTAAGAAGAATGGCTTTTACTCGGAAAATCAATATTGCTTTTGAAATTATCCATATTATCCATGTTATCATAACATTTTATTTACTGGACAGTTTTCATCTCTCGAGTCGAGTTCTTCAAATGCATGATGCCCAGTCTTCCTGTGCTAACACAAAATTGGCAGTATCTCAGACGAAACTCCTGTAGCAAATGCAACCGTATTACGAACAGGATAGGATTGAATCTGCTTTGGCCATTGAATTTGAGATACTGCTTATTCGCTTAGGAGATACTGCTTGATGGCCCTGGCCGTCGCGTCTCGCAATTCCTGCTCCGAGCAGGAGTGCGTGCATACAGGGCACACAGACGGGGGACTTGGCAGAAATGGCGGCCGAGTTAAAAACAATATGATGGCATGGGGTTACTTTCGTTTCGTCAAAAAGGTGTTGCTAAACTGGTTCATTTCCCAAATAAGTATATCTGTGCCTCCTGTGACAAGTGAATTGATACAACTCGAAAAACACGATTCTACAGGAGAGCGAAAACAAGTTTGAAAAAAATACTGCTCTTAAATGAGTATATTTTTTTAAACATTGCTACCGACTTTCATAACATAGAATATAACTTTATTAACTGGTTTGACAAAAATAATCATACTAGTTATAGATTTTGAGATATTCGAAGAAACATGCTTTATGTATCATTTTACATTTCAGATTGAGCTCCATTAACTCGTGTAAGATGATACAACTTGAATTGTATTATTTAACACAAAAAGGGGTAATCAAGGAGCTCTGGTGACAACTGATACAACTATTTTTTAAAAGCATTTTTTTTTATTATTTCTGGAGCTAGCGGTTTAACCTTTATACATAAGTTGTAGAGAATTGAATAAGTAATTCTGTCTTAAGGCGAACGCAAATAATATAAGGATAATAATAATATAACTTTCGAAATACGCAAAACTGGTTATAAATGATACAACTCAAGTTATATCAAAAGACACGAAATTTTTAAAGGTGTAAAAACTGTGATTAATAATACATTTTTAGATATATCAATAGGCACGAAAAAGAAAAATAACTTTTGATTTTTTGGAGTGCTTTAACTAGAGAAATAGCATTAAACACTGAAAATTGAAAAAAAAAGGGTCAGTTGTATCATTTTACACAAAAGTATCTCGGGAACCAGAAGGCCTACGAATACGGGAGTTGGAGCAAAAGATGCGTAATTTTTTTTTAAGTTGATTCATGAAGAAACACGAAAATTGCTACAACTCGAGTTGTATCACTTGTCACAGGAGGCACAGATATATCATTTGACTAAACTGCTTTATTTCCGAAACTGTAAATATTTCAGGATTATTATAGAATAAACCTAACCATAGGGTTCTACACGATGGTCCTGAAATAAATCCTGAAACATTTACAGTTTCGGAAAAAAAACAGTTTGGTCAAATAATGTTTGGGAAATAAATCAGTTTGGCAAAAACTTTTTGACGAAACGAAAGCAATATGTTTTATCGAGTGGAATAGAGCCCTTGTACTGGCACTATATTTTGTCTATAATAATATCTACAGGTGTTAATGGTAATTCGCTTTTCTCCAGCTTCTAACAGACCCTGGTCTTCTCTTCTGCGACGAACCGACCACGGGCCTAGATTCCTTCTCAGCACAGAAGCTGGTGTCTCTGCTCCGCGCCAGTGCCGCTCAGGGGAAGACGGTCATCTGCACCATCCACCAGCCTTCTTCTGAGCTGGTGGCCCTTTTCGATAAACTGGTGCTATTGGCAGAGGGGAGAGTGGCGTATGCTGGCAGTGCTAAAGGAGCACTAAGCTTCTTTGAATGGTAATTAAGTAATCTGTTTATATCAATGATGTCATTTTAACGCATTTGTAACCGGCTTTTGACAATTATAAGGAATGTTTGATGCTTTAAACGTATCTTCGACGTTCAATATGTTAATTACTTTAAACTGCATCCATTTTTAATATAATAATTACGTTATTATTGAGTTACTGCACTTAGGCAATGGTTGCTAATTAATAATACTAATAGTACAAGTATAGGTAAGCTTCTAATGATTCCAAATATCTAGTTGATATTTTAAAATATCATTCCATTTAGAAGCAAGTTTTGTAAGTTTTTTTTACCTTGAGCACAGATTCAAATTTAAATATTAAAGCCATTAGTGAGGACATTATTTCCATGTTGAGTTATTTGCAAGCATGTACAATAATTCACATACTTAGTATAGATCGCATCAAATGCGTAACTCACTGCATAGATCTTTGTCTTATTCCGTGGTAAGTAATCGAATACAATTGAAGAGTCAAGCGCTTTTAAATGATCTAGAATGACTAGTGACCCTAATAGAACATCCTGAGCGCTAGCTGAGCCCTTTCATACAGTCATCTTAAGGAACTTCAATCTTCTTTAATAATAATAAATTGAAAAATAAATGCCTCGTATGTAGACTTGATGCAGACGTTGACGTATACCTAAAAGTATTTTACGAGTATTTAACAATATAACACGACCAAATATTTTGGAAGTTATGGCGTAGTTAGGTACATAACGTACCTAATTTAAGCCACGCGTTTTGGCCTGGCTTTTCATACTTCTTTTAACAGCCAAAATTGCAGAGGTGGAGTCTAGTGACATCTTGATGTTTTAATCATTTGTTTTTGACCGCTACGACCGCCATCGTAAGCCGTCGTTTTTAATCAGAGGAAGTAGCTATGTAGGCAACTTCTGTGCGAACAGAATCGTAGTGCTAAATAATAGTAGGTTCGATTTATTTATGCATGTTGTATGTTATAGAGTTAAAAGTTGCACTGCCTTTTTGCCGACAAATCTTTGACAAACGCAGCGTTTCGCAACCTATTCATTAGCCAACCCGTTTTTTTTTGTTGTAAAAACAAATATTTCATGATTTTTATGGGTCATACACAGATTTAGGTCACCGTCTTTCTTGTGGAGACACCGAAAGTTAACGTTTTTAAGGCCTTATTTTCTGGCTAAGCCCATTCCCGCAAAAACGCCGCCAGGACTGCTTTAGACCTATCATATAAAAACATAACTTATATTTTTTTAAGAGTGTGTATGACCCTTATAAAACTAACCTAACCTAACCTATAGGGTTCTACACGATAGTCCTGAAATTAATCCAGAATTATTTACAGTTTCTGAAAAAAACGCAGGTTGTCAAATTATGTTTGTGAAATGAATCATTTGTGAAAAATGGGTTATGAAATGATAGGATTCCTATCCGCCGTTTAGTTAGAGGACGAATTGAAAAAGATGTAATGCTTGTTATCTCATGCAACCTTTTTCCGCTTCCAGCCTAGGCTACCACTGCCCCATAACGTACAATCCCACGGATTACTTCATCAAAGTTCTGGCGATGACTCCTGGATCGGAGGCGGCCTCGCGGCAGGCTGTTAAGAGCGTGTGTGACCGGTTCGCTGTCAGCGACGCTGCTAAAGAGCTGGACATGGAGATACACCTCGAGTTCCACCTCATGGATCATGAGGACCAGGTAGGGATGGGAGGTGCAGATGCAACAATTGAACACGAACCCATTTCGAGAGATATGTCGTTAAATCTCATAAGATACAGCACTAAAGTTACCACATAGTGAAAGTATAGATATACTCGTATTAACTGATAAAACAGTTAATATAATTGATTGCCTTTTTTCTATAAACGTGTTTCTTTTGTTTTTTGCAATTGTCAAATGTTTCGAGTATTGCTTTTAAACCGTTACGTCTTTTTAATTGTATTAATGCTGTTGACGCATTTGGCCTGAAAGAAAACCCCTTTTATTTCAAATCCTATGAAAAGCAATTAACCCAACAACTTGTATGTTTATTAACTGTGCTGTTTTAAGGATATCCTGGTGAACTGACTGATTCAACCAACAATTCGTTTCATATTTGAACATATTTTCAGGCTAAGAGAAAGCAGTCTAGCAGAGATGTTTTCAAAGCACCATTTTTCTTCACGAAGATCATGTGGCTGGTGTACCGGTACTTGTTGATCGTCATCCGAGACCCCAGGGTGCAGTTCATCCGCATATTACAGAAATTGGTAAAAAAGTGCAATATAATTCCAATTACCTCAATCATTTATGTATGTACATAACCCATATCGTGATAGTGTTGCTTTCATAGATATACCAACATTGTTGTAGTAGGGAATTGTTTTGTTTTATTTTAACTGGGAACAACGTGAAATTTACTTCTATTGGTGGCTTTTAATTTCACGGTTTTTAAGGGTTTTGGTTCTTACATTAAACCGACCACTTTGAACCACATTCATCATCGACAAAAATCCTTTCAGGCCATAGCTTTGACAGCCGGGTTGTGCTTCATCGGCACAGCGCGGCTGACGCAGGATGGCATCCAGGACGTGCAGGGCGCGCTCTTCATCATCATCGCCGAGAACACCTTCAGCCCTATGTACTCCGTACTGCACATGTTTCCTGAGGAGTTTCCGCTTTTCCACCGGGAGATCAGAGCCGGGCTGTATTGTACACCGGAGTATTATACTGCGAGGCTGATTGCGCTGGTAAGTGTAACATCTTCTGCCCCATGCATTATATGTGACGAAGTCTCCCAGGGAGTTCCGGCTCAACGGATAACAATTTAATGAAAATTAATATAAAATGTTTTTTCTTAAAAGGTTCCATGCGTATTGGTTTTGTTTGAAAAACAAAAATAGCCCTCAAGTACATAATTTATTGGCTGACGCGAACTTTAAAGCGTTATATATTTTGTTACATTATTATCATCCTTCACCTACTTCACATATTATGTAAAGTTTTGCTAGAACAGATTACAATGTTGAATTCAAGATGGGCCTAAGCGGTGACACGTGTGCCGCATTTTTATTTTGAATAATTTTTACAATGCTTTTATATGATTAACAAAATAGACAGACTCTAAAGTATGATACGACTGCAACTTCCACCCGGACTCACTATTTAATTATACCAACTGCTGTGACAGTTCCCGGGGCTGGTGGTGGAGCCGGCGCTGTTCACGCTGGTGATGTACTGGATGGCGGGGCTGCGCGCGACGGTGTACGCCTTTGGCCTCACCGTCTTCATCTCCGTGCTGGTGCTCAACGTGGCCATCGCTTGTGGTAAGCATACAACACATTTTACAGAAATGTATATAACCTAAAGTAAACATTAAGGCGTTGACTGAGAGACATATTGTTGGATAACCCTCAGTACTCAGCACAGGCCCTAGCCAAGATGCGTTTGCTAACTAGCGTTTCTATTCGTTTAGAAAACAAAACGAATAGAAACGTTAGGTGGCTACACATCTTGGTCACGGCCTCAGATGAGTAAATGGAATTAAAACCTATAGTTATTCTGTTTATTGTTGCCATTGATTATTGTTTAATTTTAAATTGTTCTGTGAATTTTATTATTTCAACTTGACTAATATATTTTTTAAATTATCAACTACTTTTTAGAGTTGTTGGTTTTTCTGTAGCTCTGCCTACCCCACTCTGGGAATGAAGGCTTGATGTTATGTATGTATGTAATATATTTTTTTATAACAATGTTGTTTTTGATTGTGATAACGATTCTTATTGGATGATAAGACTTTTTTATTTATCCCTTTCCTTCCTTTATGTAACGAAAATTAAACAAATGATTGTAAGACTTACTTTCGTTACACGGCAGAAGCAAATTAACGATGTCTCAATTAAGCCCTTGGTTACTACGTACATACAATACTTTTGAATATTTACTTGTTTATGCATAAAGAGAACTTAGATAAAGAGGACCGTTATTAAAGTGATTTTGGCTGAGATGCCTACCTCACGATGCGTTGACGTTTCTTGAGTTGGGCAACTTTCCCAAGATCCATTATTAAATCTAATCTTGAACTGGATTCCCGCTTTAAGCCAATTTTTCTGTTTTAATTACAGGATCGTTTTTCTCCTGTGCTTTTGGATCTATGCCGGTTGCCATTGCCTACCTCGTGCCTTTCGACTGCCTCCTCACAATGACTTCCGGAATCTTCATTAGATTAAGGTAAATATATGAAGAGTTATTAAGTATTAGATGACAAGCAAGCACCACACATACACAGGCATAGCGACATTTGCAATAAAGATAAAAAAGGTAAAAGTTGTTTATTCTGTAAGTAGGCCGCACGGGCACTTTTGCAAAATCTACCAGCGCTTCCCAAGAGGAGAGCACTGCTGAGAAGAAACGATGCAACAAACTGAGCAGTCAGTCACATTTTAATTTTTGCTTATGACAATGTTATAACTTAACCTAGCAATATAGAAAATATAATAATAAAATTCTCTTGCCAAGTTAAGCAGGAAAACGTGTCGAAACTTCTAAGTTAGAACTACTTATGTGTGTAAGAATTTAACTCGCATAAAAAAATATCTTAAAATAACTAACACATTTTTATCAAATCGCCATTTATATTGAGAAATGTCTAACGCTACCATTAATATGTAGTTAATAGTTTAAGTATGATGAATTAACGCTGACTTGCGTGTTCATAATTAAATGTTTATTTTTAAAACTATTTAAGTGTCTAATAGCTTTTTAATGATTTGTTAGATGTAAAGATTACACATGGCTTATTTGTAAAACAAAATCATATGAAACAACAATCACTTTCGAAGCGATTTAGAGAAAAACGTTACGAATAATGTTATTAACCGCTAAATAAATACCGTAAACTCGGGTTATTTTAGCCCTAGGGGGTAACATTGCCCACCCCAAAAACCATCTTTAATATTTAATTATTTTGTTAAATGATACATCAGGACTAAGCTACTTATATGGTTCTAAAAATATTTAACCAATTGAAGATGATTACCACTAAAATACTTATAGTTTTAAGGGTGGGCAATGTTACCCCCTAGGGCTAAAGTAACCCGAGTTTACGTATCTTAATTACAGTATTCCCGAACTAAGCCTCTTTATTAAAACTGCAAAGTGTCACTTAACTTTAATATGCTATGACATGTAAGACAGTATAAACTGCGTACACATTAAAAACCCTCTAAGGATCAAAAATATTCCTGTATTATTTTGATGTAGTGATATTTTTGAAGTGTAATAAGTGACGAGGGCGCACTAGCGACTTGCGTATACTTCTAAGTAGTCGAGACTTCAAAATCTTTTATACGTAATTTTCTTTTGTTTTAGCACATTACCGAAATACATATCCTGGATCCGGTATTTATCTTGGCTCATGTATTCCAACGAAGCGATGAGCATACTCCAATGGGAAGGCGTCAGCAATATAAGTAAGGCATTCTTACACAACTTTATAGACATTTTTGCAACCGGGCATGCAAATGCACCAGAAGACTTGCTATAGAGTCAAATTGGCTTTTAAATTCGTTATAATTATGCGCTTTCATTTAAGATATTTTTATGATTTTTTGTCTTTGTAGTTTTGGCTTTAGGGAAGGGGGGGGGGGGACTTGACTATTTAAAGGTTAATATTTCACAGTCGGATACCTTAATCGAAATATTGTTTTCACAAAGCCGTAATATGTTTTGAAGACCTATCTAACGACAGCCTACACAATGAGGCAGACGAAAAAACCAATACTTAGAGTCTCTGAGCTAAGCTGCGGATGGACAGATGGACAGACAGACGGATGGACATGACGAAACTATAAGGATCCCTAGTTACGCTACGGAACTCTAAAAACAAATTTCAAGGGGCGTTGAGGTCTTTTGTAAGGAAAAATCTAAGGGTAATAAAACTAATAAATGTCAGAATGGAAAATGTGAATACATTTCAAGGTGAGGCAAATTAGTTAGTCTACACCTTAATTTAGTGAAATGCGGTTCTCTAATAATACTAATTTTACTAATAAGTTCAATTCCCTAAGTTATTAGAGCAATATAAAAGTAAAAAAGAATTGCTACTGCCCCATGTCGTAGATGAGCAATGAAGCGGCAGATACGTAAAATGGCGGCGTTACAACAATAATGTAAAATGAATATTGTTAGTATTAGAGCACTCCTCATTCTTTACAAGCGCTTATCGCTTTAACACCAAGAACAAAAACTTATCAGGATGTTTAACACCTCCATTGTATGTTGCTCGTTTTTATGGACTACGTCCAGGTAAATGGCGCTATTTTTAGGAAATCCCAAGATAAAATGGGTCCGGGCAGGTAAGGATTTGGTTTTGAAGAGGCATTAACCGTTCAAGATGTCAGAAATATCGCATGTCAGGCAATTTGTCGGCCGCTTTTCTTTTGTGGCATTAATGGTGTTTTGTACTTTTAGTGACAATTTCGTATCAAATAATGTTAAAACGCTGAGGCGTTTGAATTGTACGCGTGTAAATGATTCTTCCTTACCTCGTAAAGGCTGAATGGATGGCCTGATTTCGACAATTAAGGTGTCGTTTATTTCAACTTGTAGAAATAACTATCGCTCGACATTCGGTGTGGTTATAAACTTTTTTTTAATTATTTTTATATTTTTGTACATAACATTGTATTACCTAACTTTTTTCCTCGTCAAACTGACAAAGCAGTTTGTCGGCGAGACAGCGCTCAAAGTAACAATTTAATCATGCTTTGAACCTAAACCACACCTAAACTTATTACAAATAATATGGCACGAGGGCATTTCATCCACTACTCTTAGGACAAGAAATTGCTTTGTACATTCCCTATGCAGTCTTTTGAAAAATGTTAGCCTTAACTTTTTTTTTCAATCTTTTTTCGCTTGAATTTTTGGGAACCAGGAGTCAGTTTGTCCTCCTACCGTAATAGTTTTTTACATAAGTTTGCACAAATTTTCTTAATCTAACACTTTTAGTATTATTTAGTTAGGTAATCTGTTAACTTTACAGTTCTTACTGCACTTTGATCTGTATAGGAAGTACGTAGTCGGTCCTTAAGCTCTGTCACAAAGATTTAGTCAAATAAAACTAACTTCTGTTTATTAAAAGCTTAATAATTGTACATTTTTAGGAACTCATCAACATTCCACATAGTAGTCGCAATTTCTAATACGATATTTTGACATTCATGGCCGAAAACGATTTTCAGAAAATTTCACATTTTAAGAACGCTTTAAAGGTTAGTCTTTGTTAACCAGGAAACTATTTTATTAATATTATGAAGCCTATCAAGAAACCAGCATATTTTTTTAACGACACTCAAAAACCAGCTTATGAATCACGAAATTTGGTGTGTTTTCCTATTTCTGCAAATTGATGTGAAATTGTAAGGTCAATTTAATGAGACATAAAGATTGATCGGTGTATAAACGGAACTTTAGTTACTTGAGAATTTAAAGATAAAAGTCTGGTCACTATGTCACGCAAATTTCGACTCCATTCGAGAACTCTTACAAAAGTTGTAGCCGTTATCAGTATAGTGGCCGTCCGTGTTTTGACCCTTGCTTTCCTGCTCCAAATGGGAATGCTTAAAGCTCGTACATCAAATGATTGCCATAGTAAAGAACCCAAATTACGCTTCTTTTTATTTTTAATATAATAAGGTTTCAATTGATTTTTTAAATGGTAATATAATAAACCTGTGTGACAGAACTTAACGACTACGTATTACTAAGTAACTTTTACTTACATGTTTAATTGTTGTTTGTAGCTTGTTCAATCACCAACCAGAGCGCCCCCTGCCTCAGTTCGGGAGACGAAGTCCTCAGCATCTACGATTTCCTTACCAATCACTTCTGGACAGACATCATCGCCCTCGTGGTCCTCTACCTGGCATTCCACCTCCTGGCCTTATTGGCCTTACGGCACAGGACCAGGCGAAAATAACCCTAGCTTTGATAGCAGAGCTAATGTTCCGTGTTGATTGACAATTGTTTTGTTTCAATGGTGTCTATTATATTTTTAACTTCAATAGCAGTGTGATGTACATATATTGAATAAATTCACGTAATGGTATTGGTGTGTTTCATTTTTAATGCTTAATTAATATTCATATTGTTTTTAGGGTTCAGTACCCAAAGGGTAAAAACGGACCCTATTACTAAGACTCCATTGTCTGTCTGTTTGTATGTCACCAGGCTGTATCGCATGAACCGTGATAGCTAGACAGTTGAAATTTTCACAGATGATGTATTTCTGTTGCCGCTATAACAACAAATACTAAAAACAGAATAAAATATATATTTAAGTGGGGTCCCCATACAAAAACGTGATATTTTTGACGGTTTTTGCTCAATTTTAACAACGGCAAAAGGTACACGCTTGAAATATTCACGGAATATTTAGTTGTATATATATTCACTTTAAACAAAAAAAAAAATTGTTTAAAGGGGGCTCCCGTACAATAAACGTGTTATTTTGTCGTTTTTGCAAGATTTGGTTACAGTCAGTCACCGGGACAGGTGAACCTAAAAAATAGTTTATTTCTTTTATAGTGTCGCTTGTTGTTGTTGTTGTACGGAACCCTTCGTGCGCGAGTCCGACTTGCTCTTAGCCATTTTTTTGTTAGCTGATGTGATGCTGCCCTCATAAGCGAATAAGTGGTATCTCAAATTCAATAGCTAAAATAAATTCAATCTTCTCCTGTTAGTGAGAAGGCTATATTTGCTATAGGATTTTTGTCTGAGATACCGCTATTTGACTTAGCAGAGCGGGCAGATAGCTTTTACAAGTATCGTAGGGATTCAAGGGTCTGAGCCAAGATGCATACGCTAAGTTGCGTTTCGATTCGTTTGGTTTTTAACTCTAAGCAAAAAATAAAAAGGTTGTTAATTCAAACCCTAGTTAATTATGAACCAGCATTAAAAAAAATCAAAAAGTGAACATTTTGTTATGACAAGTATATTGGACACTATCAAATTAAGGGTTAAAACAACCACGTCACTGGTAGCTCACGTGTGACTTTTCGTATGACGTGATCTACCAGTGACGAGATTGGTTTAAAAACAAAACGAATCGAAACGCTAGTTAGCGAACGCATCTTGGCTACAGGCTCTGCTCATGTATCAACCTTTAATGATCGGCAAAAAGTAAAAAAATAACCCGGTTAAGTTAACTGCGCCATAAGGCTGGTTTTATCAATCAGTTCATAGGTTTTATGTACAGTCAGCATCAAATATAGTGTAACCGCTAAAGTGATCAAATAATTCATAACACCATATATTTTGTATGATGTGACGAATTTTTTGAGCACTTTGGCTGATACGATATATTTGATGCCGACGTACACAAATGATTTGTTATAACGACTTATTTTTAGCCACTACATTATTTGGTTTCTTGCTAAAAACAAATGAAACTTTGCTCCTGGGCCTCTATTCTACTGCGTTGTAACGATATCGAGTTTGACGTGTTTTAGAATCGGTCGGTTTATGACTCTGTCGCCATTATTGTAAATGAAATAAGAGTTATCGAATCGTTGATAATACGGAAACATATCAAAGACGATATCGTTTTTACCGTGTAGAATCCCAGCCCAGTGGCCCTAGCCAAGATGCAAACGCTCCTAACGTTTTTCTTTTCTATCGCTCAAAATGTATGGGATGACAGTCGACCACGTGGTTTATCAAAACGCACGACAATATCATCCCATACATTTTGAGCGATAGAAAAGAAAAACGTTAGGAGCGTTTGCATCTTGGCTAGGGCCCCTGATATGTAAATAGCGGCAATCGTTATATTTTCCAAACACGAGCGTCTCGTGCGTTGAGATTATTCAGATAACGGACGCATCTTGGTATAGCGCCTGTGTCAGGTCAGCTGATCGTACTCGTACGCCATCTGAACCCGCAACTAAGTTAAAGTACTACATAGACGTGGTAACTTGTTTAAAGTTCCGGCCACTGTGGCTAGATGGCGTTGAGCCCGACCGTGTTTTTTTTGCTACCTGCCTGGCAGTCGGCCGGCGCAGGCGTAGTTCAAATTCATCCGCCATATTCGTCGTGTCAGACGGAGTGCAGTGCACGGCTGTGGCATGTTTTATCGTAAACTGCATACAACTCATGACATCGAGTCCTCTCTGGTGCTTGTTACAATTAAATATCACAACAAATATGCTATGTGACGGACTTAAAGTCGCCTCCTTGTTAAGTTTTCCGTGTATTCGTGCCTCGAACTGTGAAGTGTGTTTATGATAACAGTATCCTCGCTCGTGTATTGTTTTTAGTAAATCCCATGCGATTGCCGGTGTTGAGGCTATGTGATGTTATGCAACGTAACATAACCGTGACCTTCTAGTGTCGTGATCGTGCTTTAGGTGCTTTTGAGGTTAAAATGCAGCTTGGATTGTGAGACTGCGCCGAGCCATACGGTTAGTGTTGATCTTTTGACAGCTCTTTTATCTTTAGTGATAATAAGATTTGTTTCTATTTTCGTCTTATTTGTTATTAAAGTCTCTGAGTCTCTTTTATGTAAGTATCAATTATACTTAATGTAAAGTTATGCAACATCATTAAAACTTTAAATTATTTAATAACATTAACTATACAAACTCCGCTGTTAACTTTGTCAAAGTATACTTCAACTCCGAGCACACTTTAATATCCAAAGAATTTAGCTTTAAAACTTCAACTCTTCCCTAAATTATTAATGAAGCCACAGACCGTGTTGAGCTATAAGATGCAGCGATTATTGGAGCCGCGGCGGTTGCGCGGGAATGCGATGCGACCCCGGGAACAAAACGACCAAGACCCAAAGCGACCCGTCTTTCATTACCATTACCGAAAACGTTTTGTGTACCAGCGGGCTCGCTTTTATTATTGACGATGACGGAAGCAAACAATTTATCATTTATTAGGTTAATTCGTATGTAATGTTGTTGTGACTAAACAATAGTATATGCTAATGGCGGAACTTGTTCTCCGTTGAGTTTATTAACGGTCTACACACATAAACATTTGAATGGAACAAGTTTATTACTAATCTGAATGTGTTGCAGTTATGGGTTATGAGCTTGATTACATTATTTAAGCAATCTTTATTGAACATGATAACGATGTTGATAAGGTAAAATTTCAAATGAATCTGACGTCTACAGAAAGAAGTAACAATGCACCATTTTGCTTCAAAAAGCAGTAAAAATTCAACAGCGTTCACTTAAGATAAGTATCCCTCTTTATCGCGGGCTGACCTGCATTTCTGCGTATCACGTTAAAACGTTCCCTATCAGTTTGGCTAAAACCCGCGGGCCGTTATCATCCAGATAAATAACACTCTAGATTGCAGTGGCATGGCGTTAGGTTTCAATGACGTCACTGGAAAATATCGTAATGCTCGCATAATGCAACTCGCCGGTTTTTGCAACATGATCTCATGGCGCAGCGAATGATAGAAATATGCGTTGGTTATTTTTACATGGGTTGAGAATATCACACACTAAAAGGCGTTAAGAACTCTTTGGCGTGATCAAACTCGTACACAATCCAGCTGGAGAACACCGTAATAATTAAGTATTATCGCGTCTCGATGCATGCAACGGAATCTTGTTTATTCGTTGCTATCAATTAACGCTCAAACATCTCACACGCCCTTTTGACCTTGCGTCACGGCTTCGTCAAATGAATCTCATCCATCATCAGAAAGTGTTATGAGTGTTATGACTGATTCGAGTTTTGCATCGGCTCATTACACCGTATTTAGTTGTTTTCTTGTTGTGAGCATCTTTCAATTTGAGCCCATCTACTACAATAACAGTAATCCGAAACGTTTAATTGTTGTCTAGATGAAAAGAGCTAAATGGTCTAGAGCAAGTTCTAAACGTCAGACAGATGTGGCTATTATAAGTGATCTTTAGTTTCACCAAAAGTTATCTACTATCTAGAACATGAAATGGCTAATAGCTATCCTGGTTCTGTCAGGATACTGGGTGCTTAGGTTCTAGCTTCATGAGGTTAAGTTGCCCATGTCGTATGTCGTGCTGTCTGCCGCGACAACTACGGATACGATTCATTAAATCACTGGCCGCTTACCTAGATTTCCGTTTTAACCAGTCTAACTAGTATAATTAGCCATATTAGCTGGCGCCTGGACTAGTCAGGGGAGTTTAAACGTAGTGCATTAAGTAGTGCACTGGTCAATGCAGGACACTGTATCATCAGAGCTCAAAAATTCTATTTGCGCATTTTTAGACGCTTTTTACGCTTGGCCTTAAAGTCTTGAAGGTAACGGATTACATCCGATTATTTCTCAAGAAAATCGAAGTATTTTTCACTGCATCTTGATTGCGCCATCGTGGCCAATCAGTCTCAGTCAGGGCAAGCCGCAGACTTGAGATTAATCACGAACTGAGTTCACTAAAGAAACATGCGCTGCCCACTTCCTGTTAGATGTCTTTCCTTAGAGGAGTATGAATAAAAACTGACCGTGAAATTGAGTCATAAGCAGTACTAGAGCACTTTGTACGATGATGCTTGAGTGTTGAGATCGCAAAACCGAGCACACACTTCACCTGTTTTCTTAACAAATAACCAAGCTGAGTTGGCTCAACGGATCAGTTTGGTATATGCAACTGATTTACTGGTCAGATGTAATACGACACCATTGAGCTTCGAAATTAGGCCTCGTAGCCAAAAGGAAAGACTTTCATGATCTTTTTGTTACAATCACCTATAAATACTGTTGAACAATTTGGTCCATGCGCTTATGTTCGGAGTCAATTACTATGGCACCGCTATAACAGACAAGAGAAAGTATATAATTACTTTAATAAATGATAGTAATAATGAGACGCGACGGCGATTGCCGAGCGTTTTTTGGCCAATTATTCGTCAATCGATCATTAGCGCTGAGGTTATCCAGTAAGATGTTGATTTTTTGAGGAAAAAGTCGTGAGAACAAACGGAGTGGTTATATATTATAACCACCAGATTTGGTATGACGCGATGAAATGTGGAACTGGTTTGCTGATTGTTTTAAGGAGTAGGCACCTGAGACGTGAGGGATTGTTCAGCACCGGTGAAATTTTTCAAATCCCACACATTTACTCTGAAATAGATACCAGTTGTTTCAAAGAGTACACCGTTTCGTCGTAAAGGCACATTTTTTTAACCTTAACTTTCTGGTCTCCAATTTAAGAAAAACCGGATAAGTGCAAGCAGGGCACGCACACGAAGGATTTCGTACCGTTGTAGTATGGGGCCCCTTTAATTTTTAATTTAATATAATTTTTATATTGTTGTTACAGCTGCAATAGAAATACACACTGTAAAAGTTCAAATACGTAATATACGGATCATGAGATGACTGACGAACAAACAGAATGAGAGACAAGGTAGACGGACGGACAGCAACGCCTTAGTAATAGTTTGACTACATGGGGTACGGTACCCTTAAGGTAGATAGTAATTGGACTCAGCATGTAAGTGTCCACCCTAAAGAGCGTCGCAGCGTCTCACGTTGCAAACAAAAAGCGGGGAACTCTCGGACAATACTCGCTCCGGTTGACACTTGAATGCCGGTGCACTTTACCATATGACGGGCTTGCTTCGGTTACCACGGATATTGTATAAGGAAACCTGAATCTGAAATGGTGCTCTAAATAATGCAAAGAGCCTCGGTCTCATATTGGATTTGGATGATAAAAAAAGACGCTACAAGCTACAACCAATGGTATAAAATAGTCGGCAGTAGTAGTAAGTAATTATTGTGGTATTTGTGACATTGAATCAAACAATAAGGTTATTTCAAAACTACGATTTCATTCATGATACCTACTTTGATTGAGGCACAACAGAAGACGTATTAACGCAAGCTGTGTTCCAACGTTCAACGTAAATTACTACCTATCTTGTTATTCGACCTAAAGAATGGAAAGAGAAACACAAAAGATCTATTGTCTAGGCCCGAAGGTCCCACTGCAAGATAACGTTCATACTCCGGGCAATTACTCTTTGTGGGGTTTATAAAACCGAGTAATTTCGCAAAAGAAAAGCTTTATGTTGACTCTTCTAATGTTTTGGAAATACGTTGTAAGCGCGCGAGTTATTATTAGAAGTGCTGGAAGCTCTAAATCGTGGTTCACTTTAGTAGCTGAAATCACTTCCCAGTATGCTGGTCGTGTATTGGGTTTTAGTACTAGCTTCCATTGTGGCCTTTTGAGGTCATCGAACTCTAATTACCCTGCAACGCACCGTTGCAGTGCAATGCTCCAGTAAAATTCAGCATAACAAGTCTTTATTGGACCCTTGCTCCGGGTTGCGTCACCGCTCATCGCTGGCGAACTTTAATTGGTGTTCCAAATTAGGAATTTGCTTGAAAATGCCAAGAGGTTCGATTATAAAAAGGAACTTATCAATCACGTATTGATACTAAATCACGTCGGTGCAAATTGCAGCATTACATGGTGTTATTATGTAGTATTTGAGGTGGTGTAACGTACACCGGATCGGCCGCAAGCCAGCGCGACCCTATCGAGTGACCGCTGTGAATCACTGCAAGTCCGCGCCTGCAGCCGAAACCTTTTGTGGACTGTTTTTGTAAACCGAATACAGTAAATTAATAGCATCGATCGAATCGATTTATCTCGATGAATCACACACAGCACGATTCCGTGAATATTTGTATTCGAGAAGCTTTTGCAATTAAGTTTTTGCTGTTCAAATGAATATTGTCAGATTTCCTGATGAAAACTGATTGACTTTTCAAGGCAATGTTACTTAGCGTGTTGTTACGACTTACTTATGTTCTGAATGTATTTTATTGGCGTCGGACACTAATCACACGTTTACTGTCCTGGTAATGGACGGTAACAGTTGCTGAACAATGTCAGCCGCTAATACTGCTGCCAATAAATAAAACCTGTTCCATTGTGTACGGAGTGGCATTGTTGGTACACGGAGAAATATACGTCCTTTCTAACAAGGAAGTGTGAACGGGGAATAATTGGAGCGAACGTGATACTCTAACACCTCAATTGGCTAATGTTTTATTTCAATTTACGAGTTCTCTTAGAGAAGTGCTTAATGTTAAAGTAAATAACAATTTGTCGCCACATCGCCCTTTAAAGAAAGTAAAGCTAATACGGTGCGGCCTGTTTACTCACGCAAACATAATCATCTCCGAGCCTAGTTAGGCGATGCGACAAGATCCTATAAAAGGCGTGCTTAGTTAATGTTTTCCCGTTAGCACGGCACACTCGCTAATATTCGGCCCCACTGTGCCTGGAAGGTGAATTACCGGCAATTACACGCAGACCACGCAGTATACAGATTTGCGAGGCAATTAAGTTAGTCCTTAAGAAGTCCGGTAAAGACTTCTCGGGATGCCAACTGACGGGTTTTTGACCCGAATGGGCTGTTTAGAATATTATTACGAGGGAAAAACAGCTGAGGAAATGACTAGCATAGATGCATTCCATCGTAGATCTTGGTTGGACACGCATTTGCAATCCAAAGATTTACTTTTCCTGAACTTCAGAGCATTACAAAACAAAGTAGCTTTGGAGTCACCTTCTCCATGCCATCGCAAAAATAACAATAAATTATAATAGCTATATTACATTATACTCGTACCAGGTATAAAGGAAATGCTTGTTTCGGTGCATGGGTTTGAGAGATTCATTCTTATCAGAAATTATGTCCGCGATCCATTTATTCAGGGTAACTCAGCTAATCAGTAGGGAAAAATACTTCTGATTTATGCCCTTTAGGTTATATCGCTTACTAATAATGCTTTTAATCGATACAGGATATCCAAATCCGGAGCAACTTGGTACCGTTCGAAACAATTTCGAGAATCAGCTCCAATGTATGCAAAGTTGTCGTCGTTTCTCGCATTTAACTTATTCGGCACCAGTGATACGCTTGGCAAGATAACATACAATTGTTAGTTCACGGTAGCGAATGTGTCATACAACATTCGGAAGCTCAGTAGTCCTGCTCCGACTAATATTCCTCGTTTTTCGACCTTTAAACATATTACAACAGAGTCTAAAGGTGGTAAAGGAATTTGGTTGACTGTACAAACATTATAATGCTACATAACACAGTAGTAAACTAGTTAGAAGCGCACGCGCATGCCCGAGCATACTGTAAACAGATATAATTAAGGTCGCGGCGTCCATATTAATGCACTGATCAATATTCATAGCAAGGGTCAGATCTAGATAGCTGTTGGCGCCCAGAACGTCCAGGTCAGACGAGATTGATCATGTCTGGGTGAAATTGTGATTTGATTAGTATAAAAGACCACCCTTGAGCGTATACAGGGTAGAAAATACGAACAGCACATGGAGGAAAACTACTTTAAATAATTAAGACAGCTGATTTAAATATACTCCAAATAAACTTCTATAATTTTTGAAATTAATCAATATTCTGTTATGTTTTATCCGCAGTAATGACGTCTGATTCTTTATCAAGGTATAAAGCTATCAGAAAAGAGCTTGGTCTAGTAAGAAGGACAAATAGTTATTGAATAGCTAATTGTGGATTTTAACGTTTTGTCTGACTCGTTTTACGAAATATTTGATAATTTAAATATTATTTTTAATACAGCGTTGCACACTTTTAATATGGTAATTTAGCTGTTTCATCCTTGCCTATACGGCACGCAACTCACGCGCTCCCCAGCCTTGGTAGGTACGCATGCGCTTGCTGGCTCGCCATGGCCCCGCCATTCATATTTTGCTCCACGCTTCTGCCATGTTTTCGGTAATTACCTACTCTTTATTTAGCAGGCCGTTTATCAAGATGGCACAACAATTATTGATTTCACCTTTAATTCGGCAAGTCGTATTAATGCGTGTTTACTGATGATATCGGCCGCGGTTAACATTAAAGCAAAAGTTTATTCAGTTAAATGTGCAGCGTCATTTACTTATAAAACCTTAAGTGTTTACTTTTAAGAAACGTTACTTAAAACTGCAACTGCTATAAAAAAACACTCGCTGTAGGTCTCACGCTGTTAAACGGATAAGTAGTCCAAATAATAGATAAAATAATAGTCACTTGTTTTGTAATTATTATAAGGAATAAATGGGTCAAACACACTCTTAAAAACAAAAGTTGTCTCTCCTGTGGTCAAAAGTTAAAAGCTTGTGTGCATATAAGTTATGTTTTTATATGATAGGTCTAAAACTCTAAAGCAATCCTGACGGCGTTTTTGCGGGTATGGGCTTAACCAGAAAATCAGGCCTTAAAAACGTTAACTTTCGGTGTGTCTACAGGAAAGACAGTAACCTAAATCTGCGTATGACCCAAATACAGAATTTTCTTTCTTACTTCCTTTTTCTTTAAATACTGCAAGACCCGTACCTATGCTAAATCTGTCACTAACAAGTAAAAATATTGTTATTTTTTACTCCAAAACGTCTTCAGCGATTTTAAAGATCAAAAATAAACGCAACTTATAGGTTTACCAAAATTATAACAAAATCATTAAAATGTACCTTATTGTATGTATATCAAGAATAATATCTGGAGAAGAATCGATTTTCCCGTATTCGACATTAGATTATATTTACACATGTTTCGTTGGAGATACCGCTATTTGGTTTAGTAGGGAACAGCCACAGCTATAGCATACTCGTCGAACTATTGTTAGCTTTTGACGAAGTTTTCTGCAAGTCACTTTTAAAGGTACTCTAGAAAGTCATAGAAAGCTATTTACCATGAATAAGAGTCATTTACCGTCCTTCAATCGCTGCCTTCATCAAGCGACCCACTTCATATCATTCGATATCTGACGTGCATTCCAATCCAGCGACTGTATGAGGCGCTGTAATGTAACTGCTCAAATAACATATCGAAACTTTTTAAAACGAAAACTGATTGATTGATTGTTTTGTTCGTTTTTATACATTTGCCTTTATTTTCTACGCCGTTGCTGTTAACTTTTATCTTAAATCTGTGGCTTGTGTAGGTATGTCACTGGAACGTGAGCACAACTTGCTCCAAATGGTGTTAGAATGAAAACAGTATTTTATTAAAACATTTTTTAACAAACAAACAATATTTGACGGTTTATTACAACCACTCACAATTATTTATATTTAGGTTTTCCTTGTAGGTAGTATTTATAAACTGTCTGTAAAAGTGATTTATTAAAATAAAATGAAACCTAAATGAAACATTGATTTATAATGCTAATTAAACACTGACCATTACGCATTACCTTGCACATGCAACTGCTGCAGCTCCGACGTGATCTATCACCGTGTGCCACCTTTGGTCATAGATAGCGCATGTACCATGCTGGTTTCTATATAGATAGAGCAAACTCAGTAGAATACACAATTCGTTAAATATACTAATTATTAACTAAGCATATATTAGGGTCTGGATCTTGGGCCTTGCATGATGTAAATTTCTAATTTAACAATACCGCTCTTGTAACGGTTAAGAAAGTCGGGACCTAAAATAGAACCTTGTGAAACTCGAAGTTCTGCAGGGCGTAATCTTAAAGATTTGCACTTCCATCGTCTGAATAATTATGTTAATATTTTACTTCATTTGCTGTAGTACAAATGGGAAATGTGTGGATTTAGTTTATTTGGTAAGTCCAAAAGGGGATGATTTTTGGATGGAGCGGCGATACTATAGACTAGAACTGCAAGGCCAATAACATGATTTCTGATGACTTAAAATGATCTGAATAAGTGTCGTTTTATCGAATAACTATATCAATTATTGTTTAATTACTATAACAAACATTATGTAATTGAGTTTCCTGTGTAATTGGTTTGTAACGTTTGTAATGCTTATTGCGAATAACAAAAACGCAATAATAATGCAAAGTAATGACTTTACGATGTGAAATAGAAATAGTAATCAACGAGTAAAGAAGTAAATTTACTTCAGAATTAACCTTACCTTACAGATTATTATCATCTACTTACACTGACCCATAATCTAGATTTATCTTAGAATAGATTGCATGAGAGGAATAAAAAAAGAAATCAACTGCATTAATAAGAGAAGGATCATTGACTTTTCATTTAATTGTACAAAAATTGTATTGATAAACCAGTGTAGAACCCTGTTGCAGAACACTTGTAATTAGTTATGACGTTTTTTTCGTGTGGTGACGCTTTCATTATGACATCGTTTTATGGTGCTAATACTTACTAAAGTTGTTGACCTTTCAGTGAGTCCCTGCCCGATTTGGGCCAAGCAACTTTTACATCTACCTATTAAATAGCACTAATTCTAGTGGTCACTGAATTAGCTTTATTTAACAACTAATTAAATTAATGTATATGCAAAGGACAAACTAGATGACGAAGTCTGATCAATTAGTATCTTCGGAATTCGTCATTGTTGTCATTGAGTACTAAATTTATTCTCTCACTTTGTGTACCTTTCTTGATAGCTTTCATCCTCTTTACACGTAGTTTTTTAATCATTCCAACTACGAAAAAGTCAAAGATAAATTGTCGATGCATAGAAATGTTTAAATACCCAGCCACATTTCTCATTGTCAACAAATAATGTTGCATTTGTACACGTGTTGTCTCTAAGTACGATGCACTGCGATAATCGCTGAGCTCACGTTACCTCCGTGTAAGATAACACTTGCTCTGTGCCTCACTTAGCCTTAGTAACTGGTAACTGGCGCTTCAATTTCGATTTTGTTATTAAACTCTTCCTCTTCCCTAATCTTTACAAATTTCAGTTCAAACTTTGTAGTGGTTTTCAACGTAATATATTCCTAATTCAGATGATTCTTTCCAAAGATATCGATGCATTTTGTACCATTTCAGTTTGGACTTAACAAGTTACTTTAAACGAAGAACACAGTGACCTATATATTGATATTTTTTTTTAATTTACTTAAATTGATCATATTAACTAAAATACCTAAATTCTCAGAATAGATGGTATTTAGCGGTTTCCAAATCAGACTGTTATGTTATACCTGACCGGTAATTAAACGTAGTTGGCTGTAGTTTAAAGTTTATCGCCCATTCGTGTTCGGATTAGAAGCTGTACTGCGTCTATCACTCGTGTACGACGTCGGAACATGAGCATCGGAAAGCGGGTCGACTCCGATCACTATCATCTGTCATTATTCTTTGTGTCAACATTTAAAAGCTCAATTGTAGGAACATCATGATCACGAGGTAACGGTATTTTTAAAAAGCTTCTGATACTATTGCTCAGCATATCAAATGGAACTTTGGTAAGTAAAAATTTATTGACCAATTAAATTTTGGATTTAAAGCTGATTTGTAAACAGTTGTAAAAGTTAATTACAAAATCAAGTTTTTTAAATCCAACAACTAGGTTAATAAAGGAACCTGCTAAATGCTGCTTGCATTGCCGATAAATGTGTAACCGAATGTACGCACATTACATTTTTCGAGATTGCGTAAAAGTCACTTTCTACTTTTTGAGAAATTCTGGCTTTTTAAATACCTTACGGCAGTGCGCGATATCAGGCAACACTTAAAACCGCTCCCTGGCTTACTGGTATACCTACTTGCGTAAAACTCGAAATTGGCAAGGGTTGCTAGGCAACCACCAATCAACGCGTAGCTTTCATACTGAACTAAAATGCGTGTTTAGATGGTGATTGCTGACTGACAAGTCATACCCTTATAATCTGTGGTCAGAGCAGCCTAGACGGCTTATAGCTTATACCTAGGTATAATTGCATATGATTTAGTATCACTATTTTAATACTTTGCAAATCTCAAAGAACGTGTTTGGTGAGCATTTTACCTATTAATTTTGACATTGAAATGACGTTTAGTACTGAAAATTAATTAAATATGTCAACGGGGACATGTTTATGTAGGCATAGTGACCATAAAACGACAATGTTCTGCTCCTTACTAATATGACATAGATTAGTTGCTTTCTTTATAACTGGTTGTTGGGTGCTACTTTAGGTATAATGGAATTACAAGAACCATATCGGGATCCTATTTATTTTGTACAGTACCTACTTAATTACAAATCTGTTCTTTAACACGTGTGTTGATCATAATCTGGATTTCATAAGCGAGATCTATCAATTAGAAAGATCTCATCCGTATATCGTTGTTAATAGCAACAATGCACGTCTTCAGTTTGATGCGTCACAGCGAGCGACGCGAGTAGTCCGACATCACACAATAATACATTTATCGAGCCGCGTGAATTGCCCACTTGTGTAGAAAGCCAATACGATCCCGACCATAGATCTGATAGAGCCTATTGTGCAGCTATTTTGAGAGTTCAACGACTTCTCGTTCATCAAATTGTAATAATTCATCCTTTAAAAACTCGGGTTTACAGCGGTTTGTATTGAAATACAATTACGGAGCGTACCTATTTAGTGCGCCGAAATTCTTTATACGTTCCAATAGGTAGGTATAATAGGTACTTTATTATTCCCACAATTACAGTCTAATAGCCAAGTTACGTTACATGGACGATAATGGACGTTCTGCGGTTGCCGTTCTGTATTGTTTTCTGTATCATAAAATTAATTCGCTTCGGTTTGATCGATTGGTTGATATCTATTTATTAGGCCATAGTCAAAAAATACAAAATAATTTTAAATGTGTCTGAGTCATTGTTGATCTGCAAGAAAATTTGAATTTAGCTAAAAGATCTAAAACATTTTGATTATATCTGCTTGCTTACTTTGTACCTACTTCAGTGTTTGAATCTGACTATTTTCGAAAACTTATTCGGACGGAACAGAACCTTTAGTGTATTTTTACATACACAAAAAACGTCTCGATCGCGTGTTTGCGTTTATAGGTATCTCAACTAGCGCCACTAGCGGCAAATTTATTCCTGAAACTATAACTGCCACTGTATTCAACTGTCACGTTAGACTGTTACTATGAATAATATAACAAAGACACACTGTCGTGGTCTTCCGGTAACCTTCGAGGAGGGAAGATGGCCGATTGAAAAATGTACAGGCTCTTTTGCTTAGATTTATTCTGTTTACTGTTTTACTCTACTCACTTGACATTGGCGAAATCACTGCGGAATATCGCGGTGGACCGCCATTAATATAAAAAGAAAAAGGAGGAGACACACTGTCGCCTATTCACTTTCGTTCTCGGTGACTTTTTCCCGGTGCAGCACCCACGCGACCACAATGGCATGAGAGCACATGAGAGAAACCGCAAGGTCATGGCCATGGCATGGTGCGGCCAGCGGGAGTTACTTGGGCGTTTTCCAAAAAAACTACCTATGTTTAAGGTCACAAATTAACAACGGTAACTTTTCCATTGCGTCACGAAAATTATAAATATATTTATATACAGCCCTCATTAGCCATTAGGCGGTATTTGAAATAAGCATAGCAGATTCAAACCTCACCTGTTAGTGATATGGTTGAACTTGCTACAAGAGTTTTGTCTGAGATTTCTCTTAAAGTAATAGTTAATTTTCGTGACGTAATGGAAAAGTTACCGTTTTTAATTTTAGTCCCTATCCCATAGGTACTTTTTTTGGATTAGTTTTTTGTGCAGAGCTGGTCGGAGTTTGAATAGTGTGTTAAGGAATATTGATTTTGACATTTTTGCAAGTAGTATTAATTCTATAAAGAATAAATTAATATTTTGTGAACAATCTTCATATATGTATGATAATTTGATATTTTTTTCGGGTGTGCGTGCAGGTGCTGGTTGGCATAGTTATTGCGTACAGTAGGTAATACTTGGTGGCCTGTAGGTAGTAGTTGTTATTAATTAATTGAATTTCTCTCTCTCTCACTGTTTAAACGTTTAAGTTAGGCTTATTCTTTTTCATATTACTTAATTGTTAAATGTGAGAATCTGTAATTGGCTATGTTTTGTTAATCAAGTTTCTAATTTCTTTTGTAAAGCTGTTGGTTTTCCATGGATTAATAAATAAATAAATAAATAAATTGGAGTTTAACTGTTAAGCCACAGTAGAATCCTGTCATTACTCATTAGGATAATATCAAGTCTCGAGAGAAAATTAACGTCAAAAATTGTTATTGCGACGTGGTCCTAAAGAAACGTCCTCTACAATCGAAATCTGCTGTGTCTGATGCAAATTTGTAGAAGTATTTAGGTTAGTACATCTTAGACATTGTTAAATATGGTCAGTTGGTTAACTATTGGTTAAGTAGTTTGCCTTTGCTTAACTTTTATGTCCGTATTTTATTTTTTGTTTAGTGTAATTAAAAATAGAATAAATATCAAGGGATAGTATCACTCCAATTGATCAAGTCCCAAACTTTAAGCTCTAGACTTGTACTATGGATACAAGATCACGATTAACAAACTTATACAGTATGTGACGTCCTTACGAACATATTATATTTTAAGAGCTGAAAGTATTATAAGCCGTAATTAACGTATTTTTTTATTTCTGGTTAAAAGCAGTTTTTTCACATAAATGAATTCGGCACGCAATGTATCGTGATGCTTTCAAAATTCACTCTTAGTGACACTATGACACCTTGTCAATTACTTACATTTCGTTGACTACAAATCAGGGAAATGAAAATAGCTTACCTCGTTGCATTACATTGCTGCTCGAGAAAATTAAAAATAATGATAACTCTCCATTAGAAAGGGATTATTGGATAATTGTAATATTTTTTCGATAAAACAGCACTTAAAGCTATCGTTACCTAAAATGTATGTTCTTATGGATGTCACACAGTGTATATGTATATAGAGTAACAAAAACTTTTTAGTTAGGACCTGCAACGTTCGAGATTCAGTAGCGTGTGATAAAAAATATACAATTACTGAAACCAAATCCTAACCGACGGCTCAGTTTCAAGAGCACCTTTAAAATTTTAAAATTTAATGACCGATGAAATAAAGTATTATTAATAATTACCGCTGTTGATTATTAAGTAATCAATCTAACTAGTAGGTAGGTACTACAGTTTTGTTTTGAATATAGAAAATGACTTATTATTAATAATACAATGGTCCTATTTAATCGTCAATGACCTATTATGATTGCTTAAACAAATTGACTTAAGACAAATGAAACGGATTCTCGTGCTTGAAATTATTGATATTTATAGAATAAAATAAACTTATTTTACATTATTGCATAACTAAATCTTCTAAAAACGTTACATTAACAGTAAGACGAAGCAGATCAAGATAATTAAATAGTAAAATAAGGAACATTTCAGCTGAGATTAGGCTTTTGGAGAGAATCGTTTGTATATTTTACAACTAGCTATTGCCCGTGACTCCGTCCGCGTAGTAAAATGAAAAATAGCATATTTTACTCAGTGATAAGATAATATAGCATCCTACCGATGAAAGAATTTATAAAATCGGTCCAGCAGTTTTTGAGTTTATTCGTTACAAACAAAAAAAAGTAATCTTCCCACTATATAATATTAGTATACATGGGGCTTGCATTATACATTTAGGTAATAACGAAGGTAATTAACTATTATTTTTAAGATATACCTAGTACCTAAAAATGCGTCGCGTATACGCAATGCCCTGTTTTTATTAGGTAGTCGAAAATAGAGCATCTATATAGCCCAGCACAACTATTTCTACTAGTAAATGCAATAAGGTCTAGAACTTCATGCACTTGAACATTTTTACTTTCGTTCAGTGCGTGTTGTTTAACAACCGTATTTATAGTAATTACTTAAGCAAAAGTAATGACTTAAGAAACGATTTTTGTATGACTTTTGACATTACTATTACTGAAGTAATTACTTTTCTTCTCTATAAGTAATGTCAGCAACTGTCCTTTTTTGGTCTTACTCGACCGAGACTCGGCCAGGCGAAACACTCAAAAGTTATTAGCACCGTATCAGTGTTAAACAAGTAATTACCATCACGTCGTATTTGGACTTAAATACCTGCTTAATACCCCATTGACCCGTCTTCCTTATCAAGCAAATATCACTTTTAACTCGCAGCATTAAAGTTTAACAATTCTTCAGACCATGTTACTTGACGACAATAATACCTATCACGAAAGTAGGTTGACATGCACACCTATGATACGGTTGGATCAGTTTCAAAGCTGCGCTGTTTATGATAAACTGGCTTTTAGGACGTATTTATAATACTTATTATTTTAACTTTAATATTGATAGTGTCGACACTTTTGAGTTTAACTTTCGCTAGCGTTTTTAGGTCATTTGTACTCGTATCTAATTTGTGCCATGTACAGGAGCATTATTCATCGTCCAACGATGCAACATGCTCATGAAAATGTTTGCGTTGTTTTAATTTACTGGGAATGTTGAAACAATACTGACTGTTCTCAGAAATTAGCAGAATCGATTTACTTGTTGCTTCTTCAATTCACAGAGCGCAGCGAATTTTCGTACCATCGCGTTTTAAGGGCAATACGTACTCGGATTACTGAATTGCATGACTTCGCTGTTATCTTTAATTTATGTTTAATAAAATCTTATTTCTTATTGACAACCGATCAACGCCGCCGCCGTCCGTGGCCGATTTATGTACGCGTTATTATTTCTCGGCACATGATTAATATTTTTTTATCGGCGACAATATTAAAGTAAGCCCGTCGAAAATGACTTCATCTTTGACATCGGTGAGCAATTTACGAAAAATTTCGACAGGCTCATGTATATTAAAGGCATTATGCCAAAAGGAGACCGCGAGAAGCAGCCTTCGCCTGATTTGGGCCTCGGCTCAAACGGTTTTTTGAGGTATCAATAAAAACTAGCCGAAGTTGAAATCCTACTCGGTATGCCTTATTTGGATACAGTAGATGAGTAGGTTGTAGACATTGTATGCAGTAAGAAAAAAAATACAACCTAAACCTTTAAGTGTTGGTAGGTCCCTGTGCAGGGTCCGTCCGGATCGCTACCACCATCTTATCGATTAACCAACCGCCAAGCAATAGTGTTCGCATTAGTGTGTTCCGGTGTGGGGCTAAGACAACCGGTGAAATTACTAGCATAGAGGCATTCTTAGTCATTTTAGTCCTCAGGGTAGGCAACGCATTTGAGGTCTTAGGATTAAAGTCTTGAGAATTCAAATGTGTAGTGGTCTCAGATTCCACTAACGATCAGGTGGCCCGAGTGCTTGTGTGCCTTCTCAATGTCATAAAAAAAAGTTTTGCCAAGTGTTGCGACTGTGATTGGCATGCCGCATCGACGAACTGATGCTTAAAAAGTCCAAAGGAAGAAACGAGGTTTCGTTTCTCTCTTCTTCTTCTGCAGCATTTTATTTACATGCCCACTGTTGGGTATAGGCTTCTCCAATTCTTTTCCATTTTGGCCTATTTTGGATTAGTCTGGTCCATAGAGGGCCAGCATTCACTCTAAATTCATCTGACCATTGTTCTAGTGGTCTGCCAACACTTCTCCTTCCTACCCAGGGCCTCCAGGCTGCAATGCATAAATTTACGCCACCTGTGGTCATCCTTACGGAATAGGTGACCCACCCATGTCCGTTTGAGTCTGGGGACACGGTGACCCATTTCAGTGACTTTACTTCATATGATCTCGTTCCACGTATGGTTTCGTTCTAAATTTATTTTTTCATCGGTGAATGTTTTCACATCGAATTTACAGCATTCGAGTTGAGGGATACCTTTTTTCTATTTTCGATTGCTTAAAATGCATAATTGAAACGAATTTTGTAGATCGTTAAATTGATGCGTTTGCAATCATTTTATTGTTTTAGCTGATAGGCCTTTGATCGTTATAGGAGTTTCGTTTTAACTTGATGGGTTAATAATTTGGCGGAACATATTCGTCAGCATTCTTAACCTCCGGGAATGAATGCAGACTACAGTCTACCTATAAATGCTAAAGTGATTCGGTATATCCGTCAGTATGATATATTTCACGCCCAAAGAACAGAACAAGACATTATTTTAATTGATAATCATAATCATTTACCTATAGGTTAAGTGTTTTTATACAACGGCGCGCCCCTCTTGTTAAATAGACGCTGCTAAGTATTTTTTTTATGTCAAGTACAAGGCACACGAGCACTCAGGCCACCCGAAGGTACGTGGAATCTGAGACCCATACACATTTGAATTCTCAAGACTATAATCCCAAGACCGCAAATACGTTGCCAACCCTGAGGACTACCATGGAATGCCTCTATGCTAGTAATTTCACCGGTTGTCTTATCCCCACACCGGAATACAACAATGCGAACACTGTTGATTGGCGGGTGGTTAATGGATAAGATGGTGGTAGCGATCCGGACGGACCCTGTACATGGTCCTACCACCACTAAATCAATCAATCGTTGACGATTAAAGACTACAATATCTCCTCAATATTTCAATTAAAGATTTACCTGATTTTATAATCTAACCACACTCAGATCGTTAAACGGTTGTATTTAGATTTTATCGTCAACTTGTTTAGCTGCACACTTTTGTACCTTGTCGCTTTAACGCCCTTGACAGACTATTGCTGCATTTCAAACATGACGTTAAAGTGACAAAGCATTAAAGTGTACAGCTTACTTATAAGTCCGACCGTAGACCTAAGGTTATTTGCCTTCGCCGAACTCCTTGGAGCGGGCCGACCACGATCGGACGTAAACCGTACGGCTCCGGGAATAGTTTATTGGATCTGGGTTTCGGTTCGTCGCCCGCGCAGGGTGGTCCGCTCGCCAAATAATGACAATGCAAATAAATAGGGAGCCCGTCGTTTTATCGAATTTTACTTCTTCGATTGTGCCATTTCATCGAACATCGAATTTTCTGATGTTTTCAGGATATGTTAAACATTGGTAGATATGCGTAAAAGCATTTTCCCAGCGTGAAAAAATAGGTAAGACTTGAACTAGTAGTACCAGAAAAAATAACTCATGCGGCGAGAAATGCCTATCGATGAAATCATACGATCGTTGAAAGGTGTTTCGAAATAATAGGTATCAACTCGGAAATAGCTTCAAACTCTGATTTTCCAGCGGCGAACGAAGTTGTTCGCCAGCAGCGGCTTCCAGCGACAGCGGCTGCCTTAAAGTCTTGAGTCCGCTCCTGGACAGTATTGAATATAAGTGTCAAGAACTCGAACACCTCGACAAGATGAAGTATTGTACTTCGAAATTTCAATTTTCTCGTGAGAATTCATAAAAGTAAAAAATACTTGAAACAATAAATCTTTTGGCGCATTTTGAACATGTGGGTATTAAACATTTTACGCCATAGCAAACACTTTCAAGAATGATCGGTTGTTGTGATTGCAACAGTTAATTGTGAGAATTGAATTAAAACTGACACGTGTAATGGAGCTAATGAATCATTTTCACATGAACTGAGCAGATAAACGCGAAATTCTTGTTAACCACGCTGAGGGCCATTTTAATTTATTTATCTTACGAAATAAGTTCGCTTTTGTACAACTTTAATTTCAGTAATTTATTTATAGTCGATTTCATATACTTAAACTAACATGGCGGGCCTTTTTACCCGACTAGCGACTGCTGAAAGCGGGTAGTGTTTTTATTTTTCTGTTGGTTGGTTATGCATTGTTTTTTGTTCCCTTTGACGAACAAGGTGTTTTTAGATTTGCATTTTGCGAGATTAAGTACTTTAACTAAAAAACGCCAAAATAAAAAAACGGCCCAGGCTCTTTAAAAGCTTGCTTTTGTTACACTTATTAAACCACTTACCTACCTATAGGTACTTACGTCTACAAATAAATAATACTTAATACTAGTTAACATGATTTTAGCACATTTTTATTTCGTTTATCCGTAAGTAAAAGGCAACTAATAAGTTGATCGCCCCTACTGGTTTCGTTGTAGTCATTTTTGTTCACTCAACGCAATCGATCTTCGAACAAACTAGAAATTTACTTTTAAATACAATGTCGCTCTCTTTATTTTTTGCCCGCTACTTCGTCCATTTTGAATTCGGTTATGGTCTTGTCCTCTCCCCTGGAATTATTTCGAAATAAAAACTAAACTATGTCGATCCTTTACTGCAGCGTGAAAGAATGACAAAAAGATAAGTGTGGAAAGGTGAGCGATTAGTGGTGGTAGCATCTTGTGCAGGGTTCTGTCCAAATCGCTACCACCATCTTATTCAATAACCTACCGCCAAGTAGCTGTGTTCGTATTGTTGTATTCCGAATATTCCGATGTGGGGATAAGATAACCCGTGAAATTACATCGTAGTCCTCAGGGTTGGCAACGCATTTGCCGTCTTAGCGTTGCAGTCTTAAGATTGTATTCTTGAGAAAGAAAATTTCTACGGGTCACAGATCCCCTTAACATCAGGGTGCCTTAACCATGCCAGTGGAGTAAAATCTCATTTGCTTACAATATAAACTAAACTATCGTAAAACGGGGTAAATAGGGACACAACCTAAAATAAGGCATAATATGTTACAAATCCCCGAAAAAACAGCCAGATCCGAGAAAAATGTGGATTGAAAGAAGATGTAGTGACTAAAATCGAAAAGGGTGTGCTAAGATGGTTCGGGCATTTAGAAAGGATGGATGAAAGAAGATTTACGAAAGAGATATGGCGAGCGAGAGTGAGTGGAGATGTCAGTAGGGGGCGTCCTAGACGGACGTACAGTGATCAGATGCGCGAGGTACTGAATAAGGGCCGAATCAAAAGCACCCGAAACCGACGTACGTGCATGAAGAGATTGATGAATGTGGAGGAAGCGAAAGTTGTATGTTTGGATCGGTGCACCTGGCGTTCCATAGTCTCTGCCTACACCATTGGGAGACAGGCGTGAAGATATGTATGTATGTGTATGTTACAAATAAGATCAATTATGAAATAAAAGTAACGTAATGTTCTATTGGAAATCAGTTCAGTCTTGTAATTAGTAACATATGCTTCATTTAAGGTTGTGCCCTATTTACCCCTTAGTCCCTATTTACCCCATTATACGGTAAGTTTTTGAAATTCTAAAGAGCCCGTCTTCTTTGCAAGGGGGTGTATAACTTAAATCGGTTGATGTACTATTTTTATAACGCGAGGATTCAACGGCACAAAGAAAATGAAAACTGACAACACAACGCAACAGGGCAAGACCTAGTCATGTCTGATAATCGATCATTCCAATACATTACACAAATACGAGTAGGTATGCCCGCAATGTTTATGGATTCCTGGTCATTAATAATGCCCTGGTGTGTAGCAGTCGGCAAGGGGTTGCTAAATAAATACACAATTGTTAAGAAACGGTGAATTGGTTTACATATCCGGGTAAACGGTTGCAATTTATGGTAAACTTTAGCTCATTCTCATTTTTATGCAGTATGTGGTAGCGACAGAAAAGAAAATAGGTAAAATCTTGATAATTTCTAAAATCAAAGTGTTTATAGAAAGTTGGTATTTTTAATTTTATAATAAAAAAGGCTTTTAAAATGACAAAATTTTTAAAATTTGTTCAAAAGGAGAAGGCATACATGCGCACTCAGGCCACCTGATGGTAAGTGGAATCTGAGACCCATAGACATTTGAATTCTCAACCCTAAGGACTACGATGGAATACCTCTATGCTAGTAATTTCACCGGTTGTCTTATCCCCACGCCGGAACACAACAATGCGAACACTGACACTTAATTAAAATCAAAATATACTGTCGACAAAGAAAGTGCTTTGCCACTTTTGGTCCTTAACGTTATACAGATACTTAGGTTTAAAAGTGATAAAGGAGTTTCATGGTCGACTTTACATATTTTTTTTAGCAGTCTACTGAAATCCATGATTAACCTTCTTTTTAATGGATTGGGGATAGAACTGTAACAGTTCTGTAAAGACAAAAGTTGAGAAGCCGGGGTAGATTTTGCCCAGCAATGTAACAATGTAATGATCAAAACAGTATATCAACAAAAAGCTTACTGATGTTGTTTCGTTCCGTGTCCTACACAGTTAAGTTCTATTTTGATCTAGCTCTGCGATATAATAACAATCCTCAGCGGTCGATTGGAAAACGACGAAATAAAACAAATAATGTAATAAATAAAAGGCACAAACAAAAATAAAATTATAGCCACTGTGGCCCTAGATGCATTACCAGAATTTGATGTTGTTATCGAAAACGTAAAGGATTGACGTAAGCTGCCGCACGGTCGCGTCGAGCGCTTATATCAATTCCATACGTTTTGACAGTTTTCGAAAATCGCTTACGTCGTTAGCGTTTATGCATCTGGGGTGCGATTTTCGAATCTCACCGACGAAAAATTACTAACTTTAAAATCAATTTCAGCAGCGATTTAATCTACGAGTGGGCCCACCTTTTGGATTTGATATGATAAAAGCGTTATGATAATGAAATCCAAAAGGAGGGTTTGCTCGTAGATAAAATCACTGTATAAATTGATTTTAGTTAGTAACTTTTCGTCGATGAGATTCAATAACCGGACCCCTGGTCTAGCCTCGCTGTTCCAGCTTAACAGCTCCAGCTAATACTACGGCCAAAGGACTTTTACCGCAGCAATCTTAACATCTCCCTAGGGATAAATATCATACGTGCTCTTGGCAAACCAAAACCGACATGATGAGGAAGAGTTGTGCATCGCTACTGACTCGCTTGCGCGCCAGCACCAATCGCACCCAGAGGCCCTAGACAAGATGCGTTTGCTAACTAGCGATTCGATTCGTTTGGTTTTTAAACCATTCGCGTCATTGGTAGATCACGTCATACGAAGAGTCACGTGATCTAGCAGTGACGAGATTGGCTGGCTAGGGCCTCTGAGCAAGTATGCGTATCACTGGGACAGCCTGATGATGGCAAGGTGCCCCAGCCTGATGATGGCAAGGTGTCCTTGTATGTACGTTCATTAATTTTATGTTTGTTCATTTTAATTTTTAATTTAGTTGTCTGTAATCTACTAACTCATACCTACTTAAGATACAATATTTATTAACACATTTATGGATCTTGGTCTGAAATAAAGTGATTATTATTAAAAGCTAATTTCCTCCAAAATGTAATGTGGCATTATCTCGGCTTCCCTTCAACCCATCCCTAAAAATGAGCCTATTTGACGTAACACACCCTTGCCATTAGCGAATCAACCAATCACAAGTCACGACTCAAGCCGTAACCCCTTCATCGGCGAGGTGCGAAAGGTCAACTGGCGGTCAGTGCAAACTTTTCTCTCCATGTAGGGCCGAGAGAGAGAGAGTGACCGCACCCCGAACCTACACATACGATATAATACTTACTACCTTCACTTTATTAATCAAACACCGGGGAAATCTTATCTACGCGTATGGTCGATTATAACTTTCCTAGCGCCTTGTTTGGATATGTTTGGTAGCGTTAATTTTCTGCAAAGGACGATGGGCAAATCAGCCACCAGTGGGGCTAGTCAAGTTGCACTCGACAATCGTTAGCGATTATGTTACGTCAATTCCATACATTTTTCAATCGAAACATAAGCGCTAACGGTTGTCGAATGCAACTTGACTAGCCCCACAGGAACGACAAGCGATATGACAATGGATGGGTTATTTTAACATCGTGAAACCCATTTTACATAATCAAGGCAATTGAGTTTAAAGTATCCTACTAGTATTATAAACGCGAAAGTTTGTAAGTATGGATGTTTGTTACTCTTTCACGCAAAAACTGGACGGATTTTGGTGAAATTTAGAATGCAAACAGCTTATACCTTGGATTAACACATAGTGTACCTTTCATATCGCTATTTCCTCGGGAACTGATTTATACGCGTACGAAGTCGCGGGCGAAAACTAGTATTTTAATAATAATAAAATTCATTTTATTTGTTTCAACTTTGTAAATGTCATTTAAGAGCAAAGGTAATTGAGTTTTATTTCCTTGCTGGTAGATTTAAATTCCCACTTACAAAAATCTCCCTCTTTTTAGTATGGTGGGTTAGTATAAAAAGTTATCGCCACATAAAAACAGAGTTCAAACATAACTAAGCCTTCCCGCCATAAAAAGTTGTAGAATATAAAAATACCTAAGTACTCGTAGGTCTCCGAAGAGATATCACTTATTGCTATAGGTACTTCGTTTTTTTTAAGATGAGAATAACAACGGTCAAATTCACACATGTTTCCTTTAATAACTTAGCCAATACTGAAAAATGTTAGTGCAAATATTCTTATGCTTTTTTAATTTATAATTTTGACTTCGTTAAAGGCAAAAACGGGTGCAAAATACGGGCACTTATTTTCATCTTAAATAAAACGAAGTATAGCTGCTCCTAGACTGGAGTCCAAAAAGTTCTGCCCTTCCTACTTTGCGTGTGTGACGTTAATGAATATACACCAAGGTATACTAAAAATAATATTCCAGTCACTATGTTATACAACAAATGTTTACGAGATTTTAAGTAGGTATTTGTAACTATTTTCAGTTTGGGTGCAGCCCAAGAGTACGTTACTCAAGCGAAAATGACATGTCATATTTACACATACATACATAACAACACGCCTTCCGTAGCCTGTCACACAAGTTTTAACAGACCAACAGTTGAAGCTACTGCAGTCTTAAAATTTTCACTGTACGTGTGACAAGCATGTTGTTGGCTCAAAGTCATAAGAGTTATCAAATATATTTTTTAATGTTTTTAATCGCTAAAGTTGGGCGCAAAAAACGTTTTTGACCATTGAGTGGAATATCGTTGTTTAGGCTCACTGAGTAAATAAAAAAAATATTGGGTATAACAGGAATGTGCAGTAAATTTTGATTCGAAGAATATTTTACTTCCCTTTTGACCTATTCACTGGAAATTTGGCGATAATACTGATAATGTTTACTATTACGTTCATTTAACTAAAAAATACTAATATACTGATAAATCAGATTTTGGTGAGGAGCCTTTAACGTGTGAAGTCCGACACGCACATTGCCAAATTTTTTATGAAAAGTCAAAGAAACCTGGGCTGGAATTCTACACGGTAATAACGATATATCATCTTTGACCTGTTTCCGTATTGTCAACGTTTTGATAACTCATATGTCATTGAAAATTATGGCGGCCAAATTAAAACCGATGCTAAACAACGTCAAGCACGATATCGTTTTAACACAATAGAATAGAGGCCCTGTAGTCGTGTTTATATGAGCTGTCACTGAGACCATTCTAGATTGACCCGACTATAGACTAATCCGAGACCTGTAAAGGGGGTATGCCATAGGTCCATGGGAATGCTGTCATCATGAGGTTAACCTTTGGGACACCTGGTGCATCAAAGTTGAGTAATAAAATAGTTTTCATTTTCTCTCTTTCTGGATTTGCTTTCACACGGCGAGTAGCGTGAATAAATTTGTACGTAATAAAATGTCAGGCAAGATAGTTAGACTTGACAGGTAATCATAATAAAACCTCTCTTAAAATGTGTATGATAAATGTAAAACTAACGATGCAGTTGTTTTAGATGCATGCTTTTTCAAAACGTATACAGTCGTTGACGACGCGGTGGCCTAGTTGGGAGTGACCCTGCCTCCGAAGCCAGCGGTCCTGGGTTCAAATCCCGGTAAGGGCAGATATTTGTGTGATGAGCGCGAATATTTGTTCCTGAGTCTTGGATGTTTTCTATGTATTTAAGTATTTATTTCTCTATATAAGTATGTTTATCGTTGTCTAGTACCCATAGTACAAGCCTAGAGCTTAGTTTGGGACTAGGTCAATTTGTGTGAGATTGTCCCCTGATATTTATTTTTATTTTTTTATTTAAATAACATAAAAAGTATAAAATCGATGAAAACATTCAAAAAGTACTTAAAAGATTAAATAATAAAAATTTATATTAATAATATATATGCGTGCAATAATAATAATACATATTTTTAATGATTAAATACGTAAACTTCTCTCTCCTACCTTATAACTGCCTATTTGTATATTGTATACCTACTGGGTGATTTTGGGGTCATAATCTGGAATAGCCAAAAGTGAATAAGATGGTCATACTAAACAACTTTTCCGATAGGTCCAACCACGAAATCGCCAAAAAAAAAGCTGTTCCATACATTAATGGTGAATTAATTGAGAGTTAATGTATGGAACAGCTGGTTTTTTATTGGCGATTTCGTGGTTGGTCCCATCTGAAAAGTTGTTCAGTATGACCATCATATTCACTTTTGGCCATTCTGGATCATGAGCCCAAAATCACCCAATATAGATAGATAGTATATAGATAGATAGATGCTACTATTTATCAACTAAATATAGCCTAATTTAAGTTAAAAAAAACCGGGCAAGAGCATGTCGGACCATGCTCAGTGTAGGGTTCCGAAGCCGTTAAGTACTTACTTACTACAAACATAAAAACAAAAAAATATATTTATTTTCTATTTAAAGTCATTCGGTGCCGTCTTAGCTAATTTTAGTAGGTATAAACACTTTAATCGCCTGTATCTCAAGAACCAATGATGTCTACTCAGTCATGATAGTTTTCCTTTTAAATACATACGTTATAATTATGCACTTTCAGTTAAGGTTGTTTAAGATTTTTAGTATTTGTAGTTTTGGCTGGACACTTGACTCTAACAAAAATTAGCGCATTAAAGCTTAATATTTCATAAACAGATCCTTAATAGAGAAATTGTTTTAACAATCCCGTAAAATATTTGAAATAACTATCCAATACCCCATACTATGGAGTAAGCGAGAAAAAAAACATCCCCACGTTACGAGAAGGAGAGGTACAGTAAAAAAAATGTTTACAAGAGTTTATTTAACCATATTGTTGACGTAACTAATATGTACCTATATTCATGCCGAATTACAGCTTTCTAGTACTAAGAGCCTCTGAGCTACGCTGCGCACGGATGGACGGACGGACATGGCGAAACTATAAGGGTTCCTAATTTGACTACGGAACCTTAAAAATGCTGTCACGATGAAAAATAAGTTCAGAGCAGGTCAAAGGATATTTTTAGCACTTTCGATAGTAGTTAAGTATAACATTATAACGGCCAACCGGTCAGTGAAGTTATAAAATAAACGAAGAGATTTCGCGACCAGCAAATAAACGGATAACTGTAAAGCGGCTGTTAGTCGCTTCCTACCCAAACTGGATTACGAGGCGACATCTGTTGCACTGGAAAGAGGTCGAAAGTGCAATGTTAAAAGAATGATATGTTGGTAAATTCTTACTTATTTTTATGGTCGGTCGTAGCGAATTTAAAAGCTACTGAATTTATAACTTGAAAATATTTTATATTAAACTAGCGGCCCGCCAGCGGCTTTGCCCCGCTGCAAATTTCTGATTTTTCCGGTGGATTTTTCAGTTTTTTTCTTTCATAAGAACCTTCTTGTGGCAGTAACAAATACTGTTTAGGCCTATGAAAGCATTTTTCAATATTTATGGATTACTAGATACTCTCGCTGAAATCGATGCAAGTCGGTTTCCATTTGCATGAGGACATCCCTATTCTGCCCCAAATTCACATCTTTGGGACAACACTAGTCAGTAAGAACAATATGGCCGAACTGTGTGTATCGCTGATTCTTGCTCCCGCGCCGCATTCTTATAAAACTTTCCTTTTGGTGTTATGGTGACCGCTCTTCTGTGTATTGTGCTGTGTATATGCTTTGGAGTTTCCCGAGGAGCTGAAGTTCGGTGAGTTGACTTTGGTTTTCTTTAAATTTGAATCTTGCTTTCAAGGTATATATCCGCCGCCACCGCCCGCGACAAAGATTTTAGGGAAAAGACAACGAACGTGTATTGAAACCTATTTACAGTCCACTTAAAGTCTAAGCTCCAACATATTTTGGTCCGTCGAACCGCATGGTCGAAAGAAATTTCCCTTAAAATCATATTTTTCTCCACGTTGTATCAACGTTCCGCTTCCGCCATTTTTTACGTAGGTACGTAATTTATCGCATTTCATCTCCTACATTTACTACAATTTCATACCTCTTAGCCATTGCGGCTTGGGTTTTACCACATCATTATCTATTTCTATTAAAATTTCATTATATTCCCGCATTTTTAATAACTTCATATTAAGTTAACCTACACGCCGGTTATTTGAAAGAAATTATTACGCGGACATTTTACATTGACCTTGTTTCGCTTGAAAATATACTGCATCTCGCTCATACTTATGGCCACGTTTATTATTTTATCCTATTCAAGTTCGTTCCAATATTAAATTGACGCATTTCCGAAGTTGTTGTTTTATTTAGTAAGTAGGTATTCCATTTTTTTCAATAATTGTACGCAATAAAAATGGAAGATAAAAATAAATTATCTTTGTTACAATCTAAACGTGATTCTTACTTTGCGCGCATTCAGAATATTTATGATTCTATACCGAAAACAAAACGAGACAAAACTAACTTGTTTTTACTACAAGCCGAAAATACAACAAGCTTACGCGACGAATTTATTTCTTTAGTCGATAAAATAAATTCAATTTCTTTAGCGTCAAATGAAAAGTATATACCTAACTTCGAAATGTTATGGGCATTTGATGACATGTACTACGCAATTATAAGCGCCTATAAAAAGTTTAATGATTCAAGTAATGCACCCATTCAGGAACCCGCGAAACCCGTGTTTAAACTTCCGGCGATACAAATTCCCGATTTTCACGGCGAGATACAGGCGTTTCCATTGTTTATAGAATCGTTTCGTACGACAGTTCATCACAACGTTGCGTTATGTGACGCTCAACGCATTCAATATTTAATATCCAAGTTAAAAGGTAAAGCTCAGAGCATTTGTGTAGGTATTGCTCCTACTCCAGACAACTATAAAATATTGTACGACACCTTAGTGCAAAAATATGAAGATAGCCGCGCGATTGCTATTTCATATTTAGACAATATCATTAATTTAAAACCGTTAACAGGTAAACCAAATGCGACAAACTTAGAAAGTTTGATTGACCAATTTTCGACGTCGGTGTCTGCACTACGTCAGCTAAATATAAAAAATCTAGCCGATTTTATATTTATTCATTTGGCACTGCGCAAAATGGATACTGAGACCTCCAAAGCGTTTGAAATGTCTCTCAGTAGCGAAACTGTATTTCCAAATTACAGCGAGTTCGTTAGTTTTGTTCGCAATCACGCAAAAATATTGCAACGTACAATGACCTCATCAGCTGGTTCTGCTCCGAACACCTCGCACGGGGGCGACTTACGCACCGAGTTGGCAGCAACGAAGCGCACGCAAAATAATATGCAAACTTTTCTCGTTAGCAACAGCCAGTCTTCTGGTCAAGTTTGTTGTTATTGCAACAGCAATAAACATATTCAATTGTACCAATGCGAACCATTCCTAAAGTTGTCACCTATTGAAAAATATAACGTAGTTAAAAAATGTAACGGTTGCGTTAACTGCTTGAGTGTTCGTCATACGTTTTTCTTGTGTAAGTCAACGTCAACTTGTAAATTCTGTAACAAGGCTCACCATAGCCAGTTATGCCGCAGTCAACCCCCTGGTCAGGAGAATCCTCATCTTAGTCAAGGTCACTCGCGACCGTCCGCTTGTTTGCCGCGCGCATGCTCTCCGCCGCCCGCGCCCGCCGCGCCGCCGCCGGCGTCTGCACACTCGCGCGCGCCCGCCGTTCAGGATCAGCGCAGTAATAATAATATGCCGGTAGGTTTCACCGGCGCCGCTACTGCGAAACAAGATTCTCGCAAAACTGTTCTGCTAGGTACCGCAATTGCACAAGTGTTAGACGCGTACGGTAATCGCCGCGATATCAGAATATTAATTGATTTAGGTTCGCAAAACCATTTCCTTAGCACGCGATGCTTGCGCAGTTTAGGGTTTGACGTCACGCCTGATATCAAAAATACATTGGTTCACGGAATAGGGGAAAGTTCACAGCCGATTAAGGGTACAACGAATTTAACGTTGTTTTCGCAATCCGATCAGTCTTTTAAGTTTGATCTGCAAGCTTTGATTATCGATAAAATTTCCGGCAATCTGCCTGAACGTCAAATAGATACCGATGCGCTAGAATATTTGAAAAATATTCCTCTTAGTGACAAGCATTGGTACTTGCCGGGCAGAATAGATATGCTTTTAGGTGCTGAAGATTTTATTAAGCGCATCTTAAAAACTGACCGCATTATAGGGCCGTCCGGTTGCCCTGACGCTATCGAAACCGTGTTCGGGTATATTATTTCCGGTTCCGCGTCTACCGGAAGCCCTAAGGCATCTAAACTTAACACGTTTTTTACCACTACTACGAACACAGACGCTCTTCTTTCCAAATTCTGGGAAGTCGAAGAGGTACCTATTCGCAAACATCTTTCCGCGGACGATAAAGCGTGTGAACACATCTTTACACAACAGACGACACGCGACTCTCTTGGCCGCTACGTCGTGCCTTTGCCGTTTTGCCGCGACCCGCGAGAGTTGGGCGATTCACTTCCGACCGCGACGCGTAGGTATAACGCTTTAGAGAAAAGGTTTAAAAACAATAATATTCTTCATAAAAATTATGATGAAATAATCCGCGATTACTTGAGACAAGAATATATTTCCTTAGTGAAAGAATATGATAATGATTCCAGTTCTTACATTATTCCACATCACCCTGTCCTTCGTGACGATAAGCTAACTACCAAGGTCCGTCTCGTGTTAGACGCCAGCGCTGCTACATCGTCTAACCTGTCGCTCAATGACTGTTTACACCCGGGACCTAATCTGCAATCAGATTTACTCGCAATAATATTTCATTTCCGACTATTTCCGGTCGCAATAACTTCGGATATCCGCCAAATGTTTTTGAGAATTTTAGTTTCTCCGGAATGCCACCGCTTTCTTCGCATCCTGTACCGCTTTTCTCATGAAAATGAACCGCAACTTTATGAATTTAACCGCGTCTGTTTCGGTCTAAAGTGTAGTCCTTACCTGGCAATGCGCACGATCAAACAACTTATACAGGATGAAGGGAAATCTTTTCCCGCCGCCGCCGCAGTTGTATCCCACAATTTATATATGGACGATTTAGCTACTTCCGTTATGGACGAGTCCACCGCTATTAATCTATCCCGCGATTTAATTAACCTTTTTCTGAAGGCTGGACTAGAGTTAGTTAAGTTTTCAAGTAATTCACGCGCGTTACTGGAACACGTGCCAGAACAAAATCGATTATCTGCTGCAGTCGATATCTCCGATAATGACGATTTAAAAATTCTAGGGCTACGTTGGTGTCCTGTTGAAGATCAGTTCTCTATAACAGTAAATTTAGATCCGCACAACGTTGTCACGAAACGAACCATTCTATCAACTATTGCCAAGCTGTGGGATATAGTAGGTATTGCCGGGCCAATAATTTTATACGCGAAATTACTTATTAAAACCCTCTGGTTACTAAAACTAGATTGGGACGAAAGTCCGCCGGCTGAGATTTGTACTCAATGGTTAAAATTCAAAGCTGAACTTCCGCTTTTACGGAATCTTAAATTTCCGCGCCACCTCGGCATAAATTCTGATGTTGGCGAATTGACGCTGGTAGGGTTTTCTGACGCAAGCACGGCCGCTTATGGGGCTGTTGTTTATCTTTGTGTATCACATCCAGGGCTGCCTAATAATATTGTTAATATTGTTTGTGCCAAGTCAAAGGTAGCACCTGTCAAGGGTTTGACCCTCGCGCGGTTAGAATTATGTGCAAGTTTGCTGCTTGCAAAACTTATGCGCTATGTGTCAGATAATATATCAGATAGATGTACAATTTCGAACATTTTTGCATTCACTGACTCGAGTGTTACTTTGCAGTGGATTCATTCCTCACCGCACCGCTTTAATGTCTTTGTAAGTAATCGTATTGCGCAAATAAATGAATACCTGCCCGCGTCTCATTTTTACCATGTCTCTGGCAAAGAGAACCCGTGCGATTGCCTATCACGTGGTCTCACCCCCAGTCAGCTGATTGAGCATCCGCTTTGGCTCCACGGTCCCTCTTGGACCAAGCTACCGACTTCTGAGTGGCCTCTTGACCACTTTGTCTTTGACGAGCAGAACGACCCGCCAGAAATAAAAAATAATGCTCAAGCATTCTTAACGACTGAATTTAATAAACCGTTCTTGTATGAACTCGCCACGCGCTTCTCTTCGTGGAGTAAATTACTCCGTGTAGTCATTTACGTGCTACGCTTCGTCAAAAAGCTGCCTCGGGCAGATCGCATTATGGTCTCTGATTTACAAATCGCTGAAGAGACGGTTCTTGCGGCAGTACAGTCTGTGCATTTTGCTGAAGACAGGGATAGCATTTTGAAGAATAAATCTCCATCGAAGCGCATGAGACAACTTTGTCCAATTTTAAAGAATAATTTGCTTCTTGTCGGTGGTCGCCTCGATAAGTCCGAGTTAGACTATAACGCTAAACATCCGATCTTACTTCCCAATAAAGAGCACGTTGTTAATTTAATAATTGATGCGTATCACAGAAGGTTTTTACATGCCGGACCTAATTTACTTATGTCCTTGTTGCGCCAAAAATATTGGATACTTTCCGGTAGAAATATCGTTCGTAAACGGTTTCAGTTGTGCAATCGCTGTTATATTGCGTCGCCTAAGGTAGACTCTCCATTGATGGCTGATTTGCCCACTTGCCGTGTGATTGAAGCGAAACCGTTTTTGAATACTGGTGTGGACTACGCGGGTCCTATTCCTGTCCTGTTAAGCCGTTACAGGGGCGCACGTCAGCAGAAAGCTTATATCTGCTTGTTTATCTGTCTCGTGACTCGCTGTACTCATATTGAGTTAGCAATAGATCTGAGTACATCCGCATTTATAAACGCGTTTAAACGGTTTGTTTCGCGTAGGGGCACATGTTTAACTTTATACTCCGATAATGGAACTAATTTTATTGGAGCGAAGTCTCATTTTGACGAATTAACGCAACTTGTAAGTTCAAACGAATATAAAACCGCGCTTTCCGCTGAGACCCTAGAGCAAGGAATCAGCTGGAAATTTAACCCACCAAGCGCTCCACACTTCGGTGGTTCGTGGGAGTCCAATATACGTAGTATAAAACTACATTTAAAACGCGTAATCGGTGATCAATTATTAACGTACGAGGAGATGCTGACTGTTTTGACGCAAATAGAAGCAGTTTTAAATTCGCGTCCGTTGACCCTGTTAAACACTGATCCATCAGAACCGACGGCGCTTACACCCGCTCATTTCTTAACACTCGCACCGTTAAATTCGTTACACAACGCCGATGTGTCAACTCTATCTATCAGTTTAATTAAACGTAAATATCTGCTTGATAAAATTATTCAATCGTTCTGGAAACGATGGAAGACGGAATATTTGCATACGCTTCAAATGCGACAAAAATGGAATACTCCTACCAAACCTGTAACCAAGGGGACGGTAGTTTTGCTTAATGTAGACAGCGTTCCTCCTTTGAAATGGCCGTTAGGTGTGATCGAAGATGTTTTTCCGGGTAAAGATGGTATTATCCGCGTAGTTGCCGTACGCACGAATTCAGGCATTTATCAAAGACCAGTGGTAAAGGTTTCCCCTCTACCGCTGCAGTAAACTTCTTTTCTTTTATAATTTGTATGCCTCATTCAGGGCTGTCATGTCAACCCTAATGTGGCCTCTATCTTTATTTATTTTTAATTTTTTGTCCCGCTTTCTTTGTTCTGTAGAAGACCAAAGAGATCTTTGTCCTTCTAGGCGGGGGGTATGTTTAGGCCTATGAAAGCATTTTTCAATATTTATGGATTACTAGATACTCTCGCTGAAATCGATGCAAGTCGGTTTCCATTTGCATGAGGACATCCCTATTCTGCCCCAAATTCACATCTTTGGGACAACACTAGTCAGTAAGAACAATATGGCCGAACTGTGTGTATCGCTGATTCTTGCTCCCGCGCCGCATTCTTATAAAACTTTCCTTTTGGTGTTATGGTGACCGCTCTTCTGTGTATTGTGCTGTGTATATGCTTTGGAGTTTCCCGAGGAGCTGAAGTTCGGTGAGTTGACTTTGGTTTTCTTTAAATTTGAATCTTGCTTTCAAGGTATATATCCGCCGCCACCGCCCGCGACAAAGATTTTAGGGAAAAGACAACGAACGTGTATTGAAACCTATTTACAGTCCACTTAAAGTCTAAGCTCCAACAAATACAATAAAAAAAGAATTAGCGAAATCGGTTCAGCTGCTCTCGAGATTTGCGCTTAGCAACACATTCAGCGATTCATTTTTATTATATAGATTATTTGGATATATAGCGTAACATTTATAACTATAGCAGTAAAACTGAAAAATGTCTGTTTGATGATGTAGTTTGTCAGTATAAAGTTTAGTTTCGATGGGATATTATAATAATATAAATTATTTTTGTACGAGTACTAAGCTATGCAGAAGTTATAGGCTTAACCTGTAAAAAAAAACGTTCTTGGCTGTACAGTCAAGTTCAAAAGTATGTATACACTTTAGTACCTTGTCTATTTAACGTCATGTTTAAACTGCCATATGAAATTATCCAAGCGATTAAAGTGACAAGGTACTAAAGTGTATACATACTTTTGAACTTGACTGTACCTGGGTTGTTGATGATGAAAGTATCTGCATATTATTATAATATATGAATTATTTTTCACACTGTGACGTCACTCAGCTTTTTCTTGGGGATTAGGCGGACACACTGCCGTCTAGATTGAATAGTTTGGAAAAGTGGAGCTTCCCGAATTATTTTCTAGAAACTCGAAAGCGTTAATTAAGCGTTATCTAAGTCTTTTGTTGTTGTTGGCTATGCATATGTAGTCTTAGGATTGCAGTCTTAAGATTGTAGTCTTTATACAAATGTCTATGGGTCTCAGATCCCACTTACCATCGTTGCTTGTTTGGCTTCTCTATGACGACAGGTTAGCCTAGTTGGGAGTGACCCTGCCTCCGAAGCCAGCGGTACTGGGTTCAAATCACGGTAAGGGCAGATATTTGTGCGAGGAGCGCGAACATTTGATCCTGAGTGTTGGATGTTTTCTATGTATTTCTCTATATAAGTATGATTATCGTTGTCTAGTACCTACCCACAGTACAAGCCTAGAGCTTAATTTTGGATTAAGTAGGTCAATGTGTGTGAGATGGTCCCCTGATATTTATTTATTTATAAAATAAATAAATCCATATTTCGTCAATTTCATATGTCATGCCAAATTTCTATAACGATTAAGTAACTGAATGACCAGACGGCGTAGCAGAGATGTTTCTACGCTTCTAACGTTTCTGTTTTCTATCGACTCGAAATGTATGGAGTTGACATTAAAACGTTTGACGGTATCAATCATCGGCTTACGTTAATCCTATAAGTATTGTCGATTTTCTTTTTTTAACTTAGCGTTATACATCTTTTATAGGCTTCTTGCCCCCTATTTCACGATCCTGACAATGACACTCCAGTCTACATGGCGCAGCTTATATGAAACCCAGTGATGTAAAAACTTATTAACTCCACAATGTATACCGAACTGTGACCTGTCACCTATCATTGTCAATATGGTGAAATAGGGGGCTGGTGGGCCCTACTTAGAGTTCTTCGCAAAGCATAACTGTTATATTTTTACTTATCAAGTTCTATACACAGAATTATATTGTGTTTTAATACTATAATAAAACTTAACGGTTTCCTAATGGTCGAAGCGCCGCGTTAAAATAATAATCGACCTTTATTCCCGTCACGAAGGTTTAAAAAAGTTTTACGATGGAATTAAAATCGAATTAGTCGTTTCGATCGTAAACTAAAACTGGGACCAACCGTTGGACTCCTGATATTTATTTCAATGGCGCGGCGCGGTTATTCAAATGCATAGACAGTTTCCATTGGATTCATTTCTCACGAGATATTGAGTGCGATTGCGTTTTGGTTTGCGTTATACTATACCTACGTTGCTGCCTCGTTATATCTTGGAATAAGTATTTATATTTATTACCTACAATTAATAGTATCCAATAGCGAACGTGACTTATAGAAAACCGGTTAGACTCGCGCACCGAGGGTTCCGTAGTTATTAACATTCCGATTTGAATACTATTTCAAATGGAATCATCATAAGCCCTTTTTTTATATTTGTTGTTTTTCTTTAGAGTTGGCGCTTATGCTTATAATCATACCCAATTTGACGCTCGTTACGTTTTGCGGTTTTTACGATACAACCAAAATAAAAATAGTACGTTAGAAAAACGTTCCTTGTATGGGGGGCCCCATTTATTAATTCATAATTCATTTATTCATTGCAGTTATGGGTTATACAAGATCTTAATAATAACATACAATACGTCCCAGCATAAACCCTGTTAGGGCGCAGCAACACAAAACTTATTCTACATATCCTAACCTAACCTAAATCTAACAATATTCTTACCCAGTCGTACATTACCTTTAAAACTAAAATACTCTTGAAGGCTGTAAAGCAATTTAAAATTAGGAAATCCTTCAATTGATTACAAAAAATTTGAACCTTTTCTATTTATTTTTATTTCTACAGGTTATTTTACTTCCTTGACACGGACACGGAACCCTAAAAACTAAATAAAGCAAGATCATTTGACTAGTAACTATTGAATTATAAATAGATTATTGTATTCCATTTAGGTCATGTTTAATAATAAAATATAATACTAACCTGTTGCAAATGGCAATTTAATAACTGCATCTCCGGCGTACGTCACCTTGACTTTCTTTTGTTATATATTTTCACCATACAATCAAGCCAGTATTATCAGCCGTATACAATAACTGCGGCAGATAACATCTGATATGGAATCACTTAGCTTGTTTAACATTCTCCCTAAATGTCATAACCTCATAATGCGCATGATCTGCGATAATAGTCAAAGAGCTGACTGCTTAAGAGTGCGCCGAGGCAACGATACGTAATTACGAAAAAAATGCGTTCGTTTGATCGCCTGCTGCATTGTTTTTACTGAAGCTTTAGTTATGCAATTCATATGTAAGATATTTAAGGAATCACTCTATTTATCATATACTTTAGAAACACGATTACTTGTACTTCCCTCGATAGAAAACACATCCAAAGATACCTCTACATAACAAAATAAACACTTAGTACGGCGTAATTACTTCACGGAAGATCATCAGTTTTGGATTTACAACAAAACTACACGTCTTCTATATATTCTATACTTTAGATTTGAAAATGTGTTTTTATTTTACTAATATGAAGGAAATGCCTAAATTCGCACGCGTTTCGTCCATTTTAGCCAGAGCCGTCACGTTTCCCCCATGTCCGCATTAGTCAGGCTTCGGCCGTCGGACGTGGAGGCTGTGTCGCTTGGTGGTTGGTTGCGTTTATCGCCATTTTTGTGATTATTCACTTTATTTTAAATGGGGAACAAACACAACCAAGAAAGGAAGAGAAGGGGTTGGCAAAAGCACAATGCTAAACGCTTGCGTGAAGAAATGAAGTTAGTTAAAATCGTAAACCTACTGATAGTGGAGTAGTTCTAAGAAACCTGATTTGACAGTTGTCAAAATGCCACGCTAAGGGAGGAGAAAATAAATCGGTAGCAACATAGACTGATTTTCGAGATGTATCGATTTGTATTACTAAGACTTTGTAATCGTTTAGTTGTAGTCTTGATGTTTTGGACCAAAATTGGTTTATTTACACAAGTAATTTTCAACAACACGCGAAGTTCTTTCAATTAGTAGGTAGGTATATAAAAAATACACTTCTATGGTGAATATTTACCAAGATATAAAAATAGTTTAGCTAAAAAAACACATTTACAGGCAAAACAAGCTTCTTAGAACGACCCGAGGTTTTTTTTACTATAATTAATTATATAATATTGTTACTTCTTGGGATGGTTTCAATATTTCTAGAGCAAGACATCTCCAGAAATCTGAATACAAAGAGAATACTCCGTAAGAATACTCAGTACCTAACAACTATATTTCAACAAATGAGTAAAATTGCAAAATTATTCATATTTTTTTATTTATAGGGTTAATGTTCCAGTTGTTGGCACTTCGCTACAAAGCGAAGAGTTAGGTACCTAATGAACCGGTGAGGTATGCGTAAAAATAGTAAGAGGTGTATAGGAAAACATTTTAATAAATTTAGTATGAATTTTCACATTATCTTTATATTTTTTCAATTTACAGAGTAAATGAATTGGTTGACATCGATTATAAAATTTACCACACAATGGAATTGTAAGTCCCAAATACGAATTATTTTTATAGAATGAGGATTACAAAATTTCATCCAAAAACTAATTCTGTTAATAAATAAATTATAGTTAAATCAAAACGTTCTGTTTTATTACAGGATGCCAATGGACCAAATTTTTTGTCTTTCAGTGGATGGAAAAATAGACAATGACATTGCTTACTCACACAGACAAAATAATGCCGTGAAGTAAAATCCGATATTGATTATTGTTGTTACTTATGTCCTAATATTTTTTTCTAAAGATACCTGCGTACATTATTCATTACATTATATACATACAAACATTAAGTAGGAACTTCTAAATATGTGATTGATACAGCAGCTTTAAGTTTTTAGTTTTTTAAAACATCAATTTAATTTTATACTTTATAGTGATCAGAATCAGACATTGAAGTTTTTGCGGAAATAATCATGGATAAACATTCGTACAAACTAAGATCCTTTTTTTAAAGACGGTTAAAATACCAAAACCTTCTCCTATGTGAAACAAATACTTTTCTGAAAACCGCATTAAAAACGGTTCAGCCAAACGTGAGATAATCGCGGACAAACATACATACATACATACAGGTCAAACTGAGAACTTCCTTTTCTTTGAAGTCAGTTATAAATAATATCTTGAAGAAAGGGTCCATGACTGGGATTGTTGCCCTACTCAGCCGTTCTTATTACTTTACATTAGGTATTGAGTTCACTTTATTTTGTGCTTAGAATATTGTCAATAAAGGTAATTAGGTTTTATTTCATTTCAATATACAGTCACATTAAATCACGGGGTTGTTGAGCCACCATAGAACTCTGTCCTAATGACAGCGTCAAGTCACGCAAAAGAAATTATTTACGTCAAAATTTACCGTCAACTTTCTATGAAAGGGTTCTCCCGGTAACCTTCGGAGAGGGAAGATGGCCGATTGGAAGATGTACGGCTTTTACTTATGATTTATTCTCTTTAGCCGAACAATTTGCCCAATAAATATTATAAATAACTTAACACTAGCTAAATACACCTTAGATGTACAAACGACATTAATTAAAAATTATCTATCTATCTGTGAGTGGGTTCTAGAGTGGCTCAACAATCTCGTGATGTGACTGTACCTCAACAATACAAGTAATTCAATCCTACCTTACCTACCGACAGTAAACAACAAATTTAAAAAAAAATGTAGACTGAAAAAAGTTTTTAACTTCTTATAGTCAATATTTGAATAAAAGTATTCGGAATCGATTATGTTTTTTTATTTTGTAAACATTGGTAGCAACACTAGCAACCTCCGCGCCTAGTGGACCGGCGCACGGCTCGTCAGGCGCGGCGCGCGGCCGGCGCATGGCTCCAGCTCGCTCCTTGCTGGTGTGCTATACGCACACATACACAGAGTGCATAAAATACCTAAAGTTAATGAGCGCAAAAAGCTCGGTGCCCCCTTAAACGCCTAGCACTAGTAGTACTACATAAAATCAAGATCTAGAAACCAAATAATTATTTGCCTAAATAAGTTGCTGTGTCGACGCGCAACATGGCACTTTTTTCGCAATAATACCTAATTAAGTATGTTAAGTAACTTGATCTTGAAACTTGATCTTAAAAAGCTTGATCTAAACTATCACGGCATGGATTGGCAAGTTTGATGAATGAATGTAAGTGAATGATCGAGAGAAATTGGATGCCATTAATTAAGTTTGTAATACGATAGGTCTGAAGTGTAGGTCACAAATTAAATAAATAAATGAATAATAATGATAAAAAACACCACAATTAAAAGAAAAAAGTATACTAAATCTGTCTACTCAGCACCATTACTACCAGAACCATAGCCAAGTCGTCTGTCAATTTTATTTCGAGAGACATAATATGTAGGCGAAATTTTTGCCAAGTGCCAAGTTGCGCCGCGGCAAGTTATTTTGCTGACCAAAAGATTACATATGCTACTAAGGAGTTCGATTCTTATATCCTCGTTCGACGTTCATCTCAGTGGGAATCATAACTAGATTTGTGTACACATTGTGCAGCATCAGGTAACTACTTATCAAAATATGCATTTAATGATACAGTGCGACAGCTATCCCGGGTTCGGGTAAAGTTAGTTAAGCTCGCTCAAGAGCGCATGAGAGCGAGTGGGAGAGAAGTACAAACCCGAAGGTTATAAGGTTTTATCGCACTGTACTGTGAGGTAAGATTTCGAGTAGCCAGCTTTCGACCTATACTATCATAGCCATCAACGCGCAGGCGCCATCACGCGATTGTTCTCGTATCGGCGTCTGGATCATATGCTCCGACACTCGATGGAGACATCGAATTCGGTTGAGCAACAAGTTAAAACAATAGCCCCGAAAGGTAATCACGCAAACATGCGCAGTAACCGTGTATGTAAATTCAAATCTATTCATGCTTAATTTATTTATTTATATAGGCACTAGTTAAATGTTTAGAGTAGATATCGCACTATGATCTACCTAGCAGGCTGTCAAAGTATAGTCGACGTCGTCGTCAACATATAAAGTAAGTAATTTACTATCAATTTCGAGCTATTAGGGTTCCGTAGCCAAATAGCAAAAAACGGAACCCTTATAGATTCGTCATGTCTGTCTGTCTGTCCGTCCGTATGTCACAGTCACTTTTTTCCGAAACTATAAGAACTACACTGTTGAAACTTGGTAAGTAGATGTATTCTGTGAACCGCATTAAGATTTTCACACAAAAATAAAAAAAAAAAACATAAATTTTGGGGGTTCCCCATACTTAGAACTGAAACTCAAATTTTTTCTTTCATCAAACCCATACGTGTGGGGTATCTATGGATAGGTCTTCAAAAATGATATAGAGATTACTAACATCATTTTTTTCTAAACTGAACAGTTTGCGCGAGAAACACTTCCAAAGGGTTGAAATGTGTCCCCCCCCTGTAACTTCTAAAATAAGAGAATGATAGAACTAAAAAAAAATATATGATGTACATTACCATGCAAACTTCCACCGAAAATTGGTTTGAACAAGATCCAGTAAGTAGTTTTTTTTTAATACGTCATAAAAACATTGATCAAAGCTACAATGAACTTTTATATTATGTTACTTGCTGCTACGGAACCCTTCATGGGCGAGTCCGATTCGCACTTGGCCGCTTTTACATATAAAAAGCTCTTTTTTAACTTCCTTATGGAAGTACATGTTGTATTTATGTATGTGTATACTCTTTGTACTAAAAGTAAAATAATTGCTATATAACAGAAAAAAAACAAGTACAAGGGAGAACTTATTCCTATAAATCATGGATATTGGTACAGCTACCGAGGTATTTTTAGTTGTCCACCGTTTAGACGTAGGTACCTAGTTCAGTTCGTCAAGAAACGGCGGCGCTGTGTTGATCATAACTATAAATTATTTCTGTGATCTCGGGAATGGCTCTAACGTTTTCGCTGAAATTTGGTATATGGGTTTTCGGGGTAAACAATCGATCTAGATTAGAAGGCTTATGTTTGTGAAAACGCGTGTTTTCGAGTTTTCATGCGTTTTTCTTTCCACGCAGAATATAAATAAATAAATATAAATATCAGGGGACAATCTCACACAAATTGACCTAGTCCCAAACTAAGCTCTAGGCTTGTAATATTGGTACTAGACAACGATAAACATACTTAAATAGAGAAATACATACTTAAATATATAAAGAAAACATCCAAGAGTCAGGAACAAATATTCGCGCTCATCACACAAATATCTGCCCTTACTGGGATTTGAACCCAGGACCGCTGGCTTCGGAGGCAGAGTCACTCCCAACTAGGCCAACGTGTCGTCGATATGGTCGCTAATTTTGTGTTACCGGCCACTGTTCGTCTGGTTCAGCGGGTTAAAACGCAGACGGCAAGAAACGAGTGTTACGGATTCAAATCCCGCCCCGTGACTAACTTTTGTTTTTTATATGTTCAAATTTATATATTTTTTTTTTAATTTCTATTGTTTTTAGACAAGTTTAAAAAATGTAGTCAATGTTTGAGATAACAATATATATTTCTCATCAATATGTCTAACATTTACCTATACCGTGTTTGACACGTTTAAGAATCGTTTATGTCACAGTCGCCATTATTGTAAATGACATAAGAGTTATCAAAACGTTGACAATACGGAAACAGGTCAAAAACGATATCGTTATTACCTTGTAGAATTCCAGCCCTGGAACTTTTTATTAAAATAAGAACTCCGTGCTGCCTCTGTTTCGCTGATAGTTACCATATTCCGTTAAAACGATAAATTGTTTGTTCAATTTAAAGGCAGGTGAAATTATTCTCCTTCATTTGTTAGACATAAACACAGCTGTGTACCAGCGAGTAATTTAACACTGCATAAATTATTTAATCTATCGTGAACGGTCGCCCCCGAGTTACACAGCACGAGATCTTTTGAACTAGTCGGCCAAGAAGCTGGATTTGAAAGCCAATATGGCGCGAGTCGCGAATTACTTGTGTTAATTTATTAATTAAGCAAGCTATCTTAAAGTTCACTTGCGCGCCCTTGTGACCAAAAACGCGACTGTGATCAGTCAAATGAGAATATTTGTTTAATTGATTTCAATAATGGGCAAAATGCGTTTAAATATTTCAAATTTGTGTAATATATTGTATGTGCATTAGGGCGTTTTCCAAAAGTGTACATCGTTAAAGACAAAAGTTAAGAAAATTTAACTTTTCCATTTCGTCACGAAAATTAACGTATGTAAATGTATGGCTAATTTTTGTGACGAAATGGAAAAAGTTATATTTTCTTAACTTTTGTCCTTAACGATGTACACTTTTTTTGGAAAGCGCCCATTAATGGGGTTTTAATTCTTTTTAAACAATCGTTTAAATATTCTAGGATTACGTAAGTGTTTAAAATGATTAGCTTCATTATGGTGTCACTTCACTTGGCTGGGGTTAGCATAAATAATGGGTTTATCTCTTTCGTTCAGTATCTATGTTGAATGTTAGAGATGTGCGGTCAAGGGCTTTAATTTATATTCCACTATGGAACCCTGTCATATTAGCAGCGTTAATCATTAATTTTACCTTTTTTTCATGTATTTTGACGATGTCAAGTCGAAGTAAAGTGGCACCATAGACCATCCAGCCTCATACACTTACCCCAATGAACCCTACTTTAAAATACCAAAGAAAAATAATGAATATGGGAAGCGGGTTTGGACTACTTACTTACTCCACATACTTAACAGCCTCCCTAGATATGTCTTGGATAATTTAATAGATAAACCTAAAAGTATTAAAAATATTACTAAAAAAGCACTTGTTAATATTATACAATAAGCAACTAAAGATTTAAAAAACTATAAACAAATATATTTAATTATTAGAAAATATAAGCACTTTATACTCATTGAATAAGAATGTAGATAGGCATACGTATACACACATAAGATTTATTAACAAAGTATTTATGTAATGTGTACTTTACTTAAAAATAAACAGTTTTTTTTTACCATTATGTATTCTTGTTGCAAAAGTCAAACCGATACTTGACAATAAATCTTGTGGATTTTTACTACTTCGTTATCTGTGACCCAGTGAGATAGCGCAGTCGCAAGCAGCTTATCTGTCTCGTGGCGTATTACAAGAGCCGTCCTCTTCTGATGTTTACGATGTTAACTTGTAAGAGAAGGACGTTCGCCAGAAATGCAATAAAGCAATTGACACGTGATAAGACCAGGATCTGCCGTCCATAAAAAATAGGCGGTATAAGAGTATGTCGACGCTGCCATCGGCTGAGTGATTGGAACACCGGCTTCTGCATCTTTAGCTGAGGGTTCTAACATGTTGAAGGGCTGGGTACTCAGGCAACAAGAAAAGCCACAGAATATCCTTTATCTATTATTTACTCAATTTAAGTAACTTAGGTACTAAATACAAAATGGCAGTGAACCGACAGTTTCGATGCGTCGTTGCCCTTTGGAATTCGGATCAAAAAGTGTCTTGATGCTACGAGGCACCCATATTTATAACGTAGGTTTTCCCACCCATTCCAACCGGCAAACGACTCACCGACTCTGTCCACGAGGTGCTACACTAGCGCCACGGCGTTCACGTAGACAGCTCAAATCAGCAACTATGTTTATCAAATTACACTTGATTTGTTTTTAAATCATTATCTGCGACACGGCCAGAACTGACAATTACACGGCCTCGTGTGTACCTGTAACAAAACGAAACGGCTTTGACGTTTACATTTTATACCTCGGCCTGCCTGACCATCAAAGTAAACTACTCTTCACAACGGAATATCTGTTTTATTTTAGACTAATGAAAGATGCCTCGTGTAAAGGTTCATTAACTCTGAACTTAACATTTCGTTAACATGACTGTGGCTCAGCTGCCCGGCAGCGTGGCGATGGCATCGCCCTGATATCGTAGAGCTAAAGCTCCCAGGCTCTTCCAACCAAACAAAAACCAGTAGTCTCTACGAGACCCAGATCACTACCTAAGTGATCAATCAAGTAGTCTCTAGTGAGACCCAGACCAACAATGGCCAACCAAACTAGCCAAGTCAAATTAACTACTCGCGGATGGACCCGCATCATCATTAATGTCCAAATCTAGATCAAAATTATCTAGTTCAGGGGGAACTTGACACTGAGGCATTTTTCTTAGACGATCATGAGCATACTTGTAAGTTCTGTTGCCTCTTAATGATTTAAGAACATATCGATCGCCTTCTAACACTTCCACAACTATAAATGGGCCTTTAAACTTAGGATCGAGCTTGGTTTGGTTTCTTTCTTCATTCTTGATTAACACTAAATCGCCAAGCTCAAACCTTACAATTTTAGCTTTGTTTTTATCGAAACGGGTTTTATCGTAACCAGCAGACTTCTCTATTTCCCGAGCTGCCTGTTCTCTCGTTTCAGCGATATCAATTACCTCCTCAGCTTGGTCTTGCAATAAAAGGTTAAGTGGTCGTGCTACACGTCCTATCATAAGCTCGAGTGGACTAGCACGAGTGACGCGGTGAACAGTACAATTTAAAGCAAGTTGTATGTCTCCTAAGGCATCCTGCCAAGAGCGCTCTGACGTTTCTACCGAAGTGAGCATGCTCTTAAGCGTACTCATAGTGCGTTCTACCTGCCCGTTTGCGCGGCTAGACCCTGTCGCTATAAGATGCAAGTTAATTTTATGGCACTCACAAAACTCCTTAAAGTCTTTACTTACGAAACACCTCCCTTGATCGGCTATCACGCGTTTGGGGGCACCGAATAATGATACGCTCGACTTTAGTGCTTTTATTACACCTGCGGTATCAAGCCGGAGAGTATGGTAAAGCAACACAAATTTGGTAAACGCGTCAATAATAACAATAACGTATTCCTTGAGGTCGTTTTTACCGCTTAACTTGCCAGTTATATCGACGTGAAGTGTGTGCCACGGAACACTCACTTTCGGGATAGGATGAAGTTCAGCTTGCACTCGGCCGGAAGAAGTCTTTGAGATTCTGCACGTAACACAATTTTCTACGAATTTGCGAACATATTTTGATATGTGTTCAAACCAAAATGACTCGTAAAGCTTCTCACGAGTCTTCTCCCAGCCAAGATGCATAACTGATTCATGCACATGATTAATTACCGACCAACGATATGCGCGCGGAACTATGGGTAGGCAACGAGTACGATTGTTGTGTTGTACTTTACGGTGCAAGACGCCTGAGCGAATCTCGTACGTCTTAGCTACATCAGGTGACAATTTATTTTCTTTTAGTTTACCTATAATTGACTGAAGTTCTAAATCATGTAACTGTTCAGCTAACAACCAGTTTTCTGACAGAGACGCAATGTCAACTCGTTTTTGTTCTGCCTTTTGAAAAATAGGAATTGCAGTTACAGGAAGCGGATTCCGAGATAAAAAGTCTACGTGAGACAAACGCTTTCCTTCTCTGTAAATTATATCGAAATTGAATGACTGTAGGAACGCCCACCAACGATGTACTCTTGGGGTTAAATCGACTTTATTTCGGGAAGCCTTTAGCGAGTTGCAGTCAGTGATGACAACAAAATGGCGGCCTTGAAGATAGTAGCGAAAGTGCTTCACAGCGTTGACCACTGCTAGGGTCTCCAACTCGTATGAGTGGTACTTAGACTCTGCTTTAGTGGTGCGCTTGCTGAAGTACTCTACCACATGGAGCTGGTCGTCTTTCTTTTGAAAGGCGATCGCACCATATCCCATCGAACTTGCGTCGCAATGCAATTCAATTGGGAGCTCGGGGTCGTAAATCATTAACACAGGTTTATCAGTCAATGTCGCAATTATTTGCTGTCGAATTCGTTCATGCTCGGGCTCCCATTTGAATTGTTTGTTAGTTATTAATATGAACAAAGGGGTCATAATTTTGGAAAAGTCCTTAACGAACTTTCTAAAATACGAAGCCAGTCCAATAAACTGTCTGAGCTGGTGTATATTTTCAGGCGGGGAAAGCTTTGTCAAAGCTTCAATTTTTCTCGGATTGGGTCTTACTTTACCGGCTGTGATGTCATAGCCAAGAAAAT